>JBBPCS010000386.1:1148107-1171433 GCA_037974645.1 Hollardia meadi | reverse complement strand
ATGTATACGAAATTAAAATGAAATAGTTCAGATTTTATTGTAAATGTATTTTGTACACTCTGTGGGTCTCATGGCAGATATATATATATATATATATATATATATATATATATATATATATATATAATACTGTACATTTTCAATTTTAAGTGGCAGACTGGAACATACAGTGTTCGTGAAATAAATATGAATAAAATATGAATGCAAGTAAAACAAATGTACCAACAATGAATAAATTCTCAAAATAGTTGGCAACCAATTTTCCTTCAATAAACTAATCAATTAATAGTTGCAGATCTACCAAAAAGTTTACAGTAAAGTGAATATTAGTTCCAAAGATTACCGCTGTGTTCAAAGTGAATATCAGTTTACAGTGCATGCCTTCACCATGCAGCAGCCACAGTTTCTGCTTTTAATTATGTGCTATACTCCAACACCTTCATATGTTCTCCACCATTTGAAGGAAATTCAACAATTTGTACACAAAACTAAAGTAAACATAATGAAATGTTTCAAGTACAGTAACAAATAATGTGCCATGATGAAAAACTACACAAAGACTCCGCTACGAGAACTGGTTGCATGAAAACATGTAGTCTCAAACACTATCAAGCACAGTGTTTGCATATGGAGTCAGCACAACAGGGACTGACAAATGAAATGTGACAGGCTTGTAAAACTAATGCATTCAGCAGTCCCTCTCCACTGACAGCAGAAACCACCTTTACTTTACTATGTGTCAATGAGATTTCCAAAGGCAGCTGGAAAATGAAGCAAAAATGACCTTACGCTGCAATGAACCAAGCTCCATTTGTGACATATTGTGTGACCAAATTTGAGTTAAAGAAGGTTTAGACAGTTTAGAGAGCATTTGAGATCAATTTAGTATGAACTCCTGTGACTGAAGAAGACAATCTGATATTGTCTTAAGTGACCAATTATCAACAGAGCAAAACTTGATGTGTATATTTAAATTCCTTCGCTTCAAATAAAACCTAATTTACCATGCTAGCATTTTATGCTGCCAAAGTAAAGATGGATGATTAAGTGATAGTCGCCAAACACTTGTCTTACATTAAACCAACAAACACTGGCAGATAAAACTGGCTCATAAGTTAAAAGCAAAAAATGCTTTCTTCCCCATGATAAAGTGGACTTGGATGGGACAAAGGAAGTCATTCATCACTGCGACTGTCACTCTTGGCAGCTGGAAGGGACTGTAAAATACACTTTCTACCTCATCCTCCTGTATTCCTAGATAGGTCATTACTTTTTTATTGTAATTACATCTCAAAAACAGTTGAAGTCTGCTATGTCAATCAGCCTAATCATGGTAAAACAGAGGACGGTGTTTCATCGTCTCCATAAACAGAAACGACATACTCTTTGGATGCTGTGCAAGTCTGAGGACTCACCACGATGGAAAACCTTCAGTAAGGGTGGCCTGCGCAGCCCCCACTCCTCAACCAACATGGAAAACCAAGTGCTCACTCAGCACAAAGAGAACCACATTTCCTGAGCCTTCAGACCTGAACCTTCAAACTGCCGTGCATTGTTGTTTCACATCTGTAAAAGTCCATGTCCTTGTATGTTTAATGGAACCATTTTTAACTTTCCTGTGCTCCCACAAGCCATTCTCACTCCACATTTTGAGTAAACGTAGTCATACCAGGAGAAACCACTGCACAAATTTGTCAGTGGAGACTTTGACCACTCAGATTTCATGCTTTCACTGCAAAATGTAGGCATTCCCAAAGAGACAAGACCACCTGCCACATAATTTGAAATGTATTGTTAAATGTACGACAAAGAACTTTTAACTGGTTGTGAAACAGTCTCAATTTAATACTGATGCTTCTGACCTACAAGCAAACGAGACCATAAGTGAGAAGATAGGCCATTTCTATATAGTTATTTCTAATGCCTGCTACCGGGTCGGATTCTGCAAACTATTTTTTATGGCAGAGTTTTGAGGATGAAAGAAAAGAAAAAATAAATAAAAATCATTACAAAATAAATAAATAAATAAACTTGGATCGATGGAAGTATATTAGTAACAGTTGATTACATGCAATTTAATATTGCGTATTTATCCATGTACACAGTGAAAGTCAATTTTTCGATTAATGAGTGCATTGTTTGGTGCATTAAGTCCGTAATATAGTTTAACCTCAGTAATTATTGCGTGTGAAAAGTTTTTAATGTTAGCACTGATATTTAACTTGGTTTACATTCACCTCAGGTCAGAGTGAAACCTGCATGTCCTCACTGTTCTAACTCTGCTGTCTGCTTCTTAACGCCTTAAGAGGAAAAAAGGAAAAAGAAAGTTTGCAAACACCAAACTTGACCCATTTTTAATTTTTGATTTGTTCATTTTTCGTTACTTGATTCAGCCAACAAAAACTAAAAATTGTGCTACTTTCCATTTTTTTGTTTTTGGTTTAAAATGGAAAAACAAACCCGTTTCTCCTTTTTCGTTTTAGTTTTTTTTTTTTTTTTTTACGGGAAAACGGATTATACTTTGGTACACAGACCAAAGAAGCTGCTCTGTAGTCTGCCGACAGTGGATATTTCTATAGTGCCAGACAGCAGCAGGACAACTGGCTTACAATATCTTATGATACCTTTGCTACCAGGCTACATCTTGCTGAACTTATTATAAAGACATAACATTACTTGGGAATGTTAATAACTGTAGCTCAACAAAATTACTACTATAGGGTAACCAATCTGTTCCCTGTAGGATTACATGTACAACCCAGTATCATGGCAGTTTGTGAACTAGAACGGCACTCAGTAGAGCGCATACCTCCGCCAAGGCCCAACAGCCCAACATCCATGCATTATTCCCTGGATAATGCATGGATCTTGATTTAAAATAAAAAACAGGCATATTTAGAGGGCTGGTATCTATGAGTGTGTACAATTTAGTGCGGATCCAAATAAAAAAACGGAACTAGCAGATTTAAACGTGCCTTCATAGGGGTGTAGTCTTTTCCTGGCTGCTGTATGGTAACAAATAGCGCTAGAAACCTGCAACTACCACCAATGTGTAGCCAAGTTAATAGAGATTCAGTAAGGTACTAACAGTTTTTATGTCTCTTCAATAGTTTTAAACTTATGTATGAATATCACAGATTTTTGGTGAAGATCTAGGTCTGTCATTACTACTGTAGCTTCTGTGGAAAATAGCCGCATTTAAATCGTTCACATCAGTGTTAAATGGACTATGCTCAGCAGGTAAACACTTTGCAAACGTTTTTGCAAATTAATGAAAATGTCGAAAAATGTCCTATCTTGCAATGTTAAAGAAAGAGATTAAAAAAATCCCTTTATCCAGATCCGCGCCAACATTGAATAGGTTCTTCCTTGGCCCATGCCCCATCCTTCCACCAAGTTTCAGAAAAATCAGTTCAGCAGTTTTTGTGTAATCCTGCTGGCAGACAAACAGCACTGAAAACATAACCTCCTTGGCGGAGGTAAATATGGACAAAATTTAATCAATAGGCTTTGTGTATATGGGCACGAAATTTCCATTTTTTTTCATGACATACATCACTAGTTAAATATGGAAAATTCTTTCAAATTTGAATCCTATAGATTATATATTGTGACTATTTGACAAACTGCCATAATACTATGTTGACATGTTATCCAGGTGCATGAGCGGCACCAAAACAAAGTTTACTTTGTTTCACCATCATTGTATTACTTTTATTCATCTTACATAGTCACAAACAGATACATTACCTCATCACTATGCATCCTGCAAACACGTTTTTAAAAGAAAAATAGCAATAACAATATGTTTCACATTTCTTTCACTTGCTTCCAAAACAAATGCATGTGTGAGCCAGATCAACATCTTTACCATATGAGGCGGTGCTGCTCCAGTGTTTCTTCTATAATTGTACAGGTACTTCCAAAATAATGCCAAATATCCTTTCATTCCTTTATTTTGAAATTACGTCCGTTTCTGCTTCCACCTCTGGAACAAATATAATATACTAACAGTAATATTCGCACTTGCATTTAAATTCTAGTTCTAGTTTGAAATCGTCGTAATTTTGCACTGACAGTAACCTTGACGTGTCTGCAAAGTGAATCCATCTTTCTGTCATCTCCTTTTCCCCTCTCCATTCTTTTCATCAAAGTGACCATTCCATTTTCCTGTCATAACTTACCACAGACTAGAGACATACTGAGGGACCACAGCTATGCCATCGTTTCAGTGCCTGAATCACATCTCTGTCACATCTATGTAATGGAGCATTCTACTGAGGTGACACCACCCTGACTAGAGCGCAGTCAGCAAAAACACAACACTATGGAACAGTAAATAGTGAGATCCAAGAAAATGCTGTAATAAAAGGTAACCAACATTTTTTTCCACATCATTTATTCAAACCACTCCCCATTGCTGCTGTGAAATTATTGTGATGCATATGGGAGTTATTAAGAACTGTTAAAAATAGAAATACATAACAATGTGGTGAGGCTTCTCTTTGGGAGAATAGTCACTTCATTGTTTATTACTTTCAGAGTGGAACTGTTGAATTCAGGATTTTTCCATCTTTGAACTGATTCCCAACTGTGGAGATGTTCAGATTTTCTCATAGCTTTACTTTTCATGTTATTCCAAAATGTCTAAGAGTCATCTGCAGGGAACATGCAGGAAATCTTTCAGGGATGTACGAGAGGAATTTTCCTTCACACAATGGAAAGTTTATTTTGTAAGGTTTGACTGTGTTGCAGTGTTTTCATTGCTTCAACAAAACTTTTGTAAGTGAGGTCTGTTTACTGTTAGACAAAAGACAAAAATCACTTACAGTCAATGTAATACTTCAAGTTGGTACATGCCACATTAGTCAGATTGTGACTGCAACCAAAAATCATCACACAAGTGCAATAAAATCTTCCTAAAACTTCATAAAAGTACTCCGTAAAACTACAATTTTCAACACACTCCAGGTAAGTATTACCACTATGTATCAATATGTAAAACACATTTTGTGAGAGCCAACCAGAGACCTCCAAGAAAATAAGGCAAAAAGTAATATTCATATCAAATCCACCAATTTTTTAAAACTAAAATGATTACTCCTTGGTAATAGTGAACTGTTATGACTCACTACTACTACTAACTATTAATGCATGGTGGTCCTAAAGCTGTGGTCCTAAAGCCAGCAGTACACCAAGTGCCTCAAAACGCCTCATGACTTGACTGTGAGTCATGGATCTCCTCCAGCACAACAGATTGACTCAGTTTTAATAAAGGAAAATATGAACAACATGAAAAGGCTTCTATTGGGAAAAGGAGTGGTTTCTAAGAATCTGACAGATGTTCCTGTTTCTCCTGGTTTTGGCCAATATATCATGCCGACTCAGCAAAGCACTCTTAGCCCAACTATGCTTTTTCCAAATCCTTCAAGAAATTGAGGGTGTAACAATGTGGAGAGATATACGGCACAAATTAAAATGGAAATAGACGTCATTTCTCACCATACTTTATACTTAGAATCCCTAATAGTTTATTAAAATACCAGAATTAGAAAGACTGGTGGCATCTTAGCAATGCCTTGTTTTAAGTGTTAATATAAAGCTGTCCCTGACCACTGTCTAACTCACTATACTGCACAAGCCCCTTCCTGTCACCTCAAACACGTGACATTTTTGCTGTATATGCAACATAATGCGTGTTCTTTACTGTGACACACAAGCTTAATAAAATGACCACAGACGAAAAGAAAAATAGTCTAGCAGCAATAATGGAACACATGATGCAGGAAATGTATCCTAATACGTCCATTTATATTGGTTAATTTTTAAATAGTTTGACTCGAGTTAATGATTTTAGTGTTTCTCAGGCAGCCCATGGTCTCTGTATCGCTGACATAAATATCCACTGTAATATATACAAGCCTGGTGTTTTTACTTTTTGTCACATACAGCTAACAAGTGTTCACTAATAACTATAAATGAAAGGTATCTGCAATGTGACAACCTGGAAGAGTTTATGTTTCACCACTTTTGAATTGTCTGATAATAATGTGCAGCAGAGAAGACTATTTCCACCTGAAAATACATTCAACGATTTACTGTAAGTTACTTAGCCTACTTTGTGTCAAAGGTGCTCATTATCATATTATCAGAAACAATTTAAACCAAACAAACCACCTGTGTCAGGCCACACCAGCTAGCTAACAAGCATAAACGCAGTTCACGTTACAAAGCATCGCCAATATTCAGCCATTAAGAGAGAAATGTTATCTTACCTGCTTGCTGTGGTGCTTATTGGCTTCGTTTTCATTATTTTTCCAGTCTGTCATGGCCTTGATAGCATTCGCATGTGGAGCACACCAGTGCCCAGCGGCCGTCAGGCCAACAGGTCAAAGGTTAACTTGCATTATCACTAGAGTGGTTTAACACGCTTGTGGCTAAGGTAGAACTACTGTTAATGGTGGCTTCTTAGCTAGAGAACAAAGGGAAAAACGAACCTGATATTTTTATCTTGTGTAGGTGGAGCCGCTCGCAAATCTGCCCAGGATTAATAAAGTAGCCTATGTTACAACCATAACCATATAAACAGAAATCTATGCATTGTTTGTCTGCATAAAAGTTATGCGTTATTGGTACAGTGTTACAATAATAAGTGTCCCAACAACTTGATTGAACGTTAACGGAAACTAACTAACTTGATGCAAAGCTAGCAAGTGAAAAACGCTCAGAATGTATGGGCTGTGCGCTAACTAGCTAGCTAATGTTCTGACAGGAATTTAGCATAACATTGCGAGACATTAACCCCTCATAAAATTATTTACACAATTGACAGAGATATAACCAGATAGACATACAGTTACTGTACCCAGCAGTTGATTGTAACCCACCGGCATCACCAATTTGTTACTCTCGGTTCTGATTTTGATTACATTTTCTAATGATTATTTTGGACAGCTGTGCCTGGTTTCTTGTATCATGGCCATTTATTTATTTATATATATTATAAATATCAATATATTCGGGGGGCATTGTAATATTCAATAGTCTGTGAGATAGAGCAGTAGCTTTGTGGGGTCTGGGGACCTACAGATGGGGTTCCAGGGGGTCCATCCGCATAAACATCTAAATGCAAAATTCTTATCAGATGGGGGACAAAATCTTATCAATAGGGGGTCCATGGTCAAATTTTTGTTAGTTTAGGGGTCCTTGATGTGAAAAAGTTTGGGAATAACTGTGTTAGAGGGTTTCAGTTTAATGACTATATAAGCTATATGAGACAGATCGAGTGCAGTGCAACACAAGTGTAACTAAAGATACGCCAGTCATGCTCTAGTTGCAAAACTCCGATAATAAAATAATGATTATCCTATGAACAAATGTGTGAAACAGCTATGTCTAACAGTTACTCCAATCCAACCAGTAGAGTGTTTTATAGAGAGCCACAATACATCATACCCATAGAATGCAGATTAAGACTCCTTGTGGAAACACGGCTGCCTCGGGTTGCCTGGTCTTGTACTCTGGTTCTTTTTATTCTCATATTCCACTGAACACAGCAATTTAGCCTATTATACTAGGATCAGATATCTATGCAGCCATACGATACTATCATTTAAACATGAACATTGAAATACTTAGTGAATCTGCAGTCTGAAAGTACAAACTAGCCCATTTCATGAGAATGTCAGTAAAGCACACAGCTGGCCAATTTGGTGGTTTCTTAGTCATTTGGCTGCCTTATAGTCTTACCTTTTGTGAAACCCACATACAGTAGTAACTCTATGGGAGGCTGGTGCACAGCTGTGCCACTTTATGAATATATTTCTCCCTTTGGATGCATTTTTAACACAGTAGGGACAGGAGCAATAACACTGCTGAGGATTGGGCACAGAATTTAACAGTACATCCGCCAGGAAAATGAGCCTGTTTGGTAATAAATTAATTTTATCACCAGCCATCTGAGACTAAAGAAATTTATTGTTTTATATTCTACTACTAGGCCTGGATGACTTTTGTGAATGGCCTATTTTCCACAAGCACTGCTTGTAGGAAGAAGAAAAAAAAAAACATACAATTGAAAAATATCTTTTCAGTGCCAATTATCAAAAACATAATTTAATTTTCACACAAGTGGCTGATCATTTAGAAACATTTTAATAGTGAAATTAAAGTTTTGTGTTATAAGTCACAACAGACTTTTCATGACGAGATATATTTTTGTTTAGGTTAAATTGCAGGATTTATGGCACTGAAGATGTGACCTTTCAAGGTGTATTTTTTATTCTCTAGTGCCCTCTGCAGGGTCATATTTGCATGCACATCAGATGGTCCACCAGAAACACAGTAGAGACTTGCAGTACTGCAGTATTATGTGCATGCCAGCAACATATATTGCAGATTTCCAACCAGGGGTATGTGTACCCCAGGGGGCACTTCTGCTGTTGTCAGGCGGGTACGTAGAGAGATTGCAACGTAGCTTAACTAATTTGAAAAGAATTCATGATTTGATTAAAAAAAAATACATCCACATGTTGAGTCATAACCCTAACAATTAATTTAGCTATTATTGCAATTTAGAGTGCATGAAGAGTGGTTAGCAAAGCAGAGCAGAGAAAAATTCACTAAAATATAAAGTAAATACAGGAGTGAACACATTTCCTTTTTGAGACACAAAAGACAAATCAAGAGCCAAATCAGCGTCTTTATTTTATAAACGCATTATTCTATTGACATTTTTTATATAATAAAAAAGCAATTTACAAGCTTAAGAACCAAAATGAAGCAGCACAGAATGATTATGAGTAAAATATATAATTTGAATAAATATATTTTATTTCATGCTATAAAATAAATTCATAAATGGCAATAGATACAACATCAGCTCTAGTTAGCTTCATTTACTTCATAGTTGTACAAAACAGTAGAGTTCTGAGGTTCACAGTTGGGTTGTGAGGTTGTGTGTAGAGTGGACAAAACAGGAGTTGGGGCACCTCTGCTGTCGCGTTCGCTTCGTGGTCTCCAGTGCTCCTCGAGCTTAAGCTCTGTGGAAAATATGGGCTCATTGAGACCTTGAGGCAGAATGTTTGGGAACCACTGACTGAGGACTTGTTTCCCCACCTGAAGAGAAGTGCACAATTGTTCTATGGACATAGGATGTATGTCCAATGAGACCATTTTTATCACTATATACCCTGAGTTCTAAGTTTTTTTTTTGCCTTGTCACCAAATACATTGGAGCCAGTGACATAATAGTGCAGAGTTGAGGGAGTTGTACAAGGAAAAGGAACGTTAGCTAGACTGAGAACTTCCCCTCCGATCCTGAACAACTGCAACTACAGTCTCAGAGCCCGAGGAGCCAAAGGAGACCACTGAACCTCAACATGACAACAGATTGCCCGCTCCCAAACAGTGGCTATAACAGCCCAAAATCCCTTTCATCATTTAACACAGCTGGAGGTGCAACTCTGAACAGTGCCATAGAGTTTGATGACTGAACCACACACTCAGTTCTTGTGTCGCAGTTTAACGACTACCACTGGATTTTTGATGAGCATTTAGAACACCAGTAAGCAACACCGCTTTTTCATTCTATATATATATATTTTTTTTTTTTAATTTTCTGAAGAGGAAGTTAACCTGTCCAAAGTTTCAGAAAACATATAAAAAATAAATCGATATCAAATTGTCCTGGTCCTACTTTAATTCAACTCCCTGACATTCACTTTGTTTCATGTACGACAGGCCAATATTTCAATAGGCTTGATGATCCCAATACACCACTTTTAAAAAGGTTATTGCTTTTTTTTTTTTTTTTTTACAATACACAGTGGACAGAAACTGACAGAAAATCTATGGAAGACTTAAGATTTTTTTCTAAGCCTGTATCAGTGTTTGTAAACTACCTGAAGTGAGTTTATTATAATAATAATAAAAAAAAGAATAGGACGAGCTGCAATTTCAAAAAGTAGTCTGACAGCCTTCCCTGTAAACACTTCCTTTTGATAACTTGTGGCCCATAATGCATCTCCTGTTCCTCTCTGAGGTGTGAAACATTTGATTCGAGTGTGAGTCAAGTTCAGTTGGTTCTGTAGGTGTGTACTATCACATAATGAGTTTATGAAAAGCATTTAAACAATTTCCCCTTCATTCACCTATGATGACTATATGGACTTATTTGATAAGAAAAAGGAATCTGACTGGCCTTAAAGCACCATTTAAAAAGGGAAATTTCACCCCAAAATCAAAAATACATATTTTATTTAAAAAAATATACATATCATCTCTCCTGTGTGCTTTTTATCCATCAAGAATGTTTTGGTGAGTTGCTCAGTTTTGGGGATATCGTCTGTAGAGATGTCTGCCTTCTCTCCAATATAATGGAACTAGATGGCACTTTGCTTGTGGTGCACCAAAAAATACATTTGAAAAACTCAACAGCAATGTCTCTTTCCAGAAATCATGACCTGGTTACTCAAGATAATCCACAGACCTTGTTGTGAGCAGTTTCATGGAGGAACTATTTTCTTTCTGTATCACCGTGTGGAAGGAAGCATGCATCAACTCATGTATGAGAGGCTAACTAACTAATTTAGCTAACTTTACAGCTCAGCCGAGGTAGACGGCATTAACGTAACACTTCGCCGTCACAAGTACAAGCCTCTCGTCCATGAATAGATGCACGCTTCGTTCCAAGCGGTGATACGTAAAGAAAATAGTTCCTACATGAAACTACTCACAACAAGGTCTGTGGATTATCTTGAGTGACTGGGTCAGGATTTCTGGAAAGAGACATTGCTGTCGAGTTTTTCAAATATATCGTTTTTGGTGTTCTGAGCACCACAAGTGAAATGCCATCTAGTTCCATTATATTGGAGAGAAAGCAGACATCTCTACAGCCGATATCTCCAAAACTGAGCAACTCACACCAAAACTATCCAGATGGATAAATAGCACTACAAGTAAGAGGAAAAATGTGTATTTTTGATTTTGGGGTGAAGTGTCCCATTAAGGGGAAAACATCCCTACCAAAGTGATTGAGGCCATTATATAGCTGAGTCCCTTAAGGGTAATTACAGATTAACTAGACTTTCTGGTATTTACCATGATCCAAAAACTGTAAGTGCACAATCGTTGACACAATTACACGAAAACTCAAGTTTTAAAAAAATTATCCATTGGCAATTTTATACAATGTTGTTGTTGAGCAACGTGCAATTAAGCCACAGCATATGGGGGTAAGCTTCTTTATCTCCACAAATATTCAGTTTATTATCTGCTAAATACCCAAGCAGCTGTTCCCTTACCAGATGCTCCGAGAGAACAGTGAGGAAGTAGATTTGTGTTTCTCATGCATCTCCTTCCTTCACTGAAATGCCTAAAACTATAGTACACTGCCAAGATTGTCCTCAGTGGTTAGAGAGGAGGGATACAGTATGGTCTCTGAACATGGGGTAATGACTTGCAGGGAACAAGTGTCTACCTCATCTGATTGTAATCAATTGCTACAAAATCAGTTGATCATCGCATGACATAAATAAATCAAATTATAAAAAGCAAAAAAACAGGGCAGGAGCTGAAAATAATTACAAAATGGACAAGAATGACATGCATTCCTTTCTATTCATTCTTGGCACCACTTTACAATAAATGATGTGGCCATATTTTTTATAATCTCTATTTAGTCCACTAAAAAAATGAAAGAGGCACAGGAATCTAAGTGCCAGAATCTAAAATGTAAAGCTTGTGGCAAGGCACTAAGTTTAAGATGCCACTTTTTGTGTTATGTATTCTCTTTTGTTTACATTGGCTTCAAACAATTACAATACCTATTGCACAACTTTTATATTGTCAGCTTTTGTATGGCTTCATATATGATGTTATTTATGTCTTTGCTGCCTCTTAGCAAATTGTTCAAATTTCACACAAGTGATTGTTATAAGCTGGGAAACGTACATTCCTTGCAAATAGCAATGAACTAGTCCTACATTAAATTAAGAAACTATTCTTCTTAATGAGCATTCGATTAAATAATTCAGTCAAAATTTACTGTGTAAAGTCACCTATTAGTCTTTGGTGTGAATTGTTGGCACAAAATTGTTTTAGCAGTTTGTACCTATACTCACAAAACATTACTGACAATTATGCAGGAAGGTATGCATTTTTTTGTAGGTGAAGGCCAAGAATCATCGTAGGCGGATTCAAATTTTCTGACTGGTCAGATCAGATGTCAAACCTGCACATCACATCTGCGCCTGACAGAAATGACTTCGTAAACATTCATCTAAAAAGTATTGTAGAGGTTGACAGACTGCGGGTGATAACGAAGTGTTTGTAATAAATCCTTGCACAAAGAAAAAAAAAAACCTAAAAAAACTAGCTATACCGATTTCGTTTCCCATCTTAACGGTCAATGAGTGAGGACGATGAGAGCACATTCGGTGGAATAAAAGGACTGCACTCTTGACGGTACAACAGACATAAGCAATAAAACACAATATTCTTGCACCAAAGTACAAAATTATATGAAACCTGTGAAATAATCCAACACAATTCATTGACACAAATTCAGTGTGGACTGGACGGGACAAACTGAAAGCATATTAGCAGGTGCTCTTATAAAAAGGCATTAAACAGCTGGATGGCAAATAAGACAGGACAGCACAAAAGGGACCACCCAGCTGAGCTTTAAAGGGACAGTTCACCCCAAAATCAAAAATATATATATTCCCTTACTTGTAGTAGTGTTTATCCATTGAATTGTTTTAGTGCGAGTTGCTGAGTTTTGGAGATATCGGCTGTAGAGATGTAGATGGAACTAGATGATGGCACTTCACTTGTGGTGCTCAAAGTGCAAAAAAACTAATAATAATAATAATAACAATAAACTTGTCACACCAAAACAATCGAGATAAATAAGAAGCACTACAGGTAAGAGGAAACATGTATTTTTGATTTTGGGGTGAACTGTCCTTTTAAATTTGCTAAATATGACAGGATAACCAATCAGGCCTTCTAAGTGCCTTTTATGTATTTACTGTGAATGCAGATTATTTTAAGCCTCAATGGAAATAAAACAAAGTCTCTATATACTAACAACACCCCCATCCCTGATCCCCATGGTTCAAACAGTATAGATAAAATACAATGTTGCCATATGCATGGCTTGTAGCCAACAGTATTCATGTGATTGCAGAGTCTCATCAAAGTTCGCAACATTTCTACTTAGAGGTGAAAAACGCTGCTGTGACGCAAGCACTACTCTGCAGCTGCTGCACCAGAATTAAGACAGAAATCAGCACATTTTATCAATGGCACGGCACCCATCCCCACTACTAACTCTGCAAAGTGCATCAATACTTTGGATCACCGCTTAACATCTTAGCCTTAATCTAGCTATGCCACCATGTGTCAACACCAAAAAGTAGGTTTGACAATTGAATTAAACATCTTCCAAGTCTGCATTTGACCCCAACCAATGCAGAGAGCAAAGATCAGAGATCAGTCAGAAAAAAAAGGGAAACCGCCCAAAAGCTTTTTCAAAGAATGGAAGAATAACCATGTCAAAATGGCTAAGATTCCTTTGTTCTTTCTGTTTGCATATTATTCAGACTATGTCAATTTTTTGTGAACAGATCCAGAGCTGTTCCTACTGTGCCGAGTTGACAATGAGTACTCCTGTCTCTGTTAGACACTGAGTATTAACCTAGAAGCCTACCTCAGGACAAAACAATTTACACATACAACAATTCAGTATAAGTCTGCAATCAGAGTATAGAGGAATACAAATGACTTAACTGTATGGACGTTAATTCACCCATTACATGGATGACAGCATTTAAAACCACGCCTTGGCCTTGAGTGAGATCTCCAGTAGTGATGAGGGATATAAAGTGTTTTGTTAAACATTTTAAGACAGCAAAATCATCTTGAAAGTATACAGGGCCATTTTCTTAGTCAATTCTCTCTACCACCAAAAACATAGAAGAAAGCTAACAAATGTAATGCACTCCTAGCATAGCACCTTCTTAATTATCAAGTTAACCTGGTTGACCATGAAACATTTGACAAGGACTTTGTCCCAAATCCATACAATCAGCAAGGAATATTTCCCCTAAGTATCAAGGCTTTGTGTTGAGAGAATATTCTTTACAGGGTTTGGCAAGAAGAGAGAAGTGTGCATACAACCTATAACGGATTTCAAAATGGTGAATGTGCCTGTGCCTGGTAGGTTCTCGGCTATGAGGTAGAACCTGGTGAGTTTCATTGAGTTAAAATACTGTCTGTTATGAGTATGTAGTTGCATCATGAGGTATTGAATGTCACACGAAGCTTTGCACCGGCAGAAAAATCATTCCTTGTGAGTAAGTGGCCTCCTGTGGCCATGTGTGCAAATACAGGTCAGGTAAAAAGGTGATATGACGAGCATCTTACCAGAGCTTTCACATTATCAATTATTGCAACATGCCTATATAACTCTGTAAATATGTTTTTAAAAAACAGGGAAAGATAAAGAGAAATCAATGTGAGGGTCTTGATTATTGTGACCACCTCAAAAATAGTACATTGTTACTCCCTTTGCTTGAAAGAATCAAATTTCTATAAAGCACCCATTTGCTCTCTGCATTCTACATCTAACTTTCACAAAATCGACAGAAACCCTTGACGCAAGAAATGTTCATAGTGGAGGGAGCTGAAAAGTATTAAGTTGAGTTAAAATAACCATTTCTTAAAGCTTCCTTAACCTGAAGCAGGACCTAAAAATCACATCTTGATGCTTGAGCCTCCTCTGGACTGCATTTTGAACTCTCCTCAATATCATTGGCTGGTGCCTCTTCTGCATATTGCGCCTGAAAAGCCATCCCCTCAGACGTATCCTCATGGTCCTTCTGACCTGAGCCTCCCTCCGTCCTGTCTGGAGAGTCCACATGATTACTGCCCTCTGATGCTCCCATGTGCTTCTTCCTCAGGTGCTGGTTAAGGGTGCCCTGAAATGGGAAGCATTTGCCACAGATCTGACAGTGGAAGGGCTTGTTGTCTGTGTGGCCACGGATGTGGTACTCCAGCTGGTCTTTCCTTGTGTACTTCTTGCCACAGAATTTACAAACAAATGGGGTGATTCCCATGTGCAGGCGCATGTGGCGATCCAGGCTCCCTTTCTGATTGAAGGTTTTTCCACAGTAGATGCAAATGAGTCTCTCATTGTAGGGGTACCACTGGCTACGCAGGCTGCGCTCTCGCACATCGTTCTCCAACCCTGCGGGTCCCACAGCCAAGTCGCCATCTTCTGAGCCAGGTTTGATATGACTCAGCACCCCTACTGGGATGGACACGGGGCGCTTTGACCTGGCTCGGCCACCTCTGAAGCCACTGAGTATGGAGCGGGAAGGACTGGAGCTGCTAAGGTTGACAAAGCATGGGGAGGACAGCCCTGAGTAAGAATAGGTAGCAGACTGGATGACGGGACCATAAGAACCCACGCTAACAGCCAATACCTGTTCTCCATCTACCAACTCTGTGTGGTAGCCATCATCACCAGCTGAGGAACTATCTGAGTAAGTGGGCCTGTCGATCTTCTCTATCTTCACATGCACGTCTGTTACTTGCCCATCTTTTCCAATCAGTTCCACTTGCTCCGTTTCTCCCTCCATGGGAGCCTCATGCTCCGACACACTATCACTACTGCCTCGGTCCGACTGTCCCTCCTCTTGCTGCTGGCGCACCCGGCCCTTTCCTGCCAGCTCAAAGCGCGCTTCGTGTCCTGCCTGACTCTGCCGGGAGTAGTAAGGGGGGGAGATCTGGGTAGGGTTTACAAAGAGGTTGCTGTCATTGACTCCATTGTGGCTGGTCTGCGAGTCGTCCTTCTCTGGGCTGCTGACAATAACTGGGATACTGATCTTGGAATGGATGCTCTCCAGGATTTGGGTGCACTTGTCAATGATGGCCTGCATCTGCAGAAAGCTGGCAGCAGTGAGGAAACTAATAATGTCCTTGAGCTGTAGGGACATGTGACCTGTATAGCAGAACGCAAGAAGCTGCTCGAACACCTCAGGGCTTTTGATGACCGAAATGGAAAGGCCACTCATGGTGCTGAGAGCTGAGTGGTCACGAAAGTAGGGTGAACTAGCTGCCAGCACAGCCTTGTGGGCTCGAAAGGGCTGGCCCTGAATGTGAACAATGATGTCACACAACTTCCCTTGCAGCCGAAGCTCATTGAGCTGGGTCAGAACAGTGTTACTGAACTCCGGCACATCAAACTCGATGTAGCTGCCGTCGTCCATCTCTTGGATATGTTTCTCCAGTTTGCCAACAGCCTGATGGGAAAAGAAAAAAAAATTAAACAATATGAAAACATTAGGTTTTGAAACATGGCATTTGCAATGCACTGCAGCACATTTACATTTCCCCATTTCAGAACAAAACTATTGTACTGTATTTGTAAGACAAATGAGACAGCACACTGTTGGAGCATTTGATAAAGGCTTCCTTTCAACGCCTATTCTTCGCCTAAAGAAGAAAAGTGAACATACTGCAGCAAACACAGCGCTTCATAGTACGGCTGAACAATTAATGACATATTATCTAAATCACAATATGGCCAAGGGCAATATCCAAACTGCAGAAGTTAAAGAAGGTAAAAATGTGTAACAAAACAACATTAAAATGAAGTACTGTAGTGCAGCAGAGATGCCATGTTCTCCAAATGTAAGAAAACTTGTTTGGTACAGACCCTAAAAAATGTCACATTAGCAATTTTTTTCAGTGAAAATGAAAATTGTGATGCAAAAATGATCATTCCCACTAATTGGGAATCATATCGCAATTTTAATATCCATCAAAATAATCACATCACTTTTTTTAAACCATATCGTGCAGCCCTATTTTATAGTTTACATTAAGAGTATGATTAAAATATTTTGTTGTATCCATTTTTTTTTATCTTTAGATACAGGGATAGGTGATAAGGTATATGGCGCATGACAATATAAATTTGTCAATTAAACTGTGGCTGTACCTCTGGTTCTACTGACTCATTAATAGATCTTATCCCTATCAGCTACGACTGATTTGTCATTCATGCTGATGGGCTTTCCAGTGATATTTACAGCCCAAATTATAGCATGTTATATTTCTTTTTATTTACTACTATTACCATCACCTTTGTCTTTGATAATCAAGTGCATTGTTCTGCAGGAAAACATTTGCTTGTTTTTTAAACAACTCTTTAATGACCGAATTTGAACTTAAACCTACATCTTGTTAATGCACGTGTATGTGGAAAATTAACACTGACTTAATCCTATGGTACTGGTCAGGCTCTATTGTTCAGGAGGACTTGGGAAGCAATACGGAAATCTTTAAAGAAATCCACATGCACCCTGATCAGAATGGTATACAGTTTGTGAAAAGTTTATAAAAACAAACAAGAATGTGAATTTATAATCACAAATGATTTCATAAATAGCTCTAGTTTTCATAACAGTTCCAATGTACTGTATATTTTAACCAGCTTTTTTGTTTTATTTTTTTCATAGCAACATATAGAAAGTGCTAAAAAAATATCCCCCTTGTTTCTTTGTATTGTTTTTGTTTTTCTTGGAGAAGCACCACATTAACAGAATTAAGTGCGAGTATTAGAGGGAGCCTGAGAACAAGGCAATGTAATCTAGAGATAAAATTCTGAATATAAAAATTCTGTTCCACATATTTAATCCATAATTGCTCAATATGTTTTATTCTATTTTTTTTTAATGACTATTCATCAGCCATTATTGCTAAACAGGAGTGTGGGAGCAAAGTAGATGAAATGATTGCGACTGAACATAATGTAGCAATGATATTATGCACAAACTGTGGTGAAGCATAAAAGTCAGATGTCAACTAATAAAGGTGAAGATCCCACAATTGGCACAGAAAGAAGAAAATCCGGTTCTGCTTGGAAGGTGAGGACACACTAAAGATTTCCAAAATGTCGCCAACAACGGCTGTCTTTAAGGCCTCTTTGATACAGTCTGTTCCATTCCTAAAGACAAGTTTTACTTGTAATTCTCTGCAGTTTGGTGTCTTACATAATAATCACTTATGCAGCACACTCTTTTAAATGCATGAAAATGTTATGATGAAGCATGCACTATTATAGACACATTGATATGTACTTGACTTTACTTAAATGATAACTGATGATACTGTATGGACTATTACAGCATACTATGAGTCCTTACTACAACTGATTGTTGAGGTGTGTATACGTAGTCATAATGCATTTTAAGCCCCATCAGTCAACCGTTGGTTTATAACTAGTCAAGAGTATCCATAAGACACTTAATTCATTGTAAGTCAAATCTATAATGTTTTATGACTATTGATAGGGGCATCAGAAAGCACTAGTCATAAAGCAGAATGCATTATAATTAACTAATGAATATCCCCATAGCACACTAGACGTGGTTTTCAATCGCTTTATTGTGGTTGGCACTGGCTGATCATCTCATTCCCACTGATGAGCAGACTGACAACTGTCTCTCCCTGCATTGAGATGTTTCATAGCATACAAGCCATAACATTCAAGCCTTCTTGAAACACATTCCTCCCATGAAAGGTATTGCACAATAACATACAGACTTGCCATGACTGATAAAATATTAACAGACATAGGCCCTGCCTTCTCAACACAACTAGTTAATCAGACTTTGGAAAGCTGCAGTGCCTACTGTGTATCTGCGTTTTTGTAAAAGGAAATACTTCTGTGTTGTTAAACCTTAGTGAGTGTCAGTTCTCCAGTTTAAACCTTGTCTCCTCCCATTCCATCTGCCTCTTGCCATCACTTCAGCATGATCCTCTGTGCATTGAGTCCCTGTCAGCATTTTGGGAGCGTAAACACTTTTTCCAGTTGCCAATGCTTGCCAATACACCTGTTAAACAAACCATATGCTCTCATCCTGGCACAGGGGAGGGAAAGATGTAGCAAAACACAAAGGAGAAGCTGTATCCCATCACCAGCGTTCGAATACAACATGTTACACATACACTAAAGCATGTAAGTGATGATTGCCAACAGCATGCATACTAAATAGAGCCAAGTTGAAGGGAAGCCAAAGAATGCACGCTCAGTAGTTGAGATGCACATGCTGGGCGAGGGTCACATGCTTGGCTCATGTGGGAAAAACCAAAAATGTTTAAACTCAGCTCAAAAATTCCATCTGCGGCGCAAGTTCGCTGCATGGTAATAAACCTTTTTGACATGGCTGCTTCATGTAGGAAGGTATAAAGGATGCAGAGTACATTGTGATAGTTTGGCTGATCATTGGGACAGCATAACTCTGGTAGTAAGACATCACCTAAAGTCTGAGTCACACTGGCAAGTAACTTAAAAAAAACATTAGAATAAAAATCAAAGTCAGCAAGCAAGCATTGTATGCTTTCGTCAACATCAGCAGTATTTCACCTACTCTGAAAAACAGCTTGTGGGGCAGACCAGACCCAGAACAGAAGTGCTTAACAGGCAATGGTTGGGAGAGCAATTTAAAACAGATAATAAAAAACAAGACAAAAATAGACTAGCTTTTCAGTCAATTTAAGTATGGTGTGAGGAACTGTGCTGGTGTGAGAATAACAGCTTAGTGGGAGCTCAGTATGCAAGGGTTAAATATTGTATGCTGAGCCTTTGGGTGTGTTCTTGGAGTAAATAACTGGAAAATAAGAATTAATTTCTCCCCACTCACGCGCTCATCAGATGAACAGTTAATAGAGAATCTTTATACTTTTCCAACAACATATTCATTCTTAAAATTGTAAAACAAAAAGCAAAAGCAAGCAACATTTACAAAAACACTGATCAGAACTCATAATTAACTGACAGAATTACTCTGTACTGTATAGTACAATTAATTAAGTTTGCTATGAGCGCATAATCAAGTTCCTATTGGTAAGATGAAGAAGAAAAAAATAGGTAGCAAAAAGGAATCCACACATTCATTACAAGCAATAACTGATGCATTTACATGAGAGTAACTAGTTGATCAATGCCAGTGCTCTGTCCTTTCCCTCCTACAGCAGTTATCAATGAATTTTGTCCATATCAGCATTGACAAATTTATCTTGTTTGCAGTGTTAACAGTGCTCTTAATGACAACCACTAATATAGCCAGTATATCATCTTGCGATACCGTCTTTTCACGTCAAGTCACCCTGCAGTGATAATACTGCTGCAATTACAGCTGGCAGTGATGCATTTAACGCAACGCCCTTAAAACAGGTTTTATTATCGCCAAATGATCAGATTTTGTTGCTGTCATGCAGGAAATACCAGAATGTATACATGTACTGTCAGTTTAACTTTCTGCTTCATGTATGTTTCCCAAAATGATAAAATATTGTATATCACATGATTAAAAAAGGTAAACACTTAATTTTGTAATTTTGACTAACAACAGTAGTTTATAGTAGGTGATATCATGAAAAGATAATACATTTAAAAATCTTTGACACTGCCCCAGCTGTTTCTGAATTTTACAGATTACTTTATTACTCATCATTTGTTACTTTATAAACCTAACATCTCTATGCCTTGTATTGCACAATTGCTGATTTCAGTTGGCAGTTCAAACCAATTTAGTTTTACTACTCGTCCCAAACAGAAACAGGACTAGAAGAAATAGGGTTGAATGGGTGCAAAGCCATAATGTCTGCTCATGCAAAAGTCGTAATGGGTTTGGCTTCATTCTGTTCTAGTATGCCTTGTAGTTATACCATTTAAACCAGTTTCTGACGCAATTGTCCAGGAATACAAACGCATGCTGTTGATTTCAAACTGAGCTTTAAACGCAGCAGATTGGGGGCATTTCAGAGCAAATGGATGTCAGAGAAACAGCATTAAACACAGTCCTTGGTGACCTATGTGAACCCAGGTGTACAGAATTACTTGCCATGTCCCTGCACTTTGTCCTTTCCTGCTATAACATCACATACACTTAGTTTACAGCTACAGTAATTGTTGCCAAGAAGCAATGCTATTACTAGTGTCTTTAGTCTTTTAGCTTAACAGATGTCCTTTCGAAAACCGTTGAAGGTAATGTTACAGGTTCGGTTCTGACACACTGAGAACACACAGGGCTGATGCTAGTGGTATCAAAATAAGACAAGTCAGGTAAATTATTGCAAGTCTTCGCTACACATTTAACCCTAGGCCGTTTACTTTCTTATCAAGAGTCTGGTTTAGCCCTGCTACCATCGTGATTGAACACTTAGCATGTAACTTACTGTTGATCCCAACGTACATGCATACAGTACCGATACATTGGGGAACATTACTGCGGTGGTTCAAACTTTATTTCAAACCACTCCGTTAGTAGTTAGTTATTAGCTTCAGATGAAGGTTCTCTTTTGCCGAGCAGCTAATGTTAGCGTTAGCTTGACAGTCACGTCCACCTGCTTTCTTGTTCTCTCCGCCATTCCTCATTTCAACGGTAACTTGCAGCTAGATTATCGTTAGTTTAAATAAACCTTGCATCGGCTCAAAGGGCCGAACCACCCAACTATCAAGCAGAACACAAGCACTGGCTAACAAGCTAGCTTAGAATCGCTCACTTAATTAAGAAAAATTAGTAACTTTTAAACATATTTCGCTCTGTCTCGCATGTTGGATTATTTTTACGGTATTGTCATATTTTCTCCGACCACACAAACGCTTGACAACATTGTATGTTTTAGCAGCTAAATTCCAACGTCGAATGCGGCTGTCATATGAAATAGCTACTATGCTACCTAGCTTATGCTAACAGTTAGCGCTAGCTTAGCTAGCAGCCATTCCATGTAATAGTGAACCGTGCTAAGTAGCTAACGGTAGCTAGCTTTTAGTCGCTAACGTGCGGTCACAGGCAATTATTTCCCCATTGCTTTCACCATAAAAGTAAACACAAGCCGACATCATAAAAGCATTATGGTCACCAGTCCAAGCCAAATTTGAAGTCCACTAAACTCACCGTCTTCCAGATTAGCATTAAACGTTGTCCATTCCCCTCAGTAGTTCGCTAACACTACAGCCAGGCCTCCCCCCCTCTCCAGTCCAGATGTGTCAGACAGTTGCTGCTGCAATTTTTGCATCAACAGGAAGTGTTCTTTTGGCTCTTTGCATTCATTCTATTAGGGTGTTTTGCAGCAGCCCCTCCCTTGCTCGTGTCGGTGTTATGTACCGACACATCATGTTCTTAATATACGTCGTGATGGCAGAGAATCCTACTAAATGAATGCAGACTATCCTACAGTCTGTCGCTAAATCGTTTTCAACAAATAACTTGGCTATACTCATACTCTTATCAATGACTACACCCATGCCACGGTATTATACATAGATCAATTTCATCTGCTTCTAATTTACAACACTGGCAGTGGGAGGGAACACTAAATGTTATAGTGTATTTAGTGTATTAGTTATGTTTTGTAAATACTGGTTTTCAACACTAAATTGGACATGACATTGATCAATATCTTTCCAGCTGTGCATCTGTGCAGCTAAGCCAACCCACACACACATAGAAGCTTAGCTTAAGCTTAAGTTAAAACATTTACAAGGTTTAAATGCTAGATTATTATAATTTTTTTTAACATAAGCCTATTTAGCCCACTTTACTGAGGGTAGCAATAAACTGTCACCAAGAGACAACAGAGATGTTGTATTGCGACCCTTGCAATACATTTGAGGTGAGAGCTGAGAATACATTAGCTAACTCTAAGCACATCAGGAGCTTTGAGAGACACATTTTAGTTTAGTTTTTTAAGCCAATTGCTTTAAACTTTGTTTTAACAAGAGTTTTTGGATTGAGATGCACAATCTGTTTTTATGAATTCAAAACGATGTCATTCAGTACTGCATAGACACCACAAAGGGGCGCCACAGGCTAAATTGATGACGAAACATCAACCGTGCATCCCCCTTTCTCATTTTCATTATGAAACAACTCTCAAAAGGTTGAGGTGGATCAGCATTACAAGGGAATTATGTTATTAACCAATGAGATGGTATTATATAATAAATTATATTATGAATTATGGAATTAAACAAGTAGTGAATACAAATATGAAATGTTTGTTCATTTTTTATTTATTTATTTTTAGCAGGTTTACCACTTGTTCATGGGGGTTTTGAGTCTCAATGATGTATATTCACTATGCATATAAACTTTGTGAATCATGATTGATTGGGCATTGGCAAATAAGGAAAATGTTGGAAAGACTGCAGGATTTAATGATGAAATTTACAAGGGAGATCAACGATATTTCCTCAAGACAGTGTGTTCACAGTATTTCTGATGATCTCCAGTTTTCCCATAAA
>JBBPCS010000386.1:1123647-1133698 GCA_037974645.1 Hollardia meadi | reverse complement strand
ACACACACACACACACACACACACACACACACACACACACACACACACACACACACACACACACACACACACGTGCTCTTCTACTCTACCACATCCATAGCCTCAGGCATGTTTTCAGTCCCTCCCTCCCTCATAATTACCTTGGTGATCAAGGTTAGAGCAGTGGTAAAGCGCACTAACCCTTTAACCTTTGCTGAACTCTCCCCATTAGTCCACCTTGGAAGCTGATGCACGGTGTCAAACACTGTCGCCCACAACAAGCCTGTGAATTAGTCTTGGCATGAATCTAAGAGACGGGTCTAAAAGGGGTCCTTGCCTCTGCGTGAGTCAGACGCTGCGGCAAGGAGACGGCGGGAGCGCGAGGGGGTCAAAAATGCAGCGTTATCACACAATCCACAGCCCACTCTGACCCCCTGCCTGGGCTTACAGAAACAGGACAGACTCCCACAACGCACCCTGCCATTCTGCCAGCCCCCGAGGGCTCCTCCAGACAGCTCAGGAATTTCAGGACAGGGATCCGACAAGGTCTACAGCTGGGAGGAGAATTCCTACCATCCTCCGTTTGGCCCTCTTATTGTCTGGCACTGGCATCCCGGTGTTCCCTGTCTGGCTCCGTTGTCCTCCCAGCTCCGTGTTTTGATATTGTTCTTGCTCAAGGGCAAGGGTCATGCGGGCGGCGACATGTGAATTTGACGGGAAATGAATTGCAAACAGTGATCATAATAAAGGTGAAAATTTAAACTGCAGTCGACTCCAGCAGAAAAAACAGAGTGGATGAAGTGAGCCTTTGTTATTAGCAAGTATGCTAATCATAATGATGTCGTCCTCACAGTTACTGAAAATAATCCTTCCAATGAACACATGATTAGTTCTTTTATTTCCTCCAAAATGAAAGTGCTAACATTGCTTGTCCAGACCTTCACTGGAGGGAGAGGGGAGGACTGAATAATGGATCCAGGGGGCTGCCATCTTTTTACACCCTGATCCAGCTCTGTTGGCTGCAGTATGCAAAATAAGTTCCAGGGGGCACTATTTAACCAAGAGAGAAACAACATAGATATTGTTGAGCCAGAGAGAAACACTTGAGCTGTGTGGAGGCTGAACACATGGAAGGTTAAAGGCAAATAATCACACCCGTATTGATACCTCAGATTATGTTTTTTTGTTTTTGTTTTTTTTAAACATTTATCGTGATTCAGCAGCTGAAATAAGCGTCAATGTTCTGCCCTTCTTCTTCACACTTGTGAGGAAGTGAAAATACTGGGGAGAGATTTTCTCCTTGAAGCCTCATCAGATAAACCACATTCATTACACATTTAAGTGACGCAGAATTGCAGTGTCGAGCTTAAAAAGATAATTGCTGTTTTGAAAAGCATGACAGAATCTTTAAGATGAATGTTTGGAACAGTTATTGTGACATTTCTAGTCTTTGAAGTTTTAGCAGGTTAAAAGAAAAGAACCGGGGTGGTGTTGGAGCCTTATATCCGCAAAAAGATCATACATTTTATGGACAGAAATAAAACAAAAGAGCAAATTTATCCTTCAATACCAAATCCTAATTTCCATCCAGGGGACATTAAAATTTCACATGTGGAAGAAAAACTCAAAACCGGGGGTGGGGGGTGGTGCACAAATCAGTGCCACCGCAGGATCTGAAAATCAGCTCAGTGACAGAATGAAAAGAGCGTTCGCAGCTGAGGCCATAGTGTTGCCGTCACATAGATTCAGGCTGTGTGATGGACAGATCAGATGCAGATATTAGGAGTGGGAGTAGGATATGACTGGGATGCAGATGAGGCTTGTCAGGGCAGAGGGGGTGGGGGTGGGGGTGGGGGGGTGGGGGGTTGTTGGAGTAAGAGGAGGGAGGGTGGGGGTGGTGGGGGAGTTCATATCCAGGGAGACTGGGCAAGCAGCAGTATGCAGGTGGTGGCTGGCTGGTGCTCCTCAGCTGGGCCCGCCGCCAGCTTGGCCCCTGGGTGCCCCGCATTGAATTCAGCCCTTTGTGCTGCCCCAGGGAGGTCAGACAAATTCAGGTCTCATCATACACTGAGATAGCAATGATACAGGGTAATGACTCAGCTGCAATTTCAGCCCTGTCGCCTCCGCCGTAAAAAATGTTCATCATAACAGCTTATCTCACGTGCTTTTTCTTTTGAATAGGTGAAAGACATTTTAGAATAACTCATCTGCATGTTTTTTTAATACATTTTATGCTTTGAAAACATTTTTGACGTCTTGATTTATAAGTCACAAATATATTATAAAGACGATGTGTGACAATGTGTGTACATTTGAGCCATTTGAATCAATCCAATGCTATTCTGCTAAGTGACAAATGGATATTTTTATATGAAAGCAGAAAAATACTAACTCGGCACTCGCCACATGCCGAAGTAAACTTTTTAATGATTAGAATTGTAATTTCAGTAAAATATGCATGAATGCATATTGATTAAGAGTAAATTGAAAAGTCACAGTCACACAGAGTCTGCACACACACACACACACACACACATGTGAATTCACACACACACACACACACACACACACACACACACACACACACACACACACACACACACACTGTATTTTAATGTTTTTAGGAGGGACCAGTGCATCAGTGGCCTGGATGGCAGCCTGCTTAGACCCAGTCGGACTAGTGGACAGGCTCTAATGAGAAGCAGGAGCCGTGAGGTGGGAGTGGGACTGGCTCTAGGGAAGGGTCACATGGGGTTAACTATCAAAGATGAGTGCAAACCTATCCCTGTGGAAAAGAGTTCGAAGAAAACATCACCCCGCACATGCTAAGCTGGCCAAACTGGGAGTTCCTCATCTTAATTAATCCAAGACACAACCCCCCCCCCCCCACGCCCCTCCCAACGACGAAAACTCCTGCTTCACTCCTCTGAGGAGTGAATGCTAACACACTTTAATGTCATGGTCATTAAGCTTCATTTTTTTTATTAACTTTGATTGTGCCAGATTGTGTTTTAAAGCTTTAAAGTAATCAGTTGATCATAAACTCATCCATGGTTTCCTGTCAGTGTAATTTATGGTTTTTATATAAAGAAAAAAAACGGAGCACAAAAAGAACAGATGCGTATTTTGTATTTTTGATATTAACTTCAAAAAATATGTGGAAGAAGGGCTAAAGTATATATGGTTAACCACAGAAAAAAAACAGTAAATTTATTACTGGAGTTGGAAAGATTTGTGTGGGTGCATTGAGAAACACCCAGCAACTTTTGGAAACCACATTGTGATAGACAGTTGAAACTCATAGGAAAATAAAGACAGATGTGTAGAATGTAGCTCGTCAGGAACAGCGGCAGCCATGATGTTGTCTAGACGGCTAATTTTTATGATGAAAAACTGTACTGTACATTAATGCAGTGCGCCATTTAAAACCAAGTTCACCCCAACTTGTCAAGATCTATACTGCAAGAATCATACAGTACTTTAATTCAAGATGTGTTGTCATTTTACATTTAAAAAAAACAACCAATTGTGATGTTTTAAATCATAATCCTACAGTTGGCTAGCTGTCAGCAGCTGTCATGTTTCCTCACCAAACATAAATGTGTAGGGGCTACTGTGTCAATCTTTATTCTCAAACACATTCATCACAGATACTAAAATCTAAAGCATGTCAAACGGATCGATGAATGACACAATGTTCATTAGCAGAGTAAATGTTTTTCGCAGATTCAGATTTTGGTGACAAATGTGAACAAATACTGCTGTCAACACAATCCTGAGGAAAATACTGCAGTGTTTCTCAGGAATTAAAGGAACAATTCACCCAAAAATAAAAATTCTGTCATTATCTACTCACCTCCATGATGATGGAGAGTCGGGTGAAGTTTTTTCATCCATCAAACATTTCTGGACAGTTTTGCAGCATTCTCCTGAAGCGTGCCAACGTGCCAAAGTGAGCGCCAATGCTTAAAAAGGCTAAAAAACAAAGATTAAAAAAGGGGGTGTAAAAATGTCTTTTCAAATAAATTTGGGATCTCAGCTTTTCTGGAGACTTGGATTACGCTGGATGAAATATATGGAGCCATTTTATTTATTTATTTATTTATTGGTTGTTGTTTTTTTTTTATGTTTTAGAACAAGTGCCCAGCTTCTTCAGTTGTTTAGGAGAATGCTGCAACATTGTTTTGCTGTGAAGCTCCAGAAATCTTTTGAATACTAAGAAACTAAACTGTTCCTTTAATGTGAGCGTGAACCAATTGGCACACATCTAAGAAACAACTTTCTGTTTTCACTTTTTTTTTTGTTCTTGCAGCAACACACTTGCTACACTCACAGCTACTAATTTGCAATTGATCCTATTTTCCCTGCTCGGGCTCTTGCTGCAACACTCACAATGAGAACCTTTCGTCACAGTAACACATTAGTTTCCCTCCACTTGTCCAGACAAGGATTTCACTAGTAATGACCCTGTAATGGCCTACAGGTCCTTGGGCACGGGCTGGAAAAAGGCTATATTATTGAACAGTCACTTCTTGACTGACAATTCGTATACGTCTGTAGAAATTGCCAGGCGGCAAACTGGAACTGTCCGCTCAATCAGTCAAATTGAACACAGGACTGCCAAGAATGAAGCTGATGAAAGAGAAAGTAAATGCCTCGCGAGGCATGTCAGAAGGCCAGAATCAGTTCAGCAGACAGGACTCTGTCAGCTTTCACTATCTGGAGCACACTGGTGTTGCAGTTGCCTCGGAGCAAACAAAGCTCCCTGTTCAGACATGCAGAATGTTTTTCGTACCTCCTTTCATATCAAAGAAATATAACAGGAGGACATACAATGATCACTAAATCATTTGATTTGTAACAAGCCACTCACTATAAAAAAACGGGACTCTGATTAAAACATTTCTCAGAAAAGTTTACCACATCACTTGCGAGTTCTTCTATATAACAGATTACTGTTTCAGATTGTTTTCAGCTGAGGTTGTGCTGAAATTCAAGCCCCCGGACATCATGTATGAATCCAGTCTGATCACCGTGATGCCATGTGCTGCAGGATCTTTGTCGTCAACACTAAAGATGGCTGGCACCTGTCTCAGCACAACAGCGGTACCCCTGCGTACTTTGCATATTTATGTTTTAATTGTGTTACAACCCGCACAGTCTATTAATGTTGTTCTCTTCCAATTGCTGGAGTGACAAAAATATGAGATGTTCCCTGTCAGCTCTGGTGTGTATCTGTTTGTGCAGCATACAAATGATGGAGGATGCCCTGCTATTCTGCAAAAGACTGGAATAAATAAAAAGCTGCATCATCACTTTCCCAGGATAGATTGTAAAGACGGTTCATGAAAACACTTTGAACTTCACCTCAAAATGTCAGACCTGAATTTGGGGGGCCCGGACAATTTTTTTTGAACAGTTATTCTTGACTTTGAGGATTAATGACTGTGCACCTCCCATGAAAAGACATTGAAGTGGTTTACATCTCCTGCATCATCCCAGACAGTCTGAACTCAAACTGTGGACCAAGAGGATGGAATCCAATGTTCCCAAGGCAAGTTGACAAGAAATGTCAAGAAGAGACATGCACCTTCAAAGGCCAAGCCACAGGCAAGGGTTTGTGGGAAGGTTTCTGCTCTGTGCAATGGCAGCTCTCTGTCAGGGCTTGCTGCCTCCTCCTGAGCCTCCACTTCCAAAACACCCGAAGAAGAAAATTAGGCCATTCCGTCAATCTGAAGGTTGACACCGCTGCTGCACGGCTTGCAATCCCCTCTTCATGTGGGGATTCATATAAATAATGAAACCATTTTATCATCATACATGCTAGGACACTTACAACAACAACTTTGAGCAATGGCTTGACATTTTGGGGAATATGCTTATTCACTTTCTTGCCAAGAATTAGAAAAGATTGATACCACTGTCATATCTGTCCTATAATTATACTACTACCAGGAGCTTAGGGTTAGCTTAGCTTAGCATAAAGACTGGTAGAAGGGTAAAACAGCTAGCCTAGTCATTTCAGAAGGTAACAAAATCTGTCTATCAGCACCAAAAGTCTCTGCTTATTGTCTGGCGACCTTGGGGTAATAAACAGATTTCAAGTTACTGCTAAGAAATCAAAAACACATAAACTTCATGCTAAGCTAAGCTGAAGGGCTGCTGGTGGTGGTAGCATTTTATTTACCATACAGACATCACAGTAGTATCAATCTTCTCATTTATACTACGTCAGAAAACAAAAACATGTTCACCCAAAAATTAAGTCATTAAGTTTCTTAGTTTCACTTCCACAAAACATTTCTGGAATTGTCACAGCAAAACACTGTTGAAGCATTCTCCTAAACAACTGAAGAAGCTCAGGAAATGTAAAGAAATAACAGGAAAAAACCAAACAAACAAACCAATGGTTCCATGGTCGTCTGACATAATCCAAGTCCCCGAAAGCCCCAAGATCCCTAATTTATTTGAAAAGATGTTATTTATACCCTTTCTTGATCTGAAATCTTCAGTGTAGCCACTAAGCTAAAATTGCTAGCGTGCACCCCGTCTGAAGTAGGTGCATAAGCTTGAACGCGCGTACATGTGAGACGAGATCAATGAAATCTTGTATCATGTACGTGTGTTCGAGCTCCTGCACCCACTTCAGATGGCGTGTGCGCTAACGCCTTTAGCTTAGTAGCTACAGTGAAGATTTTGGCTATAAAAATGGTGTAAATAACATCTTTTTAAATACATTTATGGTCTGTAGGCTTCCGGAGACTTGGATTATGCTGGACGAGCTGTATGGAGCCATTTTATGTTTTTCTGCTTTCAAACAAACCCCAGATTCTTCAGATGTTTACGAGAATGCTACAAGGCTGTTTTGATGTGAAGATCAGGAAATGTTTTGTGTAACTTTCCATCGGCATGGGGGTGAGTAGATTTCATTTTTGGGTGAACTGTTCCTTTGTCACATATGAATCAAACATCACTGCCTGCTCTCAAAAAGAGCGTGTTTCATACAGAAAGCCACAGTATAGGCAACATCATGAATTTGGCAACGTAAAGTATTTCATAACAGAGTTTTACTTATTCTATTACAAGGCTCCTGCTCAGTGGTTAGCGCTCAACGCCACGGAGCTGGTCACGTCTCGCTTGTCAGCAGAGGAAGTCAACAGAGAGCTTTCAGTGAGGCGGACACAGCGAGTCTGATGACATGTATGAAGGTGGGGGTGAGGACCATGTGAACTCAGATACTGCCGTACCATCTTTGGAGTCAGCCAGTCAGTGCCCCGAGGAAGCCCGAGCACAAGGAGTTTCAGGAGCCTATTCAGACGCACCGCTGCGGAGGTCTGACTGCACCAAGCAGGAGCTCTGAGAAACCTGAGCCCGGTGCAGAGCCGCACATGCTGATATGCACTGCAGAGAGAAGTGCACCGGCTGGGGCGAGGGCAGGGCTGAGGCTGGGATTAGGCCAGATATTACTCCCTTCAAAAAACACCACAGTACATGGCTGTGTTCTGCTCTGGTGGCTCCACTTATCTGACTGACTGTAGTGTAATCAATATTTACTCATAACGGCCACACTGGGAGGTCACGACCTTTAGTGTTTGTGACTTGTTATAATCTTGAGTTAGAGCTCATAATCTTTATCGACTGAAGTAAAAAAAACAACAACTCACTGAACAATTACAGCATTCAATGATGATGCCACAGGACAGAAAATATTTTAAAAATATATCTATTGCTTATAAAATATATCACTATAACACTCAGTTAAATTCATAATCAGTGAAAACCTGTTTGCCTTTTTAAAAGTCTTAGAACATATTTGTCTGTTCAAACTAGTTTTTCTGCTTGTGTCAAGGCCTTAAAGGTCACGCTGTCTTTATTACACCCAACATTTCATCTCTAAATCCATCTTCATTAAACACGGAGGAAGGACAATGGCCTTCCTTGCACTTTCAACACTTAACCTCACCAGGCACAACAATATTGTAAAAGTGCAAATCTCTCTCTAAAATGGCCCCACAGTTAATAATTAAGCCTTGACATTTGGGAGAGACACCAAAAAAAAAAAAAAAATCCATACGGTGAAATTTACTAACCTTTTGAGAAGCTAGGCTGCTCATCTGTGGTTTATTTGGGCCGTTTTAGTCCTGATAATAAAACTGTCAAAAAAAAAAAAAAAAAACACAGCGAAAGGCCGGGGCGGCTCACAAAGGATGATTGTCTGCTGTTAACTGGAGGAGAGCATGAGGCTAATCAATGCGCTGTGAATCAAAGCTCTATTAGAGGAGCTCTGTCTCTTGGGGGGGATTGGACAGAAAGACACGACTGACAAATGATATTCATATGTAACATTATGGATTATAATTGTCATGATGAACTGATAATCATGCTGCTTCTTGTTATAATGAAAAAGGTCACATCAGGGCAGTGATCAGTGTGACTGACCTCTGTCTTCTGAAAGTACTGATTTTCAAGTTAGAGCGGGTCATGCGGGAGGTCAAATGTGGCCCAGTGGTCATTAGATGATCTCTGTGCAATAGCCAGTGCAGCACTCACTACATACTGATTTACAGTCTTATAAAGATCTTTGAGAATCACTAAATTGGATCTAATTTAAACAAACAAAAGGTATATAACAGACTTCTTTTATAACTTGCGAACTGAAGGACAGAGGTCAAGCTTTATTTTCAGAGCAAATGCATGTCTTATAAGTCGTTGATGGTCTCCAGAAAGTCTCCCATTGGAGTCATTAGGGTATATAATAAATGGGGCATACATGACAGGAAATGTGCCAAATACAGTTTGGTTTAGCCCTCGCCAGCTGTTGACTTTCAGATTTACTGTCCACGCTCAGCGCTGAGTGTACACTGCCAGTGATTTATCAGCCTCACAGGTGAGTTCTGTCGAAACATCCAGGGCTTAAATATATAGCTCTGGGCTCACCTTGTCCTGCCCCGTATCCCACATCCAGAGGCAACGTTTGTAAGAGCTGCTGTGAACCGCAACTCTGCCCAAAGTCATGTGTGAGCCAGAAGAGACTGCGTCCTCTCCTCTTTGAGTTCATCCAGACAGAAAAAAAGGAGTTTGTTCAGACTTTAACAAGCTTTCAGATAACACTGATAACATTTCTCTTTTTATTTGCAAACATGTTTTGCGAAGAGGAGTAAGACACGTAAAAAGGGGATCTTCGCTGACACAATTAGATTGCTAAGTAACCTGAACTCTCTTTCAACTCTTGGTGGTTAATATGATTGCTGCCCTAATCCACCTCAGTGGCAGATTTAATTCTCTGCTCAGCTCTGACAAATGCACATCCATGCAAACCAAAGACGAACGGAAGTTTGGTTAATCAATGCTGGTGTTGTCTATTTGACAGAAAGGAAGTTATGGAAATATCAGAAACAAGGAAGTATCAGTTAGCTGTGCATGCCTCGAAGTGGAAACAGATTAATTACCAATCACTCTTCATAGCAGTAAGATTTGACTGAGCTGTTGTCACTGAGTATTTATGAATGGAAGATGCCAAAGTCACATGCGTATGAAAGCATGAACTATCCTCTGCTAGAGCTAGAGTTAAAGGAATGAATGATGATTCTAATCTGCAGTATTGCACCACTGCATAGCCTGGAGCCGACACACTGATTATAAAAGCAAAATTCACTTTGTGGACAATTAGAATGTTTGCTTTAACTTTCATTTCTTTGAGGGCCTTGTAGAACCTAATATTAGTTTGCTAATAAAGGTTCTGAAGGGTTTCAGGGTTATTCATGTTTTAGCTGCTAGCATAGCTAGCATGGCTCCAGAGATGTTTCTCTGTTGGTCCACCATTTTGGTCCAGACTGAAATATCTTGAGATCTATTTCCATTGAATTTTATACAGACATTCTTGGTCCTCTGAGGATGACTCCTAATGTCTGGCAATCCCTTGACTTTTCCTCTGGCGTCACCATGAGGTTTACATTTGTGGTTTTCTAGACAACTATGGAATGGATTGTAATAAAATGTGGTACACACACACACACACACACACACACACACACACACACACACACACACACACACACACACACACACACAC
>JBBPCS010000386.1:1106649-1121938 GCA_037974645.1 Hollardia meadi | reverse complement strand
ATTGTAAATGTATTTTGTTCACTCTGTGGGTCTCATGGCAGACTGTATGTCCAGGGTTATTCTGATCTGTTAGGTATCGAGTATTGAACAAGTATCATTTCAGTCTGAAGTATCGTTTTAGTATCAAGTATCGTGATACTAAACTGGGTATTGGTATCAAAGTCAAAATTAAGTATAATGGCGGTCCAGCCATATACTAGGTTTCACCTAGTCTTGTTTAAATTAAGTTTGTTGCCGATGTTTGGTGTTTGTATTGTGTACCATTATGTATTTGTGAATGTTTGTTTGGGACCCCCTTGAAAACGAGATGATACATCTCTAAGTGTTTATCCTCATATAATAAATTTCAATTCTAATCGATTTCATACTTTCACCATTAATTGATTAATCGTTTAGGTTATAACATGTCAAATTTCCCAGAGCCCACAGTGACGTCTTCAAATCTTTTGTTCAACCAACAGTCCAAAACCCAAAGACTCTTCATTTGCTATCATACATGACAAAGAGAAGCAGCAAATCCTTACATTTGAAATGATTAATCGATTATCAACAGAGTTGGGAACTCATTTTCTTTCCATAGACTAATTGATTAATCAACAAATTGTCTCAGCTCTGATACCTATTGTTTCGCCAGATTCTTGCCAATATGCAGCCTGACTACCATGAAGATGTTTTGTAGGTATGTTTACCAGGTTCGCCATCTTAATTTAGTGTGTTAGCATGTTAAACATTTGCTAATTAGTGTAGCTCTAAAACATAAAGGACAGCTAGCATGGCTAAAGACAACCTGGTATAATGAGTTGAGAACTTATTACCTTGTGAACAATGTTGGGGGTACGCGTAACAAAGTAATGTGTATTACAAAGAAGCACGTTAACAGTTCTCAGGCTACAAGTAACATACCGAATTATTTTGCAATTTAAACATCAGTTATTTAGTTACATTTTCAAATAAGCAAGCTGTTACTTTTACAATATTACCACATTTCCCTGTTTCTTTCAAGGCCATTTAATGAATGTTTGTTGAAACATGATGTACTGGAGGCTATAAAGAACTTGTCTTTTATTGTTTCCATAGAGGCTAGCATAAGCTGTGGCTATACGCCTCTGCCCAGTTCACTGTCAGAGCGTTACGCAACTAGAGTTGGGTGATTAAATATGTATTGGTGATTGGCTGAGTACATTGCTGGTTGTCGTTTTGAGGGTGATTCTTGTGATTTTATTTTGCCAATATATTGGTCTGAATGAGTTCAATCTGCTGCTCAGCAGGCAGCTGAGAGGGAGAGACATCAGAGAAAAACATGCATGTGATAAAAAACCAAAAAAAACAGCATATTTTCACATCTAACTCTGTGAATTAAGGGTTTATTCTGACTAAGTTGCTGAGTTGGTGATTGTTGGAAAAGTGGAAAGACAAACCAAGACTGTTTTGGTGAGATTTATTTCGTTCATGTCTTGTTTGAATGAAATGTCTTTTACAGTGAGTTAATAAGGCAATTAAGCTAGTCTTGTTAGTGAGAGAGACAAACTAGAATTCAGAAGGTGTACGGTTGTAATTTACTGTTCAATAAGTAAAAATATTCCTAACATATTTCCTCTGTTGACATTTTGTGAGTTTATTTTGTTTATTTATTAGACAATGTACAAGGGCAGGGATCGCTGCCCAAAAACATCCCCCAGTTGAAACTAAGTCGCAAGGGAGTTTTAATTTTTAGTGGTGCAAAAGTACTCTAACAAGTTACTCTTCTGAGTAGGCAACGCTGTCACGTAACAAGTTACGTCTAGAATCTAGATGGCTGTAATCTAGTAATGTAACAAGGTACTTTTAAAAGCAATGCTACCCAACACTGTTGTAAAAGGCTTTTTCACTGGAACAGTTGAATGCTACCATGTGGATGATCACTGAATGGCATTTATTTAATGTTATCAGGAGAAAGACATTGTTTATTCATCAAACCAGTCAACTTTGGTCAATTAGCAACTTCAACATTTTGAGAATGCACATATGACAATGACAACGAAAGGTTTATGGTCTGTACCAAATAAATAGCAACATCGCTCATTTACAGCTTGGCTGGAGAAAAAAACAAAACAAAACAAAAGGGGTTAATCTTCATATTAAAAAGGCATACAGATGAGTCGTGATACTCATGAACTCACTAATTGCTCAACACAAAAAAATGCTCTCCTTTTTAAATAAAGCTTTTCAGTTTTAATATGCACCTTCAAGAGCCTGTTATAGTTAAATAAATAGAATGCTTTCCATTTTTAACATGCACATCCAATTTGCCCGGGGAGAGTATTTACACTTCACTGTTCCTACTTGTCCACTCCACTTTTTTTTTTCTCCTCTAAACAATTCTTTCTCACCACAAACTCTCATACATACACATAATGTACAGTCACTCTTGCAGACATGCTGCACCTATTTACTATGAACACAATATCTAAACCTATTGAAAGTGATCAAAATGCTAACGGTGAACATGGGAATCCATGTAGTGTAAAGAAGAAACAGTCCAAACACCACATCTTAACCAGGGATGGGGGCTTACAAAAAGTTTCAGTTTACAATTGATCATGCACTGTATAAATTCACTGTGTTATTTGGTTTGAGAGTGTGTAATAAGTGGCTTCAATATCTACTTGTTTTCTTTAAGTGAACAAAGAAAAGAGTAATATCTCCTGTGACAGATACGCAATCCTACCGAATAATCTCTAACAATATTTAAGTCTTTTTCCCCCAGGAATCATCACTGTCCTACAACAAGTGGTTTTTACTATCTTTGAGTAAGCTTCAGCATATAATCAGGTGCTTCCGCAAGGAGGTGTTTCTTCTGCCGCGTCCGTGTTGGTGTAGGAGCTCCTGGCCGTGGCGCTTCAGAGGTTGAGATGGGCAGTTTATTCTGTGCTGGTGTCGTTCAGTCTTTCACGACGCAAAGTAAGAGTTCTGCATGGAGTAGAGGCGGTCGATGGGGTTCCCCACGCGGGCCTGCATGGAGCTGACTTCCGATGATGCCATGAAGCAGTCGCTGAGGCTGGTTAAAGACGTGTCGCTGTCTATGTCATGGAATGCAGAATCATTGCCTGCGGAGAGAGAGGATACGGAGATAGCCGTCAGGATTTAGTGGCAGAGCCGTCGCTCAGAGACACACCCTGCTTTGAAATCAATGCAGTCTTAAATTTGAGATTTACTGCAGCGTTGGGAAATTATCATTACTAATAGTCACTTTGAGAAATTGCTGTTGTGTGTCATCACAATTGGGAGAGCTGTTTTGTTGGTTATCATCAAAGTTCACTTTTTGCTGCCCTCGCTGGGACAATTGCGCTCTGCGAGGCAGCATGTAAACAAGGGGCATCCTCCTAAAAGATCTGGTTAATAGCAACTGTTTCCGCCTCTCATAAAACCTCAACATGTTATTTCTCTGAAGGGAATAGTTAACTTTATTACACTCTGGATCTTAATGATAGTGTTGCACAAAATGGGGACAGTGATTTGAGACACATCTTTTAATGCCTTGCCAATATTGTTCTTTTCCCCAAACCAAAGGAGAGTGATGAGACTGGGGATTTGGGCTCTTACTACCGAGAAGAACTAAATGGAGGCAAATTATAAAGAAGTTATGAACTTCGGGAAATGGTCCCTCTGGGGCTTGTTGAGGACATCACTTAGAAATGTGTTATTCCAGTTACATCCTGTGGACTAACACTTGATTGACTGATTTTTTTCCACTCCTCCTTCCTCCTTGTTTGCATTTTAATTCTTGCCTGTATCGCAAAGAAATCGGAGACTTGTTGTTTTCTCATTCTGATTCATTAGCTCAACACAATCCTCAATCCCTGTTTGGCCTGCACTTTATCTCAAGCTGTCCACTCTGACCACATGTTTTTACCGCCAGTGGAAAACATCATCAGTAAAAGTACGTGTCTCAGAACTGGAGGCGGGGGGTTAAAACCACGTTAAACAGATTTGAAAATGAACTTCAAAACACAAAAGCTTAAGCTTGTGTTATCTCATGTGGGAGGAGAAGGCGGCTTAAATCAGGGGGAGCTGCGGCCTGAACACATGTCCGACACTGGGGAGATGTGAGGTTGATCAAGGGACAGGCATGTGTGCGTCTGTGTGTTTTAGGGCAGGACTGAGTTGGTGGATGCTCACCATATGGGTTCATGTGGTCCCCGGGCATCTGTGGGGGGGTGAGCCCCTGTTGGAAGGGGTCTGTGCTGTAACCATTCTGATCCATGGCGACCAGCTGCTGCTGCGGCGGAGCCAGCGGTGTGAAGGAGTTCATCATCCCCTCCATCCGATTGGACATCACCTCTGCAAGGAGGGCAGAGATGAAAAAAAACATTACAGAAAATACAGATAAGACCTTGGGCTGAGTGTGCAGAATGTAGATGCAAGCCACACACAATGGGTGCACACAGAACAGGGGAAAACCCATGATGTTGAGGCATTGACTCTTGGGACTGTTTCTTCTTTGTACTTTCCCATTCATCCCTGTAAGTTTTCACATCCTCACCTTAATGTGAGTTTGCACTTTTCTTAGATTGACAGAGCAAAAAGACTAATTACTGATGCTTGTGAGATAGCTATAATAACCTCCAAATACCTGTTTTCCTGCATCTCTGAAGTCATTTTTCCACTGAAGGGTACGACTCGACTCGTTTTCCAGGCATGAAAAGTGAAGCCAATACTATTTACGGAGGAAATGTTACAGTAAACACGCACTATGGTAGTCATGACAACAACGACCTAGCAGGTAATGCTGGTGTTTCTTCTTCTTTGGATAAGGCAGACTAGTCGCTGCAATATTGCTACCCTCTACTGTTTTCCTATTAATGTTCCTTATGACAGATACTTCTATTTTTATATTGTGCAATATTGTGCTGATATTCCATCAGTTTCTTCATTTCAGTCCAGTTATTCAGGTTGAGTAAAGTGCGTAGAGTAAAACCAGTTTCTCCCACTCCTCCCAGGTCTTTGAACAGTTTCCCCCTCTGAAGCGATGCCGGTACCATATCGTTACATTTATTGCTAAACTGTTCATCTTCACTGTTCATCTTTTCCTCAGCTCCGCTCGCATTCACTTTCACTCCCTGTCGCTCTCTCACTCACGCTCACTCACTATGCACACACACACTTAAAGGAGCAATGCTACTCTCATGACAGAGGATTAATTAATTTAATTAATTAATCAATAAAAAAAAAACACAGCATGGATTTTATTAAAATCTGGGTCAAGTGAAAAAAAAAAAAATTATGGTTGCTATCGACGGTAGTTTGGTGAGCGAGTGGTGATTCTAGTGACGATTCTGTCTAACCAATCAGGTCTGGAACATCACCTGTTACTATCAGCTCAGCTCATGTGGAACCTCGACCAAGATGATATAGATAAAGTGCCAGGTACTATCCAGTTTGGAAAAAGAAAGATAAGAGAGTAGAGTCAAGTTGAGTCAAGATGTACCCTTCTGTGGAAAAACAACATTAGTTTTTCCATGGAAACTTACAGTAGTCTTTTGTGTGGCTTCTCCCACAATTCCCTTCACAAACACTGCTCTCAGCTAACTGACGTCACAGAACTCTTGGGGCTTCACCCCCCCCCCCCCCCCCCACACACTTTTCCTTTGCAGTGGCTTTGCAAAATGACGTCTGAAATTCATTTAGTTTGGCTTCCAGACAGAGTATCTGTCTTTGTTGTTTGAAGTTAAGTGTTCTTGTTTACACTGTGACATATTTGCAATCTGTTATTCAGTGTAAATTATTGAATTTGTCAACCCTCACAACACATTTGACTACACTGCAACATGATGTAGAGAAGGAGCTCACATTTTCTGATCCAGGGTTTCCCATTATATTACTGTACAGCAGTCACAAAAAAAGAAGTAATCAGGTGCGGCTTCTAACTAGCTTGATGCTGACATTTGATATGTTGGATGATATGAACAACTTAAAGACCTCCAGACATGGTTTATGCCATATAAACTTAACTCCAGTCAAAAATGTGTTTTTCTTGTTCCCCCAGTTTGAGCGTCATGTAGAGTCTGACACTATCAGGCTGTAGTCGCATTCATGTGCTGGAAGTGGAACGTTTCCCTATTTTCAGGGCATGATTTGTGACATCACGACTAGTTCGGAAGTCAATCCTGGTCCAAGTTTTACACAAAAGTAGAAACTTGAAGCCTCCAGTGCACATACACTGAGAATAGAGTTTACAGTGAAGCAGGAGACATCTTCTCTCAGCAGGAAAATGAACAAAATTTGCATGTTCATAGATTCTGGAAGTTTCACTGAGGTAGAAGGAGTAGATGCCTTTTTAAGGATTTATTGTGGAAATTATGCTTTTTTTTTTTAGCTGAAAAAACATATCAGACACACATTATTGTTCCAAGTAGACTATATGCCTTAAATGGGAATTATAGCCATATGCTTACATATTTTGGTGTGTAAATGATACATGCTTACCAAAACTTTAGGAATTGGTAGATCACCTCAACTGGTAGCCGCTAATCCTTTTGGGACACCTTCAACCATCAAAGTGCTTTTTTTCCCCTCACAGGTTGAGATTGTCACTCTAAGTGACAACATTAGAGATAGATCTTTATGTCAAAGAGTAAAATCCTTTTTGTTTAACCAGAAATGCGAGTCTCGCTTCTCGAGGAGAAGTAGAAGACGGCAGAAATGTGAGTCAGAGTTTGGAGTTTACACGGAGAAACTGCCAACAAATCATGGCTGGATATTTAACTGATTCCGACAATAGATGTGGAAACAACTTGTGTTTCTGGTCAAACAAAAATAATTGTACTCTTTAACAAAATGGTCAATCTCTGCAGGGATCATTTCTGTAATGCTGTCAGAGACTTTGAGTAACAAGCTCCTGCAGCCATTTACACACCATATTATGTAAACATAGAGCCCAGATTTAAAAACACTGGAATTCCCCTTTAATACACTTCTGGAGGGGATCTTTGAATTACCCACTGAAAAAGCCAGAAGCTATGAACACTGCATGTTTCCACATCACACCTGTGTATACTTCATGCTGGACTATGATTGTCGTCTAGATGTGATGTCACAAAATCATGCTCATACATACACGTCTTCAACGTCAGATTAGGGGTGAGCACAGCAGATGAATATGAAAAAAAAACGTTTTCTGGTGTCAAGCTCATACAACCAAGTGAAGTAACAAAAAGCAAAACACATTCTTTCAGTGAAATGGTACGTTAAATGTTTGAAAACGTGAATGTATAGCTATCAAAAAAAAAAAACCCTCCCCAGAGTAAGGGCTTTGAGTCAGTGAGCTCCCATCGTGTGTGCAGCTCGTACCTTGGCCAAGTCTCTGAGAGTTCTGTTGTTCTTGTTGTTGCTGCTGTCTTCTTGCCAACTTCTTCATCTGAAACGAAGGAGTCAGAGTTGTGAGAAACCCCCAAAACTAACATGCGCTCTTTAATTTAAAAAGGATGCTCCTCGCCGCTCACCCTCGAATGAACCGCACAAAATCTCTATCTGAGTGCACTTCATTGTCAAGTATCAAAGGTTTTCACGAGATAATGATCAGAAAAGAGGAGGGCGTAGACATTTAATGCAAGAGCGAGCTAGATTTGCAACTCCTTTGGATTTTTTTTTTTTTAAACATTTGTGAAAGGAATGCAGTGATAAGTTTAACACACATAGTTGTGCTGATTTATTAGCTGTAGGATTCTGAGATGGAACAAGGCTGTTGTTTGCAGACACACAAAATCAAATTCATCCTCTGCTCTCACCTTAGCTCTCTGGTTCTGAAACCACACCTGCACCACCCGAACGCTGAGCCCCGTCTCCGCAGCCAGCGTCTCCCTCACCTGAAACCATCGAGACAAAAGGTTTCCAGCATCCCCACAAGAAAACAAAGCGCTCTCCAGCACACTGAAATACTTTGCCTCCTTCCACATTTTCCAACAGGCACATTGCCCCTTTGATTTCAGAGAACTTTGAATAAATGCAGTGGTCTTTTTGGACCTTTTGGTTATTTGCCTCTTCAAAGCCTTGGCCCGGGTGCAGGCCTGTTTTAGGGCCCCGGCTACAGAGGCGGTTCTCCTATCTCAGTATGACATTTGCTGCAGACGGACTGCGTTACACCAGCCTGCCTCGGTTAACACAGAACAGAGTGCTGCTCCCCACTTCAAAGCTCAGCTCTGAGGCGGGGGAGATTTTTTTAATTTGAGAATTTTATTTGTGAAACTACTGTAGGCCTCGTGGTTGGCATCGCAATATATTACTCCAAAAGCAGACCAGGGAATATATAAAAGAAAGGTTTTCTTCACTTTATTTGAGCTCTGTCTTACCTTTCTGCAGGGTTTTGAGGACACCTCAAAGGAGGCCTTGAAGGCCCGTCTCTGTTGAGTGGTCAGGATGGTTCGCGGTCTTTTGGGCCTCCTGGGATCCTTCCCGTCATCCCCCTTCCCCTGGCCTCCTATGCCTTTCTCCGGCTTGATGTCCAACTCCTCATCGTCACTCTTCTCTGCAGACAGAGTCATCAGCACAAGCTTGAACCCACTACACCCTTTTAGTCAGCGACAGTCTGCTGATGAATACATTTTTGCTCTTCCCTATTCCTGGAGATTCACACAAGTGCATAATCAAAGGAGACACATGTGTTTTTGATACTTTGTTATCAATTTATTACTAAAGCAAAAGGACACGTACGATCAAGCTTACAGAAGTCTCTCGTGAAATATGCACATTTGTCATTGGACTGGACGCTGCGTCATGTGTAATTTATTGCGCTCAGCTTTGTCCGATTTACACTAAATCAATCTCTGATAAGAGTACTACATCAAGGGCGACATGAAAACGGAAACGAGAGTACATGTGGGAAATGCATCTTCCATGACACAGCAAGAAAGTCCAATTTTTCTATCTCTACTCTCTATTTCAGAGCTTATAAAATTGACAACTTTCATATGCTAGGTGCTAGGTTTTTACTGTCAGCTTCAGGATATTACACTTTGGGGTATTAAAATCAGTGTAATTTTTATGCTTGTAACCAACAACGTGCCATTAAAACAAAATATAATAACTTTTTTAGATTGCTGTTATTAAGGAAATGCCTGTTATTTAAGAGTGTTTGTAACATGCACTCTATCATCAAGGTTTATCCTCTATTATGTGTAAATTAATTAATTCATAAATACTTTTGCTTCTGATTTGAAAATAGTTTTAACTGTTGTTTGCAGCTGAATAATTGTGGCATGACATACGGTATGATACATGTTACTTTATTCAACATTAGCAGTGGAGAAATCATGCATTTCAGTTTCACGTGCCACAAAGGCAGTATTATCTGGCGATACAATACATATCATGATACAGGGGTTATGATTCAATATATCATGATATGTTGCGATACTGTAAGCAATGTGATATATTTTGATTTTTTTAAAGCTAATTTTAGGAAAACTGTCACAGTAACAGAAAACACCAACATATGCAAATGTAGATAAAGTGACTTTTTTATGCAGTCAGATGAGTGGGATCTGCTTTTGTATTTATCTCATTCCCTGTAACATCCAACATCACAAAACAACTTTTTTTTGTCCAATCTGAGCAAAGAAATGAACATTTGCCAATATATCAGTAAAAAAACAAGATAAAATAAAAAATAAAACTAAGCTATTGAAAAATCAAGTGTTTTTGAGAATCAATATCACAAATCATGATATCGCAATCATGATATCACAAAAGATAATACCTCAATACTCAAGTGTATCAATATTTTCTTACACTCGCTGTAAGTATAACATGAAAACTAATGAATGAGTTTTTTTTTTTTTTAAAAAACCATCGATTTTCCCTCTATGTGAAGCTGGAAGTTTCCAAATCTAAACCAGCAGTGTTGTTGATTAATCCTGGTGATTTTGGAGTCGTGAGGAGAGGCACACACGATGCCTCAGTGTCTCCTGTTATCTGATATGTATCTACATTTCTCCACCGAAAAAACCTACATTTCATCCGCCACATGTCGAGGTTAACCTCTGTTCATGTCAACAATTCCCCCAATCTTGAAGCCTGGAGACCGCGCACAAAAGACAAGCCTGTGCGATACGGCGGGACACAACCGAACGAGGACGACGCAGAGCAAATATTCCCACAAGTTGACAAAAGTTGACACAGGCACAGATGTATTTGACAAATTCCCTGCTTTTGTGCATGTCTAAATGTGAGCCAGATGGTAGTGAACAGTGAGGCTTGGCGAGGTGCCTCATTGTGTGTGGAGGCTATAGGCGAGGAACACTAGAGCTGATAAGAGTGGAGGAGCAGGCTTTCTGCAGAAAGGCCCCAAATCCCTCTGTCACTCACCATGATACAGTGATTTAATTCTTTCCAGCACCAGACACTGCCCACGCATGGAGAGCCATTAATACAGGGTGGCTTGGCTTCGTCCTGTTTCCACTTCCTACTGTATCATAAACCTACGACCCCCACTTGAATTAGAACACTATCAGCTATTGAAAAGCTGCAGATGGAGCCATGTTAGAAGTTTTTACTGCCTGGGCTGCATGTTAGATCTCTGAAAAAATCTCTGATGTTCCAGAAAATAATCCGGCAACTAGTTTAAGGACAAATTGATATTGTTTTTTTTGTTGTTGTTACAGCACTAAAAAAACAGTTAGATTTAGTTTAGATCCATTTTGGTGGGTGTCTATGTTGGCTACCCCTGTGATGGAACACACAGAATACAACACCCTGGTGCCGTATGATGATAGCACCACAGTGTTGTTCTCACTCCAGTGTGAGAGGGTGCAGAGGGCTCACCTGAGTCTGAGTCATCCGGGCTCACCGAGCTGAGCAAGTCCTTCTCCCTCTCGTAGTCGATCTTGCACAGCAGCTGGCCCTCCTTCAGGACAAACTCGTCACCCTTCCTCAGCTGCCGGTCGCACACGCAGCAGCAGAAGCAGTTCAGGTGGTAGACGCACTCCAGAGCGCGCATCACAAACTCTGTGGGGGCAATCTTCTCCATGCAGCCGCTGCACTTGGTCGCAAACAACCTACGGAACGAGATAAAAAGATGACTGTAGCAACGCTATGTGTCTTCTGAGAGAGGAAATAGAGCATCAATTCTTTTATATATGAAAAATTCAATTCCTAAGAAATAAAGTGGACACTTGCTCAGTTCAACACACTTGCTGCTACAGCCTTCCTCGGTCTGGTATGACCATTAGCTTATGGTGGCTAATGTTAGCAAACTTTTGACGGATAATGCTGTGTAGCTATTTTAACATTATTGGGGTAGCTCTTTGCTGTGTGCTATGATTGCGCTACATTTTAGCATTTTTCATGACCCTATAATCACTGCTTGTGGCCACAGTTCAGCAAAAAGTTTCAGAGGATCGCTTTAAAGTGAGACTATTAGATTTATATATATATATATATATATATTGACGATAACAATAATATAAAAAATAAAACATTGATAGCATGTTAATACTACACATATGATAATACTGTGTAAATAATCCAGTGCAGATGTTAGGGCTTGTGGATCTTTTGTTTATCAGTTCATCTGGTTGCCTTTTCACTATTCATTATGTGTAATTGTTGTTTTTGTTCACCCCCCTACGCTTGGAGACAAAACACAATAAACAAAGCTTAAGATGACTTTGACTGACAGCATTATTTTATTTCAAATTTTCTATCGATATTATAGTAATAATGTTATTGTGAATTAATTTGGCCATGATGATTGCGTAGTGAAAGTCTGATATTGTGACAGCCCTATTTCTCTTACGTATGAAAAGAAGAAATAATAAGCCATTCCTCAATGCAATACACTCGGAGGTCTTGCAGATACAACCTTTCTTGGTATGGTATGAGTAGTAGCTTTTGGTGGCTAATGTTAGCTTATCTTGAAAAAAAAAGTAAGATATGTCTGTGTAACTCACATTAACCCAGTGTGTCTTACCCTGCTCCTGTTTTACCATTCACCGTACTTGCTTTTTGTGGCCACAGTGGTTGATGTTCACCAAAAGTTACATTGTCTCACAATTAGCTCTTTTCTTTAGCGACGTATGAGGCTTTATTTTGTCTCATGGCCTTTCTTGACTTCTTGCCCATTGAGGCTTTTTGATTCAGAGTCGAGTTGGCTTGCTGATCCTGTGGGTAGCCAATGAGGTGACTCCTTTGGCAACAGCTCATCTGTTCAAATTTCTAGGGTGGGACCGGCCCTGCGTCATTCCAAACGAGCTCAGTCATGGGCACCCAAACCTCCTCACGAATCTAAAAAAGAGACTGGATCATGTTCTAGTGCAGTGGTCATGATCCCAATCAAGCCTTTGTTGACATTTTACACATATATTTCATATCCACGGTACTCTATATGCATCAGATAGCATATCAGAGACCATGATTGATTGCTGACTACTGGGCTGCCCTCTAGTTCATATTTCATCTTACTGTCTAATATCACACCTCTATGGCGCAACACTGCCTCTATCACCATTTCCTTGACAACGCCTCCATCTTCTTTTATATCCCTTCAGGAAGATGTTTGCATTGTTTTATTGGTGACTGAGAGGCATTTAATTCCTTCTCCGTTGTTCCGAAGAAGCCACATTAAATGGAGCAAGAAGGCAGGGAGTGTGGTTGATCTTGTCCAGCCGTAAAGCTGGATTTATTAGTAGCCTCTTTGTTTGCCCTGGTCTGGAAGACAGCTGGCAACCGCCTATCTATTTGTGGTGAACATCTATTTCATTGTGCAAGGCAGGGAGGCAGCGAGAGGAGCAATTGACATCATCTGCCGGTTCGGGACAGGGATGAGCGATAGTGATGAATATAATGTGTAAATATGAGCGGAGGGAAACCAAAGGATGGTTTTGTTATGGTAATGTTGTTATAGGTGCTGATTGAGTACTGATATTCTGTGTGTGTGTGTGTGTGTGTGTGTGTGTGTGTCTGTGTTCACACGTGTAAGTGCATGTGTATGAGCAGCTGTATGCACGCTGGAAACAAGACAGTGTGTTTTTGTTGCTGTCTAAATAACTGCTTCACTTATGCTCATCAGATCAGCATCAGGAGAGCAAAATTTCATGTTGTCTTAATTACATCACATCAATTGATTAGGTTATTGTACTGGTTTCATTCATTACCATCAAAATCAACACCAATATTTGGCACAGAAATCAGCCGTCTTATTTTCTTTTTAACCATCAGGCAGCAGCAAAAAAAACAGAGATATCAGAAACTGGCCCTCACAGGGTTCACAGAATCCTTTAATCTTTCATTTATTACAATAAGTTAAGAAGATTATTATTCAACTATGGAAAAACCTGCAGGATAATCCCTTGAAAAAGAAATTTTGGCATGTTTCTCAAACAAGCAGGGTTCTACTTTAAGTGACCTGCCAACCTGGATCTGTCTTCTAAACAAACGTCCAACTTTTAGACGCTAAAAAACAAAAGGCAAGAACAACAAACCAGAAAAAAGGGGAAATCTCGCATCGATGTACACTCCTGTACAGATAAAAATTAATATTCAGGGACTTGTTTCTTGATTTTAGAGGGCTTAGTGTGTTACATGCTGAGATTAGGGGTAATAGAGGTGATGAATCTGTCAAGACAAATTCCCATCTCCGACTCTCATGTTTAGCTAATGATTGGCGGCTTAGGCTAAGAAATAGAGCAGAAAAGTTGAGGAAATGACTTGTTAGCACGGTTTTGATAACGTCCAGGACTCTGCATTCACCTACGGCCGCTCTCGCAAATCTTCTCATCTAGATGAAAACATTCTCATTCAACCCTCTTTCCTTTCTTCTTTCTCCTCGCCGGGTCTAATCTTGTAAGCCATTATTTTTCTATTTCCCCTCTCTGTCACTTTGCATTATTTTTGCTGCTGTAATTCCTATTCGTCCCTTCTGGAATCTTCCTGTCCTGCTTTGTCCTCGCGTCTAATCCGGACTTTCTGCCTGTTTTCAGTCCCCGGTCCCCATTCTCAGCGGGGTTCAGATGGAATAGCCACGCATGACGCCCCTTCTATGGCAACCACACCTCCACAGGAAGGCAACGGCGACTTTTCGGATGGGCAGAGAGGGCCTTTGAGAAGCTGGCAGCAGAAGTAAATCCTTCTCTAAGGAACAAGGAGAATTAGCAGGGAGCAGTGGACTAGGGATTTAACCCTACCCCTCTCCTTTGAAAGGCACAGTCAGTCCCACTCCTGCGGCTAGCCACAATCAAACAGAGGAGGAGGAGTGGGGAGGTGGCAGTGGGGAGAGGAGAACACAAACTCCCTGAATGACACAAGCAGTGGATTGTGGAGGAGCCTAATCCCACTTTAATACCTTTCCAAGTTCAGCTGCTAAAGAATGCTCTTTAAAACAACACCACTGTGTGAGCAGTGAAGGCTGACCGGGGGGAGGCACGCCATTCAACCTCCCCAACATTACCTGATTAGTGGTTTGAGGACCAGGCCAGAGACAGAGGAGAAGATGTAAATGATGATTTTATATATAGAAAAACACATGGACAGGGCTGCTGACAGTGGGGAAAGGAGACTTCACAGCTCTCTGCAAAGCTCTACAGGGATATTAAAGATATCAAAGTGCTGTAGGTGTGAGCGGAATCAAGTGATTGAGCTGATCATTTACCACGTTCTGCCTCTACTTGATCCCAGTGACCCGTCACACTAAGACTTGTATTCGCTTCAAAATCCACTTTCCGGACATTCGGCTGCTTGTGTAACACGACTCCCGGTGTCGCAGAGGCAGCCTGGTCAGCACCGTTAAGCTACTTTTAAAAGAAGACCACCAGCATGACAAACCCGTGTCCCAGCTCTCGCTTTCCCTCCTCCCACACCTGAGCGCACAGATCAAGCGACGAGGCCCTCCTGCGTGGATCAATGGCCGCATCTCAAGCACAGAGGACTGTCAATATTTACCCAGGCCTCCCCAGAACTGGACTCATAAATGAAAAAAAAGGGCCCGTCTCAGCACATAGCTCTCTCCCAGAGGAATCATTACGTCCCTCTTTATAATCCTGTGTCCACATACCTGTAATCCCTTGTCTGTTCTTTCTTACGTTATCTATGGTTTTCTCCCCCTCCCCGTGACAGATTATCACACTGTTGAGGCTTGTAATGCCACAAGCTGCGTTTTTAGCAAATGTGAAACTCAGACGAGAACAAAGCATTATGAAGAAGACAAAAGCCAACAGGGAGCGACAGTTATTTTGTCTGATGAACACTTCAGCCAAGTGCAGCTGAGAGACTTCGGCCTATCTTCTTCTTCTTCTCCCCCCCCCCCTTTTTTCCCGGCACT
>JBBPCS010000386.1:1073647-1088788 GCA_037974645.1 Hollardia meadi | reverse complement strand
AGAAGAAGAAGAAGAAGAAGAAGAAGAAGAAGAAGAAGAAGAAGAAGAAGAAGAAGAAGAAGAAGAAGAAGAAAACAAAGAAGAAAATACTGGCAGATGAGAGGAAATGTTCCAGGTAGCTAACCAGCAGAAATGTGCTGCACACACTTAAACACAGCTAGTTCTAAAAAAAGGATTGAAGGGATTTGTAAATCAAAGAAGTGATAATGATAAGTAAATACAAAATGATCCTGTTGGTACTTTGCTTCACTGACACTGTCAGATCATAATGACCTGGTCTGGCTTCTTTTTTAGTGCTTTGGCAGCCCTCCAATGAGGAAACTCCTTTGGCATGTAAGCACCATCAAATGTAAAAGCTCAAATTTGTTGGGGTGTTTTACAAAGCGCACTCCTCGAGGTGCGAAAGCATCGACTGCCTGTAAAATGTCAACTTTATCATCTTTTACGTGTGAGGGATTGTCTAATAAATAAAGGCGCTCAGAGGCCACAGGTTCACCTGAACGCAAAGGAGGAACTACAAAGAAGGACGGCTGGTACATGTCCCGGAGCTGTGAATTAACATACCAAACGGGAGGAATGTTTCTCCCACACACCTTAGAGAAGCAGCGACCTAATCAATTTTCTTTTCTGAGAATGAAAAAAAGTATCTCCAATTCTTTAATTTTGTTTTTTTTCATAATCCACCTGAAGAGAATGAGCATTGAATTCCATTTGTATTTGGTGCAGCTAAAGATACTAAAATGTACAGATCATATTTTATAAAGTATGCTAATATAGCATTTAGGGACTGTACAAAAATTATTAGGTAGGGGAGGGGGTTATTGGGGTTACTTATGTTTTTTGGGGGAAGCAGGGGAGGATCTTTAAAAAAAATTTTCTCATCCATGATTGTTTCATTTGAAGTTATATTTTTCCCTTGCAGATTAATTATTAGAAAATTAACATATTAGTGTTCAATGGCACACCATCGTAAATTATTTATGCTTTGGTTCTTTTCAGTGTGGTAAAGTACCCAAAAGTCATACTTGAGTAAAAGTAAATATATTGTGATAAAATATGATTTTGGTAAAAGTGAAAGTCTTAAAGTATCTGATATTAAATTTACCCTACCGGTAAATATCAAAAGTACAAGTAAAAAGGTAAATTATACTTATATTTACATGTACAGTATGTATAAACTGTATAATAGGGGTTGACTAGAGTCGGATCTAATATTCAGCATTTTTCTGACCATCTGAATAATTTTTAATCCATTAAAAAAAAAACTGAGCTACTTTGGCTGTGATGCAATCAAGAAAAGGTAACTAGTAAGTGAAGTTATCAAATAAATGCAGTGGAGTAAAAAGTAGTGTACGTAGTGACGTGGATTTGAAATACAAGACAAGTACAAGACAAGTACCACATAATCGCACTGAAGAACAGTACTTGAGTACGATACTGTTATATTATTATGAGATATTACAGGGAGAAGATTGCAGGTTTAGCTGAGTCAAGGGGAGGGTCCACATAAATAATACTGACAAGAGGGAAAGTTAAATGTTCAACCTCCCTTTTCGTACAGTAATTTTCATACAGTCCCTTATAGCTTTAGTGCTGCAATACAGAAAGCACTGATGCTTTAACTTTAACACCAGATAAAATCAAATAGTCCCCACAAATTACAACTGTCCACACCTTGTGATATCTCTGTGACCATGATCTGGGAGCTTACAAGACAGGGTCCGGATGAAAAAGGAGGTTCATGCGCTGCACTTACACCTTCACACCATTCATTTCCAGGTCAGGTGCACCTCTGCCTGTGTCCAGACACCTCATACATCTTGCAGGAAAGGACTGGCTTATCTCCATACTTATCTCCCAAGTAATAATTCCCACTTAAAGCTGTAGCCTCAAGCAAATGACTGGACAAGGTGGGTATGGCAGTCCCACGTGATACACCACTCCCACAGGATTCTACTAAAACCCTGATTTGAACGTGACAACATAAGAAAACAAAAATATGTTTTAACTTCCCTGAGGACTAAGGAGTAAAATGTATTTATTAGCTTTGCAGGGGCATTTGCGATCATACCCGTCTAAAACAGTCAACTGAATCAGCCATTCCCAGTCGACGAGCACCAGAGAGAACCTGAGCTGAGCCATACACAAGGCTCTTGTCTGATGCTAAAATACTTTTCTTTGTGAGACAGACAGAGGGCTGCTGAGCCTTTCCCCCACAAATCCTGAAATTCACTGAGAAGGAAAAAAAGTCATGATTTTCATCCAATCAGCGTCTTATTTCAATCCTCTACAAGAAAGAGAAAATAACACAAGGGCAGTATAAAGTACCAAAAAAAAAAAAGAATTCTCAGATGCTTCCCTGCCTCACTCACTGCTATTGTTCTTTTTATTTAACTGGCCTGTTTTTTCGGACTCGGAGGCTGTTTTTTAAAAGCAATAAAGAACCTCTCCCTCACATGGTTTCTAGATGTCATAAATCTGATCCTATGACTAACTGGCTGTTTTGTTTATTATTCCTGTTTCTTTGCTGAATGCCCTTTCAGCAGAGCTTTGATCCTGCTAACCTTATGGATCCTCACCATAAACACTTACCTTCTGAAGACGTTTTTATCACCCCGAGGCTCGATGCAAGGCATCTGCACGGAAGTGCAGCAACAGATAAACTTGCTTGTTACCAGCAAGGGCAAAGAGGACAGCAGAGTCTCTGAGTGAAATGGTTTAAAACTCCTCGATCACCCTCTGGTTCTGCACTGTTGTGAGTAGAAGTCTTATTTTTTTTTAAATCCCAAACATCTATTTTACAATCATTAATAAAATCACCACAATTACAACTCTGATGTCACTCTAGACCATAAAAAACATCACATTATTCCGTTTCAAGCTATCCAACCAGATAAATCAGAATTCATGCTATTTTTGGTACAGCGCTGATTATTTAGATCATATGTTTGGAAATATTCTAACATACACACACATAAATAAAGGTACACAACCCACCCGTGAACACTGAGTTGTTGCCAGCGATGTTTCTATGAGCAGGAGACCACAGGAATTGTTTATCACCGCAGATCAGAGTGACTAATCAGAAGCAGGCTGTTTCTTCTTGAACCTGTGTGTTTCCTCATCCCACACTGAGATGCATACATGCCGTGGCATGACCGACCCCTCTCCTCCTCCTCCTCCTCCCGAGTATCTCGTCAACCCAGGTCCCAGCTCCACATCCAAAGAGACGCTCTATGATGTTCTGCTGCCCCAGGGAGACACATCCACGCTGTGGGGCAGCAGAACACGGGGAACCGTGCCTTACTCAAGACAAATGTTCCCTTTCGTTCTGGTTTATTTTATCCCACTCTTTATCTTAATAATTCGCAGATAATGCTTATTCTTTGCACTCTTCTCCCTCAGCCATAGGTTCATACTTATCAAAGAGGCAAATGAATAATTATGGTATATTAAATAAAAAAGAGCAACCAGACAGAAGGGAATAAAATGTGATTGCTAGGCAAAGTAAGAGTTTCCATTAGCATTTGCCAAAGTACCATTAAATGTTATGGGCACGTCAAGGTCCACAGAGCATGTTGGTCAGCACAGTGGGAGTATGACATCTTACACTGTGCAGGGCCTCATTCTGGACCATGCATACAGCTTCAAAAGAACTTAACGGTCAGGAAAAACAGTCTGTACGACTAAACCACACAGCAAAAGCCCCACGACGAGATAAATGTTGAACTGACTTACCCTTGGGGAGAACGTAGCACTTGATGTACATATAGTTAGTTATGCAACATTTCTTTAATATAAACAACAACAAACTGATCATAATATCCAGGAGAGGCCAAATGCTTTAACAGAGAGAAACAGGCTGAATTGTACAGAAATGACGACCCAGAGCCAAGGCACTGTGATAGAAATGATGGAGCTCTGTTGCCCATGAGGGATGTTTCAAAGCCACTCGAACGCTTGTCAGTGCAGTTTATTACTCCCTTGAAATATCTGTAAAAGATGAACCATTGAGCAAAAGAAAACTGTTTCAGAGCTGGGGGTGTAAATCTCTTTTAATGCTGCTGATCCCTGCATTACTGCCGCTTCCACAAACCACTCGCTGTTTCTACTTCCCTACGGTCGCCTCATTACGCATCGTCTAGGAGAAATGGCTACCTTCTCACTTCGCCTTCTCAAATATTGAAAACTATAAGCGGTTTTCTAAGTTATAATGTGACTGCAGGGGCCGCCAAGAGTCTGTCGCTTGTACTTAGTCCCTGTCCCCCTTCTTTATTTCTGTGGCTGTTGGTTAGGAGAAGCTAGAAAAAGTTGTGACATGCTGAGGGATGCTGTTGTAGATGTTTGTGATACCACATGAACATCATACAGTAGATTCTGATGGCTACTGGATGACTAGAATTTTTTTTCTTCCAGTAAGGATAGCTTTTGACAAGAGTCCTTAAGCCCTCCTCTTCTCCCCCAGGTTAAGTTAGTTCCTGGTGGGATGTTTTTGTGCAGAGAGGCCACCTCTCTGTCTTATCTTCCTGTCATCTCTGTGGGATGGCAGGGCACGACTGCCTCTCTGGCTCCAGAACCGCAGGCTTCCCCTGGACGCCAAACCGCTGCTCCACACTAGATGTACTCTTTTGAGAGGGTGGTTGTTTAGGGTGTGTCAGAGCTTGTTAGCGCCAGAATATGTGAAAAAAACAGAGCTGGGTGAAACGGTTATTTGCAAAATACGTTTTTATGGATTGTTTCACTCGTCTTAAGTGCCAGCAGTGCAGGATTTACCACGAGGCAGAGCAGGCGGACAGAAAATTTGGACAATCACAAGGAAGTATGTGAAGGTTAATTTGTGATTGACAGCTTACCTAATACTGTCTGAATTTTTCTGATTTGGTAAACCACATCCCACTGCTATTTGGAGATGGATAAAAACGACACAAAACAAATTTCATACAACCATTCTCCTGCTATTATTTTTGAGAGGAAGTTTGCTTGTGTGCATAAATATCATATTTCTACCCTTAAACGCGTGGTTCCAAACCTTTTTTTGTCCTATATACTCATAGCCTTTTATTGCATGTTCTAAATGTGCTTTTAATTGATATTAAACTGGATATTATTCAACAATAAATGATAAGACAGTGGATGTTAAATTATTTTTTCATCCAGCTGAACTGCCAGTGTTTAGGATTTCATTTGGTTGATTCGTACTACCACTTGGAGTAGCAGAAGTTAAAATTTCAACCAATTTTTCCATTACTTTTAGCTATTACAACTGCGTGTTCATTAGTGTTAGCAAGCTATTTCAACCATTTTCCATTAATTTTAGCTGTTTCACATATTACTTTTAGTTATTTCTGCCATTTAACCATTAGCATTTTCAATCACTCATTCCTTTAGCTAACTATTATAACTTCTCTCTAATTAGTTTTCATTAGTGGTGTTCAAGTGGTGTTGTCGCTGACTTAGTATGTGGATAAATTTTTTCTAAACCAATTGTAATTCGTGTTTTATCAAATTACTTGGCTACTCCACATTACTTTCCTACCAGTAACCCTGGTTGGAAATCACTGATGCACCATGTTTATTGCCAGTAATGATGACTCTTCAGTTGCCCTCAACACATGATCATTACCAAAATACATGCAAACAGAAGTATATGGAGTAAATAGGAGATTACACAATCCAAAAAGCAAAAAAAACAAAAAAAACAGACAGCATTACTTATTCTTATTGTGGTGAAGTGAAAACCATAATAAAATCTCCATAATCATAAAATCATGAATAGCAGCATGTGTGTAGATAGTCCCTCACTATACATACTTGTGGGCAATAAGAAAAACATACGCTGCGTACTGAGTTTGGAGAATGTTAATAAGGATTATGGTTAATGTACTTACAATATTCATCGCAAAGGCCAAGCATGTTATGCCACTTTCTTTGAAGAGGCCGAGGCTTCTTCCAAGCAACACCAACTTTCATGTTTATGTTGTGAAAAATTTTTTTTCTCTGTGTCAAATTTAACTGCAGCTTAAAGGAGCCGGAACCCTCAAGAGGAGCAGATAGAAATTCCTCCTCTGTCAGACAAAACAAGGCTGTAATAATTTTTCTAACATGTAAGCCATAAAGAGATGCTGATGCCAAAGAGCGTGCTGTGACCCTGCCGACCTTTGCGCCTGCTGCCTGGCCTCTGGTTAGTGTAAGCAGCATCCAGCTGAAAGCTACCAGAGGCCTTTATGTGTACATGTGATGTTTTCAAGGAGAGATGGACCAATTAATCTGATTACAGTCGCAAATCCTCCAACATGTGTAAGCCTGTCTGCGACCATGTGCAATACAGATGTGTGTGTAAGCATGTATGTACCTGTGTGTGTATCAGATAATGTAATCCAAACACAGAGTGGCTTCGTGCATATGCACAAAAAATCTGAATCTTGGCAGAAAATATACGATCCATGAGTTAGAAAATAAAATGTCTTGAGTGGCATTTTGTGAACATTTATCCATCTAATAAATGGAAAAAAAAAAAAAAATTGTTGCTGTAACTGTATGCAAAGACATGCTGTGGGTGAGTGGTTGCTCCTCGGAAGCCAGAAAGTGACAGTTAAAAGTACCTGAAATGAAATACTGGCTGATACAGTAAACCATCTGTCAAAGCTTTCGCGGTCTGTTTAAAAACACAACACCCGAGCACTTAAGGGTTTTAAACAGCCCCCTTTTCATTGGCATGGCTATGAATATGCCTATTCTGAGGGTGATCCTTTCATTTTCACGCCAGAGAGTCAGTCACAGTATGTTTGTGCCACTGACTACAGCCCAGCCAGCACTGAGGGGCGGGAGGAAGTGGAACGAGGAGCTGACAGACAGGGCCTGATACTGCACTTCCACCACAGGCCAATCCCCAGCTAACCCCTGTGCTGACAGCCAGGATGTAGCACTCATCCACAGGCCACAGCCCAGGCGCTGGGGCCCAGGAAAAGGAGAGCAAGGAGAGCAGGGAGTGGGTCGGTCTACTGATGAAGATGGGGGGGGGGGGGGCTGGTGGTTTGGGTGGCACGCACCGCTCTCTGCCTCCAGAGCAGCATGACCACGAGGAGAATCCACAGACTGTGTCGCCTGCCAACAGCATGTCCAATGCTTGGCCAAGTGACAGACCCACTACACACACACACACACAAGCAGGCACGCTGCACACACATACTATGGCTACACATGCAAGCACATTCACACAGGAATGTAAAAAAAAAAAACATGATTAAATGCAAAGTAAAGCTGTAACTTATAAGATACCATGAGATAAACATGCTGTATTAGGAAAGTCCAAAAACACAGACATGAAGACACATTCATGCCACAAACACTCAAAAGTGGCATTTTTCCTGAAACCAGATTTTCTGGTTACTTTGCAGACTAAAGTGTAAAAGTGAGACTGTCCAACATAGACATAACAGATGACGGTCTCATTGTATTTTCACTGACAGAGCACTATTACTGACAGCACAAGTCACTTGAAACATTCATCTAGAAAACTGCTTAGGCAGAACCAATATTTTGTGTAGATTAACCGCCCGAGCCAGACGTAATTGATAACATGACCTCATCAAAACTTCAGTTCTCTGATATTTGTTGCGAGGCCGAGCCTTAGAAGAACCGAAGACTGCGGGTCAATAAATAATGCAGTCCTAGTTGGTGCTGCGCAGAAGCACAGTGGAGTGATGAAGGTTGAGGGGCCACCGGTGACCCCGGCTGCACGCTGCGAGAGGGCTCCGCTCAGAGCCAGAGCTGTCTCTCCAGCTGGGATCACAACACAACTTTTGAGCTCTGGTTTCAGAGCACAGCTCCGGCCTGGGGCTGGCGCTCCCCTGTGAGGCCAGGCCTGCAGGGCCATCGTTAAGGCAGACTGACACCCTGGGGGTCAGTCAACCCACCCACTCTCAGGAGGAGGCAGCGACAAGCATAGAGGCCAAAGAATGATTGGGCTTGTCTCAGACAACTTTGCTTTTCTAAATGCTGAGTTTGGGTCTGCATCAAGCCTCAGCCTACTACAGCTATTTCTGTTCAGAGGGGCTTCCATTGACCTGGCCCCAGAGGCAGAGTCTGTGCATAAATAATGCGATATGAGGCCATGAGGTTGAATCAAACAATACTATCAGCTAGAGGAGACAATTTTGATGTATGGAGCAAACAAACTCAGCCTTCACCTGCAGCAACACATTTTTCTTATCAAGGCAACTGAATAGAAATCTCCATCCAGAGAGCACTATGAAATCACATATGCACAAAAAGCACTTTGAAAAATCTTTATGTTTTATCCGCTTATCCATCCATTTCACAGACACCGGATCATTTTGCAGGAGTCGCGGAATTTCCCAAGAAGACGTATTGTGGTAGCTTTCTGGGAAATATTAATATCCAGCCAGCAGAGGAAAGGTAAAGGGAGAGGAGAAAGGAGAAAGGGGTGTGCAGCAGGGGGGTGAGGTATAGACGATCAGCATCATGGCATGGTACCTGATGATAAAATGCCTCTTCTACTGCAACGCTCTCCACCCCCGTGCACAGAGTCCTCTGCTGTTTGTCACCTTTTTATGCAGATTTACAGCTGTGTTACAGCTGTCCTCAGGTACTCTGGTGGTGGTGGGTGTCTGGGTAACAGTCCAGGATGGGCAGTTGTCTTCTCTGCACACTCACTCCCCTGTCATCACGGCAGCAATGCAGATTCTCCACATCTGCATTGCCTTACACCGCTTAGCCCCGATCTTACTGAGCCCCCGTCATCTCTGCCTCCCTCCCACGTCTCCACTCCCCCATCAGGATCATCCAAATATTTCCCCTTGCTGCTTTTTGAAGCTTCCATGGGTCACGGGACCTCGTGCACAAATCATGCTGGCCTGCTGTGGGGGGGCCGGTCAGAGAGGACAGGAGTGAGTCAGACGCGTAGAAACCCAATCTGCACTGTTTTCCTACGGGGTTGTTTTTCTTGCCAAGGCAGCCATCACCGATCAGCGGCTGGATCTAAACAGCGAGTTTAAGGAGCTCTGGCTGTGGATGCCGGCCCTGGCAGCTGATGTCAACCATATTCCCCAGCCACACCAGGGGGAAGAGACGGAGAGTAAATTCAGAGAGCCTGACAGCCTGCAACGGTTTAACATGGGGGTTAGCCCCAAATACAAAGTTCTGGGTTTATGTTGATGGATGGATAACCGAATCCATCTCATTGTTTGCAGTAAAACAGAGCATGTTAGTTTTTACACTGTGACACCACACTTGCTATGGTGCTGCTGAATTATGATCTACTGAGAAAGAGACCTGACAAATGCTAGCTACCAGTTCCGGAACTTGTATTTTTCAGATGCAAGAGAGAAAATTACAAATGCACAAGGATAATGAAAGAATCAAGACTTCAGTGTGTGGGCACAGGAGGTTCAATACCTAATAACTAAGTACAATTTTGAGCTACTTGTACTTTACTTGAGTATTTCCATTTTATGCTACCTTATACTTCGACTCCACTACAATTATCTGACAGCTGTAGTTACTTTTAATGTTACAAATTAATGTTAAAAAACCTAAACCAGTGGTGTCCAACCTTTTGGCTTCTGACGTCGTACATAAAGCAGTGTGTCGTCTGGGTAACATTTCAGAGTTGTTAACAGCTTAACAAAACAGAATTTGAAGAAGAAAACAGATTTGTGTATTAAGAAAACAGATTTGTGTATTAAGAAAACAGATTTGTGTATCAGTAATAGAGGTTGACTGATGTGGATTTTCAAAGGCTGATATAATAACGGATACTTTCTTATCTTTGACTGAAACTGGATAACTGTTGAACTGAACACCCAACTCAAAGTAATTAATAATTAAATAATGCACTGATCAAACTAAAAATATAAATTTTTTTGAGCAGTAATTTTCTCTCAAAATCAGTAATAAGACAGGTGGAGGCTGCGCAGCCATCAGCCACTATCGGAGCCAGGTTCCACCGGTACTGATAGTTTGTAAAACATCCTATTGGCGCTTTCCTCTTCCATTAATCATCTCTCGACCCCTCAGATTGATCCTGTGTCCCTCTATATAAAACTGTATATAGCTCCACGTCCCGCAGCAACAACAATGACACTCTGCTTACACACTGTATTGATAATCTAATGATGTTATATCATAACATCACCAGTCACAGGATCCAAACCGGTACTTTTACTTTAATACTTTAACTAGCTGTGCATTATGCATTATTTTACATTGCTGTATTGCTAATTTTTACTTAAGTAAAGGATCTGACTACTTCCTCCACCACTGTCAATATTTCATAGCAGGGAATATGGGCCATGCCCCTCAAACCAGGACAGACAGAGGAGGATGAGTCGTCGCGGACCTTCCCTCCCACCTGCAGAGCACACCAGCTCAGGGTGAGAGGAGATGCTGGGCAGGAATCTGGAAGTGCTGGTTAAAGTAATCACATTGGTTTCACTGCATCTGATCTGCAGTCTAACAGACTTCCAAACAGTTGAATGAGTAAATAAAGTGCCCCAGGGGACTCCTGCTGGAGATGGATTACCACAAGGGTGCACACACAATAGGAGCTGAAGCCCCACAACCCCGATGTGAGCCGCAGACAAAAGCCTGGTGTTGGACCTCGACCAGGGAACCGGCAAACTTTATTAATCTCATCCTAGACTGAAACTCCTGCTCCTGCAGTCCATGCACTCATAGACGGACACATGCTCTGCTGCATCGAAAATGTGCACCCGAGATGTAGGCGAACATGAGTGTCCATGAGGTGGTTTCTTTCTGTGCGCATGTTACCGAGCAAACATTCTAACATACCGGAGAATCACAAATGTGTGCGTCCGCTCGACTGCATAGGCCACATAAGATGGGTCTCATGCTCACTTGGCTGTGGAAACCGGGTCTGGAGGGGACTAAGGGCCATGGCATTCTGTGGCCCCATCCCACCCCGGCCCCATTCTTCCCCCCTTTCTGGGCCTGACACAAATAAAAGGATTAGGAGCCCCCGTTTCCGTCAGACCCTCCATTCAAGACAAAGCTTCGACCAGCTTAGTGTCACACTTAATGATAAAAGTGCAAATCTCTGTCAGTCACTTTGGGCAGGAATACCGGTATTTGGGGGCTAATCTCATTTGATGAAGATTAAAAGGGGTAAAAAAAAAAAAAAAAAGACAAAGAAATGTGTTTTGCCGCATTTGTACGAAAATCTACGCTGCAGAAATTCAGAAACGTGAGGTGTGGTGCTGAACTGTATCTTTAAGAACACAGAGAGTGAATATGAGGCAGTGGAAGGAGCTTAGATTAGAGACAAAGACAGAAAGGAGCAGAGAGAGGAAACAAGTGCACACACACAGACACACACACACACACACACACACACACCCTCTCAAAAACCTGGGGTGTATGTAGACAAACACAGGGCTCTGCCCATTCCCATGTAGAGCTAGAATGTGTGACGTGAGTGTGAGAGTAAGCCTTGGGCACACAACAGTCTGAATGCAGCACTTGCCACTATGATGCCAGTCCTCTCTAGTGTATCTGTGAAAAGCCTACGTGTTGGAAAAACATTCCAGAGTGGGATCACATATACACAGTTGGGGCCAGCAGCGATACTGCGAGCCAGCAGCAGAGGCCATGTCTCAATTTCTCATGCACGTTCGACCCGGCTGCCTGGAGAAACAAGCGGGGGCTATTTCCAAACTATAGGAGCAAAATGACAAAAACAGATCGGACATGTAATTAGAAATGCTGGGAATGTGCGGGAATAATTTAGTAAATGTCACCGACAAAACATGAAAGATATTTGAAATGAATAATTTCAAGGCAGCCACTAAAAAAAAATTCATTCTTCTGATTTAAATCTGCCAAACTGAAATAGAAAGCATTTGCTGAGTGTGTGTATTTCTCGGCTGGCTACTTTAAGAAGCCTATTACAGCATTTAACATATTTAGCCAAAATCTAATTTGTAAATTGCATTTAATGGTTTGTGGTAGCCGTCCTTTTTGTTATGAAGAGTTGTCATGATGTGAAAATAAACCCAAAGCCACAAACGGCAATCAGCGCGTCGCCGAGCCGAGTGCTTTCTCTCCACTGTCGCTGATTAGCATTCCCGATTGACTGACGTGTCCCACTGGCTGCCTAACAGCCGGCTTTAGGAGATGAGGTTAAATTGTGGCTACCAACAAATTGCATGCTTGAGTTCCTCTGCACCCCTCTGCTATCATCCAGTGTAATATGAGCACACCAGGCAGATCCCTCTGCAGATCCTTCTCCTCCCCATGCACTCCAGCTCCCCCACACAAAGCCACAGAGACCTCTTTCCACATCCCTTGCCACCAGTCTGGCCTCTAAAGTGGTGATGGGCATTACCGTGGCTGAGCCTCAGTGGCTTCCCATAGCGTCCTCTGCAAAGTGCTTTGTGTTCCAACTGCTGCTGCATACACACTAGCTTGCATCCTCCCCGTATGCACACACTCTGCACCCACTCATTTATACTTGGGCGGAAATCACCTGATTTCATGAAATAATTTCTGAGAGCATCACATGTCCAGTGAATATAAACAGCAAACTATTGATTGTAGGGATGGAGCTGGTGTAGAATTTATAACAGCAACATTCATAAAAAGCTCATGCTTAAATCAAATATTTATCACTCAAAGAGTTATTTGTGGGAACTGGAAAGAACAAAAAAAAAAAAAAAAAAAAACAGAATCTGAGGTGTAGCTAGTGATGCAAATAAATACCACTCCAACAGGTCCTTTAATGGGTCTGAATATGTTGGGAGGGGAGGCAGTTAGCAAACCATGAGATGACAGATGATGCATCCTCGTATGCTGCAGGGACAGGCCGAGCCATGTTGACATAAAACCCAATACTTCCTTACAGAGGAACGGGGCCAGCTTCAGCTAGCTCCTTGCCGAGCACTAAAAATCCCAGCAAGCTGAAGCAATATTATCTGGCTTAGTGTTTCTAACATTAGATTTGTCTCTCTGTACAGGTCCTCTTTTATTTACCCAAGAGCAGTGGCTAAAGATGCATTTTTATCCTTTTTAGGGAGAATTTTAAAAAAAAGAAAAGAAAGTATAGCTGAAAGTTAGAAAGTCGTACACAAAGGAGCATGCACCCGCAGGAGCTGAAGTGCTTTAGCAGGACTGAGAACGCTCTTTAATTAACTGCAAAACAACCCGGCTGGGTTGACAGCACCAAGTACGTCCTATTTTTCTTTATCTCTTGTTTTTCTTTTTTGGTGTGAATATGAGTGTGGACAAAGTGCCAGGGCACGTGGGAGTGTCCACGAGCGAGTAAAGCACACACACTCTGTGAGCTAACAGAGAAACCCAGCCGTCAGCATCTATCCACCGCACACTGCTGCAGCGTCCCAAGCACAGCTAATTAAAAAACAACAATTTCACAGGAGGGCACTCCAAACAGTTTTAAAAAAGCAGCTCTCAGCACACCGGGGGATCGTCCAGCATGCACGGGAGGGCGAGACAGGTTTCTGGGAGCTCTCTGCCTTTATGGCTTCATCACTGCTGTGTTTTTCTACCACTCATACTGCGTGTGACCTAAATTTCTTTTTGCTTACAGCACTTGAATCGGAAAATTTGTAATAAATAAAATAAAGGAAAGAAATAAAATAAACTGCATGCTGACGCATTTGGATAAGTTACAAATGAAACATTCTAAAATTACATTTTGCTAGATAGTAAAACTTTATAGAGCATGAAAAAAAAGAGAGAAAAGAAATCCACTCTGGAATGCAATGTTTTAATGCATCAGCAGGATGGCAGCATGCTGTAGAATATAGTTACTTAATGTTATGTTTTGTGGACGGAGCCCATGGCAGTTTCTAACAAGGCAGTCCATTACAGGGTGTTGTCCAACACCTCGGTCAGTGATAGGCCTTATTACGTGGCTCCCCTTCAAAGCCTCTGCTTGGTTAGAGGAGAGGTCTCCCTGGGGAAAAGATCTCCCTCTTTCTAATGATGTATAATTGACCTCCAAACACCAGGGCACAACAAACTCTCTCGGGGTGGTGTAATTCCACTCTGCCTTTTACATACCGCCCATCTCGTCCAAGCTTGTTCCTCCTCTGCGGCTGTGGCTGCCGTCCAACTCGCAGCTCTGCGTATTTGCCTTTAATTTTTTTTATCAAACTTGCTCGGAAATATTCCTGCAAAAAAACAGCGCTATATATATTTTTTTTTCCTTCTTGAATAAACCAAATTTTATTTTCCCCTCTGGAAAATATGGCTGACATCCATACTTTTTTTTTTTTTTTTTGGACCCTCAATCTTAAGGCATCAAAAAAATATTCCGCATTCAAATATCAGGGTGATCAACACAGGTCAGCTGTGTGGCATAAAAAGAGGCAAACATATGGGATAAATAAGCTCCAATCTTGTTACTATATAATTGCACTGTATGGAGCACGGTGTTGGCAGTGTTGGTGGGAGTTTTAATAACAGAGTACACAATTGTTTTCCCCCGTCTGCACTTAAACCTGTTCCAAAGGTGCCAAAAAAGACTGCTTTCCAATTCCATGATTTATTATGGCGAGTGAGAGCTGATTACAGGGCATGAATCAGTTGCTGTAGGAATGTAATTAGGAATGGAGACCTCCGTAACGCTAGGAGCTCTCCTTGCAGCCCAAAGCAGTTTGTGGGCTGACAAATGCATCTTAAATGGGTGTCATAAAAGTCAAAAAGGTGCCAATTACATCTTTAAGTATCCCATCAATGCAAATGGAATAAACAAGAATTAAAAAAGATACTTGTGTGATGGGGGGACCCTCCGGTTAGCTTTTAACCTGGGAGGGGTGGAAAAAAAAAAAAAAAGGTCAAGGAGGAGGAGGAGGAGGGTGAAGAATTAAAAGGTGTGATGAATAACAGTGTGTGAGAGCAGGACGTTGCCCAGCAGGTTGTTGTGTTTGGCTGGGATGATCAGACTTGCCACACAAGCTCAATGAGCGGAGCAAAGAGGAGAAATGAAATACACCAGATATGGCGCTTCAAAGGCAGCAACAAAAATATCAGGGAGGAGAATTAGTCGGAAGCAAAACGGATCTTCTTCCCTTCACACACACACACACACACACACACACACACACACACACACACACACACACACACACACACACACACACA
>JBBPCS010000386.1:1055390-1073547 GCA_037974645.1 Hollardia meadi | reverse complement strand
ACACACACACACACACACACACACACACACACACACACACACACACACACACACACACACACACACACACCAAAACACCAAAACACCACAAGTGGACAGTGCTAAAACAGGCATGACAAAGAGATCCGGGCTGCCTCAGCTTCCAGCCTCCTCTGAGCCGTGACACATGACTCTGGTATCCCATAGTTACCGCTATGAATTTTTCCATTGTTATCAGCCGACTACACTGCTGTCACAAAGCTGGATGAATGGCACGCATGGCAATAGATGTAACTCTTTGTTGCGTGCAAGGTATCTAGCAGAGAGCCATAATGTCCCGGTAATCGAAGTGGAATTGTTGAAAAGGCCGCACACAAAAAGCTGAAAATTCAGTGACAAGCATGAAAAGCGCTCATGCGATGAGAAGCACTGGGCAGCTCAAGGTCCTCGCAGGCCAAAACAGCAGCCCTCTGCATTGTTGTGCCTCAGCCTCCATGTTTACTATATCTGCCATCTCTGCTATGTGATAATTCACTAATTCAATTTACTAATATATCTTACTCCACAGCTAATGGCTGTCATGCTACCTCCTGTCATAAGCCTCATTTAGAATGCAAAACTTTATTGTAATTCACTATAAAAACAATAACTCCTACATTATTATCATTTATTTGTACATGTTATTTTACCTGTAATACTATTCATGTTATTATTAATATTTAAAATTATTTATGTTTTTTTAAAATAAATTGTGTTGCTGTGAATTATCAAATTAACAATCTGCATTTAATCACACTCCCAAATCCCAAATTATTTACATGTTTTCAAACCAAATACTTGCAACTAAACACTAAATTATTAATGCATTTTAATATTTGTGTGTGTCTGTGTTTGTGTGTCTGTGTTTGTGGGTGTGGGTGTATGTGCGTGAGTGGCACGTGCACGCAGATAACATGACTTCTAATTATCTTCTATTATTAGACCTACCTAAATCCAGTCAGCCTGTTTAGCTTGCAGGCACGTATAACTCATGTGGAGTAAAAACAACAAAAAAAAGCGCAGATAGTTTTATATTAAACCGTTAAATGGTTAAATGCTGAAACATATCAAATCCAATAAAATAAAAATAACCTGAAATTATATTAAATTAAAAATATCTCAAAAATAAAATCAGACTAAAATAAATAACCACATAAAACCGTTTTTAATTAAAAAAAAATCTAATTTCAAAATTCTAATAGCCTATTTAAGGCGAGTTGAAACTTCGGATTTTCAGAATAAATGAAAATGAGCTGATCGGAAAATAAATGTAAACTGTGCTTTGGGTTCAGAGCCGAGACAGAAACCTAATGAAACGATGTTTTCCATATTGTGAATGAATCTGAAGAGGTGGATGGTGATGGGGAAAGGCCACATGATGCCACCAGGAAATACATGAGCGAGAGCGGAATCGAAAAAAGCCGAGGCTGCACCGCCTGCACACTGAGCGGGATCTTTTTGTTACAAATACAGAGACAAAATGTGGAAATATCGTGGGCTAATATTAACGCCAAAAATATGACAATAATAGATGATGTCAGAGTGAGCGCTCACACTGCTGCAGACTTTCCCATTTCTCTGATTCATCATTTCATTTGTTTTTAAACGTATAAAAAAGCTCACGTTTTAATTCCACTTCTTCCTGTTGCTCTTTCGTTGATTTTTATAATTTTGCAGGGAACAAATTAAACTTCAGCGGAAGGAGCGACGACAACAGGTTAATTTGTATCAAACATCCATGTTGGAGGATATTTGTTTTACATAGATTCAATCTTGTAAAATTCAAATGGGACTTCACACTAACTTAATGATTTTTTTGTTTGCACCGTGACACACATGAGGCCTCCAGGCCAGCCAAAGCCATCACAATGTCTTAAAAAAAATAATCACTGCACACCAACCAAACCAGTCTGGAGAAAGGACAGAGAGGGGTAGAGAATCGTTGCTTACTGTTGGTAGTCGTGTTTGCAGTAAAGTTTCCTTTCTCTGAAGTAACAGCTGGTGGTGAGAGGCTGTTGACACACGGTGCACTGCAAACACTCCTCGTGCCACGACGAATCGTTGACCCTCATCAAGAAGCGGTCGGAGATGGGACGCTGGCATCCTTCACACACGGACGGATGATGACAGTCGGTCCCTGGGAAAAAAAAACGGCAGAGGAGTTAGGGGCCCGTCAGAGAGGAGAGAAGGGGCTTTAGTGTCGGATTAAAAACTCTAAAAGGGACTTTAGTCAATGTGAAGAAATCAATGAATGTGTGTGGTATTTAATCAAATCAAAAAAGCGCGTTTTAATGGGACAAATATGTTATTTTCTCTCCAGTGAGGCCTGCAGGTTCCACCACTCATCCAGCCTGTACATGTCTGGATCGCTCAGGATGGATATCCTTGACACTCACATGAGAATAGAAACTACATGTTTTCATTATAATCTCTGCTGTTTAAACACTTCGCGTGCGTAAATGTGAACTTTTGCCGGTTTTCGTGATTGTGGGTGCCAGGAAACAAACCCAGCAGTGGGTATGCAGGCATAGTCAAGGCATCCAGACAGTCTAGTGGTGTTTGACCTGTGCTCGCAGTTTAACAGTGATTTTTTGGTTGAGGCTCATATCCAGTAAAAGAAGACTCACCGAGCATGACTCCGAGCGTGGCCTGTCCCGATCGCAGGGGATGGTCTTCAATTTTTATGCCGTCCAGCATGATGCACGTCTCGGACTGCTGTCCCGCGGAGAGGCGCTCCAGTGACACCAGACCTGTTGCAATATCCATAAGAATACGGTCAGACTGGATAAGAGAAAAAAAAAAATCCTGCCGGCACACTATAGCTTTTTTTTCTGAAGGAAGAGCGAAGACCTGTTGAAACCGTTTTGAGTTCCGTGTGACACACAGCAGCTGCAGCTCGGAGGAAAAATAGAAGCTTAAGTGGAAGAAATGAAAAAAACAAAACAATTTGATGGTCGCGATATGTTAGAAGGTAAATGAAGCCTACACACGGATCCCCGGTGTGTCAGAGAAGAGACAGAAAGCTGAGAATAAAGGTGGAAAACTCTCTCAACAGTCACCTGTTACGATCAGAGCTCTGAGGAAGCTTCGCGTCCGCAAGCCGACGGGAGAATTTTCTTCGCGGGATAACAGTTTTGTTAAGGGGCGAGAAAAAGAAGACAAAGTTGACAACAAATCCCCATAAAAAAAAACACACACACACAGGAGAGTGTTTGTATGTAGCCCGTGTAGCTGTCCCGGCAGTCACTCGGTTGGCTGGTTGTGCCCCAGTTGCTGCAAAAGTCTGAGATCGAGATTGAAGCGAGTGGATCCTCCCACTCCTGCATGCATGGCTACACTTTTTTTTTGATTCCCCACATTCACTGGCATTGGGATGCAATTGGAGCAGAGTACAGTGCGCTGCACACAGTCCAAGAACATCACACACACACACACACAGATTCAAAGACGAGACAGAGAAAAATGATATTTTACACAGGCTTGGATGGACACTGATGCAACATAATAATAATAATAATAATAATAATAATAATACACTTAAATTTAATTTAATTGTGGGGCGTAGCTAGGCCAATATCACGCGCGCTCTGGCTATAATGCATTGTGAGAAAATTAAGTAAATGAAAAAAACTAAAAAACTAACTTAAAATATTGAAGCTAGAGGACAAACTTTCCATATTCATGACATCACCCTCAGTGGTGATAAAGATAGATCTCTTTGCTCCTTTGTGCGTTGTCTCTAGTGGAAGCTGCTGTCCCCTTTCAGCTGATGCACCTGGCGATCAGCGGTGATAAGAGCGCGCTGTCCAGCACTGAGGAGGCCGCTATACGAGCCACGTCTACCCGTCATATAGGTCAAAGGAAAATAATCATATCAGTAATAATGATAATGCTCACAGGTTTGTTTTGTATTTAATTTACAGGAGCGCAGCAAGCTATGGATCTGTAAAAATATGTAAAATCAACCCAGTCTGAAATCTTGGAAATCCAAAAACATCCAAAATTCCAATAATTTAAACTATGCATACAGGTTACATCGCCTGTGGGCGTTACGGATTCGCCATGTCAATACAATTCTGGAATAAAGTGCGTGTTCAAGATGTGACCAAGACGTTTGAACGGTGCACAGGTTCTGTTGCACTGCAGGCCTGCCAGAGCTGTTATAATGACTGTGAGCTGCTTCTTATGTCACGCTGCTTCGCTCTTATCAACTTCTTTAAAAAAAAACAAAAAATGATACAGCTGCTTACAGGCCCGCACAGGACAACACAAGACTGAACACGTGCGAGAAATGTGGTGTAAATCGTGTTTGGAACAGCTAGCTTTATTTTAATTAAAAAAACAACAACAACAACGACCTGCTAAATTAAAGATAGGCTCGTGATAATAATAATAACAATAACAATAATAATAATAATAATAATAATAGTTTGTATAAATTAAAGGGGGAAAAAATCCAAATGTTTGATCTGCAGTGTTTACCCTCCGGTTCAAAGGCCCAGCTGCGCGCTCTTTCTGACGCCCTTTATGAAGCATCAAGGGGTGACCTGTAGCCCAGTTTGATGAAACAGAGAACAGATTGTTGGCGTTGCCCTCTGCCGTTCAATGCGAGAACAGCCGGAGTTATCCCAAACATTCAACGGAGCCAGTATTTTATTTTCACCTATATGTAGCCTACTGTCACATTTTTCAGAAGGATGTATCACAGGAATGTTCAACGCACACAGAAATATGCTATAAATACAGGAGTATTTATATTTTTTCATGAAAACACACAAAATCAATCCATACCTGCCAGTCATCAAGTCATTCACTCCCGTTTTCTTTTTCTTCTATTTCCAGCACTTCTATCAGCATGGGGTCAATTCCCTCCCCTCACACTATATTGGATTATCTGACCACAACATTATGAGCTGAGCACTACCAGTACGATATAATCAATACATCTTTTAGAAACACATAGAGTCTGCGCCGCCACCACCCCCCTCATCGCATTCATATCGGCCAGGTCACTCGTGTGAATGAGGACATCAAACATTCATTCAATAAATCAATCCGCCAACTTTTAGCCGGCGGTGTTTTAATGAGCCTCTGCGTGACAAGCCCTCCCTTTACCTTCTGTCAGGCAGCAGGTGTGCAGCACAGAAAGCAACGGTCCCCCCTCCAAAGTTTGCTTTAAAGTAACCAGAAGTGTTGCGTCCATCGGAAAGGTAAGAGATCACTACAACGCGCCATTTCAGCAATGCACATTCCTGCAGTCTTCTGTGATTACACAGCGAGAGAAATGACGGAATATTAAGAAAGAACATGTTTTTGAATGCAGAAGACCGAATGATTTCGGAAAAAAGCGAAAAAAAAGAAAGATCAGGGAACAAAAGTTAAAAATTGCGAAAATGTGTGCAGAGTTTTGCGTGCTTTGAAATCAAAGTCGGCAGATTTGACATTTTATAAGAAGAGGAATAAAGTTTGGAGGCACGTGCATTCAAATAAATAAAAAAAAAAAACCCGAAGGAAACTCTCTAAATTATCAGTGATTATTGTTATTACGTCAATGTCAGTGAGTGTGTCATTAGAGGCTGAACCTATTATGAAAAGTTAAAAAAAAAAAAAAGAAGCCACATAACTAACCCTAAATCGATCAAAAACCATAAATACATCAAATTACCTCACGACTTCGATCAATCTGAAGCTCATCGAAACAAAACGCATCAATCAAATTACAACATATGTCTGAAAATATAGACAGTTCGCCTATTTTAATTACATTTGCATCGTGCTGTTTATTTTTCCAACCCAGAGAAAAAAAAACTCAATAACTCCAACTGTGTCAGGCATCAAACCCGGAGGCACAAAAAATCACAGAGAATTATCATCCTCAATGTAAAAATATAATATGTGAAATTGAATATGTGGACTCTAATAAACGCTGCATTGACGTCATTTATAATATATATATATATATATATATTCAATTACGCCTTAAACAAATCGCACCGAGAAGAATTTTGAAAATAAAACGCCTTGGATTGAAAATGGGAAGAACACTTGAGAAACTCAGCAAACCAAAGACATGATGGCTGCATGTAACTGCACGGCTGGAAGACTTTGATAGGCAGCTCACTTTGATCTTTTAGTGAGTGTTTCTATAAGCATGGTGCTTTTATTTCGAACGCGCGAATGAATGAATGAAGAAGAAGTAGAAGACGAAAAAAACCCAACCAGGCTCCTTTGATTTGTTTGCTGCCTCCGAGCTGCACTTGAGCATCTTAAAACAGGCCGACACTGTGCAGCAGCTGGATGTCTGATGCTAAATACATTTCACGAATTTGGGGGAATTTATATTCCTCTTTTGGCGACCCTCTCTCTCTCTAAAATCCTGACTGTGACAGGGTTTCCTCGTCAAGTCTGGGGAAGCTCTGACCGCTCGTGGATCAACGGTGAGGCTTGTCTGTTTGCACGGCGACAAATCAACTGGAATTTCATCTGTCTTTGCTGAGTCTTTCTGTTTTCTGCGGGTTTGTAGTCGCTTCCGTACTTTAAAAATGAAAGACTGCTACACTATGAGGCACTGCGCTGCTGTAATAACAAATACAGGGCCCCACAGGCCTTAAGGGCCCCTGAATACTAAAGTAGCCAAGTAGCAAGTTTTTTAAATTTTAAACCCAAGTTGGGTCCATTTGATTCTGTACAATTTTTAGACTTCCTCTAAACTCTAATTTACGTGCATTAAATGCTTAAATTCACAGATACACAACAGGATAATCAGAGGAGTTATCTACATCCCCTTCTTCCCACTCACTCACATATTTCTGCTTTAATTCGCCTGAACATCTCAGTGAGGGCAGCCAAAAAATGATACTGCAGGATAATCCCAACTCCCCAGGGATTAAGCTGGAGTATAATACAGCACCGTCAACCCGTGGCTAAATTTGTTTATGTTATGATTTATTGGATTTTTTTTCTTTCTCCACTGACAAATTTATTGAGTTCTTGACAGATGGTCTGACAGAGCTCAGTGTGACAGCCAGCTGAAATACGAGTCTGAAAACTGTTTACCTGCATTTGTGTGGTTTGTTAAGATGTGGAGCAAAACTGAGCTGTAATTTAATTAATTTAAGATCTAAGCTCTGTTCCCAACCACAGATTGACTATATAATACTAGAAGAAATACACATAAAATGATACACATCCATATATTTGTAGTTACAGCTTATACTAATATAATGTAATCAGGCAAGACCAAACAATATTTTTTGTTGAAAACCATAATTCATATAATTTATATAAACTTACTAAAGTAAATGTAAACGCATGGAACAAGAGTGCTGCTGATTATTGACTGCTTTGTTGCCACCTTTGGTGTAAATAATTAATCAAATTGCTATAATTTAGTTAAGTCATGAGTCTGAACTACTGAATTACATGGAAATACCATGATTCAGTCACAAATGTAAACATTACTATTTAAAGTCTCATCTTCTGTTGTGAACCCTGAATAATTAACATTATTTAGGGTTCACTTTTATCATAATATAAAATAGAATATCCATAACCATTTAACCAAATCTCATGATAAATAAACCGGTTATAAGGCCTTTTTTTTTTTTTTTTTAAATAAATGTATTCAAACTTTTTTTTGCCACCATCAGCGCTCCAAATCATCACTGTGAGCCACAAACTTTAAACCTTAAAGTCCGGAGAAACACTGTGGTGTCGTTTTCGTGAAGGAGCAGCTCATCGGATGACAGTGATCTAGGATGCAGTCAGATTTATGCACCTGGACCCCTGACTCAGTCTGAACACACACATTCACTTCACCCGAAAACCCACTATCTGAAATACAATATTACCCCCTGCTGGACAAAACCAGGCAGTGCAACTAACTCTGCTTCTCCAGATGAAAACTCCTTTTATAATTTACAGAAATGACAATCTCATTTTATTTTTTTAAACAGAGGGAGAAGGGAGTCCTACATGCTGTAAATATATTTATCAAACTAAATGAAGATTTCTCTTTAAAGTCAATAAAATACTATATGTTATTATTGTTGGTCAAGTACAAGACTGGATTTCTTTTTAACACTTAATTTAGTGTAAAGGTCAATTTCACAATTCTCCATATAAGACTTTGTTTTTATCCTCAATACAGAGCGTAATTTAATGTTTTTTTTTGCTGTATGTAAAATACTTTAAAACATTTATAAGCAGAGTTTTAGCTAATTTGTGTTTCAATAATTTTCTTGTTTAATTGCCCTTAAACTCTTTTTGATGAGAACAATAGAACTTGTACAGTATTTGCTGTCAATAATACATAATTATAAGTCATCCATAATGTGTTCACAATACCTGTCAGAAATCCACTACAAATGCAATATTATAATATTTAAAATCCATTAACTTCAGTTTTCTGCCATTGAAACACATAATATTACACTTGTGCTACTTTAACACAAAGTATAATACCATGTGCACTTGAATGTATTTTGCCTTATTGTTGATGTCATACAGCGTTGTTTATTTGTCAACAATCCTGTTCTGGTATTATTCTTTTTATTTGCTCCACATTTTTGTCCTGTAATAATAAAAAAAATATTATAGCATATGTTACAAAAAAAATCATAAATTATACAGATATTTTGAGAAGTTTGTAGATGAAAAGATGTTTGTATGCGTTCAGTTCAATTTTCGCAGTCATGACTTTTCACTGTGGGTTCAATGTTCTGCATCTGCAATGAAACATCTTTAGAGGATAATGCAAATTATCATTAGGTAAACAAACATAAACAATAAATATTTTTCATTTCATTAATTCATTCTGCTTGCCCAAAAAACAAAACACGCTACACAAATTTGATTTATTAAAATCGTATAATTTGTGTTATACTATTGTAATAATATGTCATGTTTTTAATAATTCCATTTTAATAGACCAATGACATCAGTATTTTTCGTTTGATCATAGTTAATTTGCTATGATTTACAGTGCATTTTATCAAGTGTTTTTTCTCCATAGTTTATTGTCGAGTCATGAAAACTGAAATGTAATTTGAATCCTTTCTGCATTGTGTCATATAATAATAATAAAAAAACAAATATAAAATGTTTTGTTAAAACCCAAAGGATGTTTCTTTTTCCAGAGGATTATCCTCAAAACATTGTTAAAAAGTGGTTCAAACTTGGATCGCAAATGGTAACAGATGATACATTATGAACTCCAGCAAAAACAAAATCTTTTTATTCTGTAATGCGGGGCTCTGCCCTTCCCTTCTGTTTTCCTTCACACACAGGCGCTGGCCAAACAAGTCTGTGAGAGCCTAAGCTGTTCCGACACATGAGGAACAACTTACTGCGTGGCCATTTTAAACTAAATCAAACCACGGCCTGCAAATGTCTCCAGGAGACACACACCCACATGTATTTGTGACTTTCTGTTGATGAGCGCCTAAAGAGTCTTTCCCCAACATGGACCGTTCAATATGCCGAGTGGAGGAACGACACAGACACAAAACAACGCTTTGCCCTTGGAGAAAAGAACTTTTGCAAAACTTTGGCTCACGAGCTTATAAGCAAGTGATGCTATATCGTCATGCCACAGCGGGTTACGTGGCGCTTGTTGTTATGTGACTGTTTTCATCATTAGCAAAAGGGTCTCGGCTCAAGCAAGATTTGCAGCACCTTTCATCAGATGTTCGTTGCTATTCAGTGGATTTGTCTCTGCAAAAATAATGTTTCCTCTGACACACGCAAAGGGAGGCTGCAGGAGGCTACGAGCATGATTTTAGGACGTGTGCCATTAACAACAAGCGTAGGCCCTCGCTACCCACTCTTCGCGAGGAATGCATAAATTCTGTGCCTGCTGAATAAACTGCATGTGCAAGAAGAGTTTACGGCTGAAGTAGTGAAAGATATTCTAAATACATCTACATAAAAACTGGCTGTGATCTGGAACTCCGAATAAGCAGAACCTGGTACCAGCATCAGTCCATGTATTATATGTACTGCATGAAAGGGACAAAAAAAAGGCAGCAGTAATAAACTATCCTTGTAATCAAACATCTGTACACGTGTGATTCTTTTTCTCTGTCTCAATAAAAACACGCTGGATGTGTTTTGTGTGTACTGAATGTGCGCATGTATGATGGTCATTAATAGGCTGCACTTCAGAGAAAAAGGTAGAAAATCCACCAGATGTTTTGCAGCTGGGTGGATCTGGTAGTGAAGATCTAGACAGCATCTGTCACGGCCGAACATTTCTAATCTGTCCTGAACATTAGGCAGAGAGCACTAAAAACCCATCACTGGCCGCATGTGCGGCTCAGTTCACAGTGTACTAACCACAGGCTCTGCAGTCCAAAATTAAACAAAAATAAAAATAAAAATAAGAGAGTAATATTTATCAAGCTGAGAGGTAAAGGAGCAATTTTAACTACGCTGTTCCTCTGTGGTTGCCTCTAAACTCTTCTCCTTTAAGCAGAGTGTGGCTGCTAAAGAAAGCAAGAGGGCTAACGGGTTAACTGAAGTTATTAGGGCAGAGTGCCTACGGCTAAAGACCAGCGCTTTGAACTCGAGGTCCAGCAGAGCTTAGTGAGGTCAAGATCTGACAGCAAGCAGAGCTAACATCACGGACATTTTCTTCAAAGAACTTCAGCTGTGCATTAAAAAGAAACAACACTGAAGCTACAGAATGCACTCCCATTTAGATTTTAGCTTCATACAATCAAACATCGGCGTTAGATGTTAGATTCTTATAGCTGCTTTCACTCCTGGAAATTTTATACAACTACATTTCTAAAGTACGTTGTAGCTACACGACTGCATTTCAGAGCTAAACTAGGATGTGTTTAGCTAACAGTCTCTGTTTGGGAACTGTGGGAATAGCTCCAAGCTGACCTAGATGGTCTCAAGATATTTCCCTTCCTGGGTTCATGCGCCTAGTTACCAGTTGGTCAACCTCGTGCCCTGTGAACTGACCCTGTCCTCCCTCCGAGGTTTGAAAGGAAAAGAAAGCCAATCCTCTGGGGAGCGCTCCGACTAACAAGAAAACTGCTGGCCTGAATCTCTCAGAAGTACTGTGTTTTCCCATTGGACCACTTTCAGCTTAATAAACATCTTAACAAGCCAGAGGTCTCATGGGAGCTGCTGGGAAATCCTCTGGGCAGCCAGAGCTCAGGAGCTGGCCCTTTATTGCATCCAGGTGGCTGTTAAAAAATGCTGGCCTGCCCTAAATGTCCAATAAAATGCAAGTGGCACCTACAGGGGTGGACAGGGTCAGTGCACCTGTCTGTGGACGAAAGCTGAGCTCGCTCCCCCTTGTCCAATCAGTTTGATGTCACACTCCTATGTTGTGCCAACACCATGCCCAGGAAGCATAACTGAACGGGCCTATAAGACAAGGGCCCCCTGACCCCGGGGCCCCCGGGCCAGAGCCAAAAAGACCACATAGACACAAAAAGACTAAAAAGAAATTAAAAACAACAATAACGACACTCAAAATTGACACAAACAGAAACAAAATAACTGCAGAGGAAAAACCCCCAACTGCAGACAGATGCAGAATTACCAAAAATAAATGCAAACCAACTACAAAGAGATGTAAAACCACCACAAAGAGACAGGATCACATAGAGACACAAAACAACTACAAAGAGAGACAAGCAGGTGCAAAAACTATCACAAAAAGATGTAAAAAGGACAAATTACTGCAAAGACACACAAAATTACAAAACAAAACTACAGAGAAGCAAAACAACCACAAACAGATCCAAAGTGGACAACAAAGAGACGTAAATAGAGCAGAATCAACAGCAAAGAGACAAAATGACTCAAGAGAGAAACAAAACTTAAACTTGAACTACAAGAAGACCTAAAACAACTACGAATGAGGCAGCCATATCGTTTGTAGTCATCTTGTGTCTCTTTCAGTCGCACTGTCTTGCTCCTATGGAGGTGGCGGCCTTTGTCTGTGCCCAGGGCCTCATCGTCTCATAATCCCTCCATGGCTGTGTCAGCTACACGGCAGCTTATAGCACAAACCTCATCAAAAACATACGCAGAGGTCAATGCCCCTTTTCCTTTTGTCATGAGGTTCCCAGCAGATGAATAAAACCCTATCATTCTGTTGTACTAATGCACCACTAAGTGGTAAATTAGGGGGATGCTAGTTGGAATCATGTCCAATCACTTCCCGTTTGTTTACGACTGCTTCACACGTGTGTGAACAGTGGCAGCAGCCTGCCTTCATCTGTCCGGCCTGGTCGCTGTCCACAGGGAGGGTTAATTGTCCCACAGGCTTTTGGAGAGACCTGGATGGTGTATTGGGCCTTTGATCTGACTTGAAAGGAGTTAATTGATTTCTGTGTTACAGGCAGTGTTAGAGGGAAGGAAAAAAAAAAGATGCTTGCTGGTCATTTCACAACATGTGCAGAAAAATCTGAGAGAGAGAAAGAGCGAGGGAGGGAGGGGATGAAGAGAGAGATCACCTCACACCCAACTCCATCCTTGCTCAATTACAATAATTTGACTCACATGGGCTGGCCGCCATGCCAAAGAGAGTGGAGGAGAGCCGCTGTGTGGGGGAGGAGAGGGGATCCCTGCTCTGGGAGATCACTCATCTTACCTCTGGCTGAGGTAAGAAAAGACAGATTTGATGTGTGGCTTCCCGCGGAGTGCAGCCTGGGGGCTTGTTAAGGTGGCGGTCTGGAGAAGACCACACGTCCAACCGGCCGCTCTAAATCTCCAACATTTGATGACGTCAACGTGGAACAAAGTGAGCGTGTCACTGCCTACAACCTGTAGAGTACTTGCTTATTCATAAATTTGACTAAAAAGCGTTTCCTGTTTAAGGTCAGGGAAGCTTTATCCTCTCCCAGCATGCACTAGGCTGGGTTTCCTAAGTTTCTTGTTTGATTGTTGTTATGAAAATACCAACCCAGTGAAAATTAGACGTGGCTTTCCATCTTCTGTCAGTGTGATTTGCTGCATCACCTGCCTGTAAGTCTGTTGACCATGAGGTCCAGGTCTGGTCTGGACCTGCTCTGACAGGCTTCCTGCCTTCACTCCTTCACCTCTCTCTGTCTCTGGTCACCGCAGCTCAGGGGGAAACAGGGCTGTCAGAGGGAGAGTGGCAGGCTAAGCCTGTCTTAACACAGCACCTCAAACCACCTCATAAATACAGGCTTCCTTTTCCAATTTCCAAGCAGCCCATCCACCTCTGTCTACATGCTTACACACTGCTCCGTGTCATGTGCTGGGGTGTGAGTTTAAAAATGACCATGGGACATCTGGCGGACTTGCAGAGGGTGGGGCTTTGATGTGCTGCAGTTCAGTTCAACTTGTGCAGAGCCAAACCCTCGGAGCAACGCAGCAGCAGTGACTGAGGAGCCTAAAGTGGGCCTGGTAGGTTAGAGATAACAAAGATGCCTTGAAACAGATTCACCATATGTGAAATACTTAGACACACAACAGCCCTTAACTGCTCCTCTGGCCTTTAAACAGCTTTGCTTCAAGACAAAAAAAAAAGTTTGTTTCCGTTTTAATTTTAAAATGTGGTCTCGGAAAATCATCATTATTTTCCATAGCATAAAGTGGAGTGAAAGGAAAAGTGAAACCATGTGAGGCAGCTTTTTGATGGGCGATGCAGGGCAGGGCTCATGAGGGAGTTGTGGTTCTGATTGCTCTCTGCCCATCTGGAGAGTTTGGCTACACTGCCTCTCTTACCACGAACGCCAAGCCGGTGATTAGCTTCATCTAAACACTCACATCTGACCTGCAGAGCTAGCATCACACTCTACCTGCTGTCCATCTCTCACAAGAGCAACACCTGACAACAATATTGACATGTTAAAGTTTAGGTTCTGCAGAAAAAGGGTAGGCAGGAAATATTTTATATTTTTGCAATTATCGACACTTCTCATAAAAAGATCAAAACCAGCAATAATACTCATTACTTTCAAGCCCAGCTGAAGTCAGTCATTTAAAAAGAGACCAAGAATATAGAAAACATACTCGCACAGGAACACAAAGTGCATTTGTTGGGACTATTTTCAGCTGCGGATGCGGTGTGCTCGTGAAGATTAATGGCAGCAGGACAAAGTACGAGGAAAGGACTCGAAACAAACGACAGCGGCGTGTTTTGTCATTCAAGAACGTGTCAAGTGGCGCTACGGTGCGGCTGATTTGAATAGTTTTTGGACAACAATGGAAGATATATGTCTGTGTGTAAGGGGAGATAAACCAGACATTACTTGTTATCATACACTCTTTGTTGGTTTTTGTCTTTTTGTTCACAATAAGACAAATATTCCCCATCCTTTATGATGCAGTGTTCTTCTAAATATTGTTTGAGTTTTACACATCATCTGAAATGATATCATACACTCTCTGCAAGTGGTGGAATGTAACTAAGTACAAAGGTACTTGTACTTTACTTGAGTATTTCCATTTTATGCAACTTGATATTTCCACCACATCTCACAGGCAGATATTATACATTTTTACTCATTTGTCTGACAGCCTTACAGTAGATACTAGTTATTCATCCCCTTCCTGTCCAGTGAAAACCTTGTATCTCCAGACGTGTTGATGTTGAATGTTTGTGATAAACTGAAGGCTAAAGTGTTCCTCTATGTGTTGAGAAAATTCTTCTCCTTCTTGAGCTAAATTAACTCTTTAAGTAGCTGGAAAACGCATCATCACAAAGCTGAAAACAGGCTGTTTTTCTGAGCTCATGAAACTTTTTAGAGATACATGATTCTCACAGGACAGCCACACTATAATTATATGATGATCTTATAGATTATGATGCATTGCTGTAGATTTAACTACAGTATATAAAGTAGTTCAAATGAGCTCAACCTTAAACGTCTAAAGTAGTCAAATTCAACATCCACATTAATGCAGCAGTAATATTCATCAAATAAACATTAGATATAACAGTAAAACAGACATTTTACTGCACAATGAATATTTGATACTTTAAACACATTTTTTAAAGGTAATTACCCCCATTAACTAAAAAAAAAACTTGAAATAGATTTATTGATTAGTATAACAGTGATATTATTCATTCTTGCAGTTTTTCCTCACATGTATCAGTCAAAAAGGTTATCCCAGCTCCACCCTCTGCATGTACAGTGTGTGTGTGTGTGTGTGTGTGTGTGTGTGAGTGAATCTGGTTACATATGGCATACAGTAAATGTGCACTTTCTGCACAACAGGGAGGAGGGCTGTCGCAGCCTGTCACTGTGCTCTAGGGCATCACTGACATGAGTGTCACCTTCATGAAGGAGCGTGAAAGCTGTTCCCTCTGCACGGGATTCTTCAGACCGTCGCACTGATTCCAGCGGCAGAACAGAGGAGTTAACCCAAACGCTCGTCGACGGTTGTCATCTGCTGTACGCTTCATTTAGCACCTGTGAATGCCAAGAGCCGTGAGGAACTTTGGTCAGGAAGAAATAAAAAAAGAAAAAACACACCTGCACTGTTAGCAGAACGTATAACCTCAAAAACGTAGCAGGAGGAGAGTCTAATTAACAATAGGGGCATTAATCCAGTCATGAGTTTCTAATACTAATTACACCTGAAAAAATGTGCAAATGGATCCTGACAATTTAATTAGTGGCACATGACACACATGAGCAGGAAGTGTAAATTCTTCTTCTGGATCTGGCAGCAGAGCGGCAGCAGGGTGTTTAGTTCAAGAGAAAATTCCTCGTGATAAATAAAGATTTATTGTGTTTTAGATAATCAGAAAATTTTGGGTTTGCGGAGATTAAAATCCAAATATAAAAACACCAGGAGATGGTCACTTTTTCTGCATTTCTTTCAAACTCTTTCTCCATATAGGGAATTATACATTTCAAAGCTATTCTATTCTATTCTTAAAGACCTGACTCAGGAGTCACTGCTGGGTGGGTGTCTGGGTGTCTGGGGTAAAAGGCTCCCGTGTCTCAGCGCTCTGCTCGTTCTTGCTGCACGCTGCTCATGACGAACTTTGTGATGGAAAGATGCTTCTGCTGGAAAATGAACGTCAGAGGGGCCCGTTTTACTTGTGAAGAGGCTGCTCCTCTGTTCACTTTTGTCTTCCCTGACTGCTACTCGCCTGTCAGCGCGGCCCTGATGGAGCGAAATGTGAATCACAACCCGGGAAAGTAATTAGTTCTTTTGAGTATGACTTGAGCAACACTTCTAGTGACACTACCTGAGTGAGACAAGACAAAACACACATGTAGAAAAATCACTTTCAAGATTTTTAAAAAAAAAAGGTGACATTTTTCAAAAATTTAATATGCACAGTTCTACATTATCAGACACATTACAATTAAATTAGTTACATAATTTATACAATCCATCAAGGTAAAGTACCTTTTCTGTCTTAAATGACATAATATACAGTTGCGTTGTGTCTGGAACTTTTTTCTTTATTTCATTAATTAATTATTTAAAAAAATAATCCCCTTTTAGTCCATCTGTAGTAGTCAGGTTATTGTTACACAGCAATGCTTCGCTCTGTGCTGAAGTTGTAGTGAAACTGAATGAGAAGGAGAAGAAAAATGACACACGGATGAATAAAAACAAATCAGAAACATCACCAACCTGCATTATCCTAATTAATAACACCAAAGTAGTCACATCTATACATTTACAGTATATATATTTATAAAATGCTACAATGAAACGCAGATTATCACAATCACCACGATAACTTTAACAACTCTTTGATTTTAAATTGAAGTAGAGATACAAATTCAAACTTTAAGCCAGTAATCATCAACTGGCGGCCCAAGGGCCACATCTGGCCCGCTAAAGCTTCCCGTCCGGCCCACAGAATATTAATCAATTCAGAAAACACACGCATCTAAGGTTACTCACCAGTGGAAGGAGAATCACTAAAGTTGTCTATCAGACGCAAGATGTGTCACTTGGGTTTATTTTCATTGGCCAGCTGTTACATTGAGTCTCAAACTGGGTACTTTTGTTTACTTCCTGGGGTCTCAAAGAGGAGTGTTTCATTCATTGGGAGCTGAACTGTGGGTTTTGTTTTGAGCACTGACAGGTTCGAGAGCAAGTATCTAACTGTTGGATTTCCCGTGTTTTGTAGGAGTCTGTTCACACTGATGTAGTTTAATAAAAAAATAACATTATGTTGGTAAATATGAAAACAATAATAGGCTGAATTCTGGCCCTTGGACAAATGTAGTTGATGACCCCTGCTGTAGGCCTTCAGTACATGCAGCCCTAAAGCAGCGTGATAAGACAAACACTTCCCCCTTCTGGCGCGTCGTGGACATGACACTCTAAAAAGCAAGAGGGCTTCAAACATGCTTGGGCTTATGTGGCATTAAAAGGCAGCAAAGCTTTTTTGTTGTGTTTCACTGACTCTCTAAATCATTATTTATTATCCTTTTTATTGAAAAGATCAACATTTGAGCTTCTGAGCAGACGCTGTCAGTGCCAACAGTCTATTTTTTCCTATTCTGGCACAAACCCAAACATTAGAAATGGAGGTCAATCAAACTGAAGGTCAAAGGTAACATCACATTCCTTTAGGCCCAAATACGGACCATAATATGACAGACCCACATTTATTATCATTTCTTTCTTAATATTACAAAACTCAGCACTTCCTCTATCAGCTACAGTCACTAAGTCAGTCAAATGATTCCAAAATGAATCCCACACAGTGAGATATACAGATGTTACATTTGGGAGAAAGAGAGCATATTCAGTGTCAGCTGACACCCCGACTTGAGGTAACTTCATATAATCCATTTTCCAAAACCTATTCCCAAATTATTAAGAAATGATCAAAAGAAAAGTGATAAGGACAATCAAATAATCTAGAAAAACGATCAGTTTATTTTGCATATTTGATCAATTCATCGATTAGTCGATCAAAAGAAACTGATTTGCCAACTATTTTGATAATTGATAAATCGTTTTCGTCATTTTTCAAGCAAAAGTAATTGTCAGTTTAATCCACAATGTAAATAATAGTTAAAGGCGGTTGATGGTCAGACTGTTTCAAAAAAATAAAAACAGATTCATGAGCGTCTGTGGCTCAGGTGATCGGAAAGTCGGTGGTTCGATCCCCGGCCCCTGCAGTCTACATGTCGAAGTGTCCTTGAGCAAGATACTGAAC
>JBBPCS010000386.1:1041287-1052918 GCA_037974645.1 Hollardia meadi | reverse complement strand
CACACACACACACACACACACACACACACACACACACACACACACACACACACACACACACACACACACACTTTCTTTCTCTTGCTCTCACACAAACACACGGGCTCTAAAGGAGGAGCTGCACACAGAAGATTTTCTCGAATGCCTGCAGGCTACAGTGTTTCATCAGAAATGGGGAGGACTTAGTAGTGCTTGTATTTGCTCTACATGATCTCTAACTTTTTAACTACTGAAGGGGGGGGGGGGGGGTTCTGAATCTGACCAGAAAGAGCTCCTTGAGATCCACACCGCTGTGCGACATGCGAGATTGAGCTGTTTGAGTGAAGAATCGGGAAATAAAAGTCAAGTGTTTTGGAACAGGAGACGGAGCTTTTAAGAGAGAATGGCTGCCTAGCCGGGCCATGTTTTTATTCAATTGGGGCTTAGTGGAGCCAACAGGGCCTTGCTGTCTCAGACACTTAATTACAACCCCAAGACCGTTTGCTTTGCATTCTGGGCCAGCGGCGTCAGCGTCAGCCGAGCGTTGCGGCCCCTACTCACTTCCTCCTCGATCTCTGCCAGGGATTTGATCGTAATGCCCATTAAATTGACTTGCTGCATCTGAAATCAAAAGCAGGGAGAGGAGAGGGTGGGGGAGGAAGAAGAAGAAAAAGTGGAAGAAAAAATACACAAGTAACATGGTGGTTAGGCTCATGGCTAAGTAAGCATGCTTAAAATCTTTAATCCTCTCCCTCTTTGGTGTCAATACAAACGGGGCTATAGTGACAACCGCAGCCAGCCAACCAAATGGACTGCATTGAGCCAGCTCTGCCTGACTGCACACATTCATCACTCAGTCAGGAGGAAAGGGAAGGAAAAAAAAATGAGGAAGGAAAGGAAAGGAAAGGAAAGTTAAAGCAAAAAAGGAAAAGAAGGAAGGTACTAATGGCTGTATGTTGTGAAAAAGGACCATAATGTGGCTCATACTACACAACAGGTTGCAGGACAAGTAAGTGTATTGTAACTATCATGACCCTGCTCATATTATTTGTAATAAAGCAATAATTTTGCATTCTGTCAATAGTTCCTCACAGAATTTTACCTCTTCTGGGTTTTGACAAAACTTCTCAGAGACCACAAAGGGCACATCATCCAGAGCTGCAAAAAAGTAAGACAAAACAAAGTTTAGGGTTGACTTTCGTACAAAAAAGAAATATTCTTGTTCCTTTGTATTTCCACAAGACTAAACGTGGGTTCATAAAACAGCAAAGCTATCAACATCCCCAGCCACCCCGACACCTCCCCTCTTCCGTCTATGGAGAGGAGATGAAAGGCTTTTTTATTCTCTGCTGTATTTGAGCACCTCCACTCTCTCCTCCAACCCAGCCCTTTCCCAACCCTCTTCCAGTTTAATTACTCTTGATTATTCCCGATTCCGTCTTGTCTGAGAGATGTTCACCTCGGAAACAAAGACAACGCTCGCACTAGGCAGAGAAAAGCGGAAAGAAGAGAGACAAAACATTCACCAGATATCAAATTTGCATGAAAATAAGTCACACTGTTCAGCCGGCAAAAAGTGGATTGAAATGAGGACTTGCCAAGAGCGTGGTGGTATAATTAGCATTTGACCAAACAAACGAGCTTCAACAGAGCTATAATTAAGCAGGCCTGTAATTAAGTGTATGCCCTTTATCATAATGATCGTGGTTAAAATGGTGTGATGGCTGCCAGTTGATTATTAATGTTGTAACCCCGTACTGCATGCATCCTGCACTGGAATCAAGGTGTCACGACTGACAGGCTAGAGAGCAGCCCTTTGTTTATAAAATACATTAGGGCCCAAATTAACACAGGGTGACAGGGGACACAAAGCCTCTCATTTCCAGACTGAAGGGAAAACTGCAGCTGCTTGGCTTCATTAAAAAAAACTCCCAAATCTGGAGGCACAAAACTTGCTGCCGTCGGCTTCGATAGGAGCCCCAAATATCAAGAGGCCAAGCTTCCAACTGGTGTTCTTTTACCCACAGTCCATCAGGCCGCTGGCACAGGAAGAGGAACTCATAAATGTAAGGCAAAGCTGTTCGTGAGTCATCGTTTTGGAGCTGACACTTCTTTCCTGTTCACAGCAGTAATTTAAAGTATGACATTCTAAAATACTCCTCACTTTGACACTTATGTGACTTGCTTTCATTTCTCGGTTATTGACCAGATCCACAGTTTGGCTCTTTCCACACAAGTGTAGTACAATGTGATCTTCGTAATCAAAGCATGACCCTCACCTTCATGACCACAGGAAAACTTATTCAGTTCCTCAGCTGCCAATCATCTCCCACTGCAAAAATGTAGTGGTAACAAGAGTCTAGAGCCATGAGAGCGGCTCTATTAGGCTGTATTTTGAAACTTAATGCTAATGTCTGCATGCTAACATGCTCTCAATAACAATGCTAACAGGCTAGTGTTAAGCAGGTTAAATATTAACCATGTACCATGTTAGTTGAGGGTGGTGGCACTTGCTAATTAGCACAAAAAAAAATCAATCTCAAGGCTGATGGGAATCTCATTAACTTTGCAAGTAATCAGTCATCAAGTACTGAAAAATGCCCAATCAGTGACACATCTGACCAAATTTGCAGGACAGAAAAAGACAGACTGATCTATTGACAATAGCCAGGAAGCATTTTTACACATTGGCTATATCAGTGTAGTAGAATAGTAGAGATTGAAATGTCTGCCCTGCACTGATGAGCAGGGAAGTACAGAAAATTTGCTGCTGGATTATTTTTCAAACTTCATATGCAGGACATGGAAATAATTATAACGTTGCTGTCACTCACAAATCGTTGTTTACACAAAGTTCTATTGACACTGTGGATAACGATTTTTCTGAAGGATCCAATTACAAATTCCCTTACATCTAGGCCTACATTAAACTAAGATGTTCCACCATATTTAAGAATTATAAGATTACATATGAAGATATGGCCTTCTTTCCCCGCACTGGGAGCCATGTGTCATGTTACGCTGCCTCAGTTCACAAATTTGGGGGAATTTTGTCTGCATCTGAACACGTTTGAGGGGCCATTTGGGGGGATAGATGACCACTACTCCTTGATCCCCAGAAGAAACAGAACACCCCACCCTACATGGCTAAATGGAGTTGAAGGGCCAAATGGGGGAAGAGGGAATGGGCTGAAATTTTGAGCTGATGAAAAAAAAAAAATTAAGGGACCAATAATGTGATAGTTACAACCACAAATCAACCTCATGGAAGCACTAGCGAAAAAGTCAAGGGGGTGAAAGTATGCAGGATTCACCAATGGGAACCATAAATGTCTGTACCAAATTTTATGGCAATCCATCAAATACCTTTTGAGATCCAACTGACCAACAGACGGAATCAACCAATTTGTCGATTAATCGACAATTAATTTATTGCTTTTCTCATTTATGATATGTCATTTATGATACTGTAACAGATTGTCCTGTGTTTATTATGTGTTTCTGCATTTGAAGTGTTGTGTCTCTCTGACAATTGCTGTAGGCACGATTTGGTTGGTGAAGTTCTGTTGACACATGTAGAGGAAAAATTAAAAAAAGAAACTGTTGCTGGCCATCGCACTACATGTTTGTTTTATAATTAAATCTACCCAGTTAGGTGAACCCAAGAATGCTCAGTTACAATACTAAATGAAGTGCCTTTGGGTTTTGGGCTGTTGGTTGGACAAAAGAAGCATTTTTCACAGTTCTCTAACATTTCATAAACCAGAAAATTTATTGTGAAAACAATCAACACATTAATCAAAAAATTTAAATAATCACAGCCCTACTGAAAGGGGGCTGTGATTATTTTAAAGACTAAAAGGGTTAACCCCGGCTCCTTTTTCACTGACCCAAGGGCTGCCCAATGCCCCAGCCTTGACACCCATCTCCCTTTAACATCTTTGGATGTGGGGCTATCTGGAGCAGCCAGCAAACCAAGGGCACTGGGTGGCTACAATGACTTGTTCAACCTCATAAAAAAACAAGTGAATAAACATGCACTACTGTGTCGCTGGGAGCACCAACACCAGGCAAAGATAAGCTGGGAGAATACATTTGAATCAATATCCAGAAATGGGAAGGCAAGATTGTAGCTGCTGATGGATCTGCGCGGCACGGACAGATGAATGCACAGAGCTGAAGGCCAGAGAGTTTCTTTATTGCTCAAGGATTACATTTAAAACCAGATCTCACTTTGTATTCCTCCATCATCTATACTAGAGAAGCTATCTCACATCCAGACAAATGGAGAGGCCCGGGAGATGACTTGGCGGTAAGAAATGGATACCGTGGAGAAATACAAAAGGTGCAAAGGGCAAAAATAATGTAAATCCAATCTTCTGGCCAGGAATCCCACTATGAAGCATGTTCTAGCCACTCAAATGGCCAGGCTACACTCCATTAACTCATGAGTGTATTGCAGTGCAGGGAATTGGGTAGTTATTTGGCACTTGGAGTATGTGAGTGCAGTCAGTATGAAAACATCTGGCAGGAATTTTGGTACAATGACTATGATGATGATGAGGATGATGGCGGCGAGCGCAGAGGTGGCGTTAAGTAAGGAGGACCCTGTGGCTTGAGTGATTGTAGTGTAAAGAACGGAGTCAGCACAGGGCCCGTGTGGATCATTGCCTTATTAATGGCTCCGTCAGGTGCGATGAGCAATGGCTGCATTGTCATCTCCAGCCCCTGGGCACAGATGAATGGCTGTTTCAGGGCGGGAAGGGCTCCCTCGTACGCTGGGCTGAGCACTAATCCCTCACTCTTCCATTGTTGGATGCACTGTCACCCAGGACTTCAGCAGCGGCATACATTGCATTTCCCGAGTTCTAACAGACATGGCCATGCACGCAGGCATACACACACACATAAAAACCACACAGAGTTGTGCTCCGACACTGACTGATGGAAAAATATGCGTGGGTGATCGAGCATACCCCATATTACCTGAACCACAACTCAACAGTAACACTTTAGGAATGTTGATGAACTTTTATTTTACACTTCACTAATTCAGCAGAATTGCATTGATCTCTGTCTAGTGTGATTACTTGGGTGAATCTGTTTCGCACCTGAATTAAGTGAGAAAGTCACAGTCAGGGCAATAATCTTCAAGTGCGAATGAGAATCTATTACGACTTTTCACTCATGATTGAGATTACTTCTATTGTTTAAACCACAAAACAATAAAGAATAATAAGTAAAGCTGCTCAAAAACTTTATTTGGAGCCTTCTGTATTTCATATTCAACATAACTGAATGTTGCCTCTTCCTTTTGTGTAGCCAGACTAGACAATGCAACACCTTTCCTGTCGGTGCAACTCTCAATTTGAGGCAGATTCTTTATGCAGACCATGGAGATGCTATTCTAGTTGCAGAGCCCGCTCTCTGTCACCTCAGCAGATAATGGTGAGTAGATGAACAGGGAGCTGGAGGAGGACCCCCTATGCCCACTCACAGCCCTTAGCCCCACTCTGACATGAGAAATAGTGCCCAGGCCTGACAGCATCTCGGAGACATATTGTAGTTTATTTTGTCGCCCGGGCATGCCATCTGTGCCATTCCAATAGAGGGTGTGTGTTCAGGCTGCTGCAAGAGAGAGGGCGCGAGGCTCCGGGTCCCTCAGTAGCTCTGCAGCCACGGCAGGTCATTAGTCAAATTGCCTAATGAGAGAGAATACAAATGGCCCCCTACCCTGACAGGAGGAATTTTGGAGGTGTCAGAGCTCCTGACCCGTGCTATGAGAACAGATGATAGCGAGTTGCTATTTTCAGATTCTTTTAATGACTACGGCTCTATGAAACCCATTCTTTTTCTTTTATCTTTCTCCTGCTTTTTCAAGCCCTCTAGACAGACGAGCGAAAAAGAAAAAAACTTTCCAATGTATTAAAATAATCTCACTTGCAAAAGTGGAAGTGTAACTTTTGAATTATTTAAATGTTTACTGGGGAGTCAATTAACATTCTAAAAAAGCACTGATACTAAAATGGATTGCGCAGAAAAATGATGTTGAGTGTTTCTGATGATCTATTTTATTTGTTTCTGCCGGCTGTGCACAGCTTGTTTCCCCAGTCTCACTGTAATGCGTGCGCAAGCTGCTGTTGCAATTCTCCTGACAGCAAGTCAGTTAGTTTATACTAAAATATTAATTTCATCTCATCCAAGTGTTCAAAAATGTAAACAAATATAAATGTTTCTTAATGCTAAAAGTGGTATGCATTTATATGCTACAGGCTGGGGCTGTGGAGGGAAAACAGAAGAGAAGCACCAAGGGAGCAGAGAGAAGCTGAATCATTTTACACAAGCTTGCTGTTTGTCCACTTTGATGAATATTTTCAAAATAAATTTTCACCATTTTGGCTGGAAAAGGTGGCTAATAAGGCTGAAAACTAAACAGCCTAAATCACTAAAGAATTTAACTTAATAGTTTGAAAACCATATCTGGTCGAATACGCATTCAAATATGACTTTAACACTATATGTTGCACCTGTTTGTTAAACAGGTTCAATTTCATACGTTTAGGGTCGACGTCTTTCACATCTTGCAACATGTTAACTCATTTTGAAAGATTTGTGAAATGCAGTAAATGCACCGTCCAACATAAAGGCAATAACTGTATAAAACAGCCTTTATATAAAGTCTACTTTTAAGTAGTGCTTGATGAAAAATACCAAAATGAGAAAGTCAAAAACAAACAAAAATAGATCCCAATCCCCCATCTGCGGGTCCCCGTACAAAAATAACATTCAACTTTTTTATTGTTACCACAGGGATGCAAAATGGCAAGCTTATGTAGAATGACCCACTTACTTTTCCATCTGTGACAAGCAGTCCTTGAAATCTGGTTGTGGGTAGGGAGCCAGGAGGCAGTCCCATTTGGGCGCTGGTCCATCAGTCTTCCAGAAAGTGGGCAGAGCCAGCAACACCTATGGTGAGTTGGCCACAGACACTGCTGCATAACAGCCACTGCTCTGAGAAGCTGTGTGATAACTTCTCCAATTCGGGCGCTATATACAGTATGTTACACATATAAGATCTATTCAATGTAAAGTAGGTACCAAAAGTCTTCAATGATTTGGTATAATTACAAAACCTGTATTAACTGGCTAGCTATTGAGAGCTATCATGAAATTAAATGGACAATCAGACTTTAATCAGCAGCACAGTGTCTTTTAAGACATTGCCATGGCACTGGCGTTGATCCCCAGCTGTGGCTGCTGGTAAATGTGCAGCAGAATGTGTGTATAAATGGGGTACGCCTCTCTGGACAAGTGTAAAAGCTGGCAGCGGGCTGACAGTAAATTGCATGTGCCGGATGGGACGCAGCAGAAGGCACAATTACACAAATCCCCTCTTAATTAGCGGTTCTGTGGGCAAACTAACCTGTAATGATGCGAGGGATGTGGCGAGCCCCAGAAATCCTAACAAGAAACACTCACCAGCACTGGAGACTGGGTCATATGGCCTCGATTCCCCTCAAGTGGTGACTGACGCGTGATCTGTTTTGATCAGTGCAGCTGCAGGAGGTGACTCCCATGTTGCCCTGCTCCCCACAAGCCCTAGCCCTTGCTGAGCTACTTGCCCTCTGGACTGTGGGTAAAGCAGCAGGCCCTGCGTGGGTATGGGTGGCATTATTAAGTTCTCCTTGCTCACAGTACCAGGCAATGTAAAGTGGCATCTCACACGGTGAGTAATGAACTGTGCCAGAGTGGAAGCAGGAGGGATGACAGCCAAAGAGGCCTCCTTGGCAGCCACTAACCTGGGCATCCACCAATTTATCATCCCCTAGAACCAATCCACCAATGCTGCGCTGCCATTTGTCATTAATTATGCTAATAAGGACACCATTACTCTCCTGATGAAACAGGCGACTGTTATTACTATAATGCATTTACAGTTTGATACATACTGTATGCATTTGCTTATTAGTTTTACTGTGGATTACTTTGAAAGAGGCAGTTCTTAAATAAAGCTGTTAGACTCTGCACAGAGGAGCCTGGGACTTTTCCGAACACAATAAATGACAAAGCGACTGTTTCTTAATCATAAAAATGGCCTCATCGATGGAACGACCCTGATGTGTTTGAACTTTTTCACACGAGACTTTGTGGCTCTAAGCAAACCAGAACTATTTAATATGGCTTCTGGGAGCCCCAGATGCCCTTTTCCAAAACGACTTCATTCCCAGAATCTCATTGTGCTTTCTAAATCACACCACAGTATGTATTAGAAGATCATTAATTACAAACTTAACAAGTCAGCAGAGCCATTAAAAGATCTTTAAGGCATATTTGACCATAAATCTCCTTAAACTATATTTAATGACTGGATTTTTGTGAAATATTTTTTATCAAGTTCTAATTAGATGTGCGATAACAAACCCTGCTGTACATGGGGCAAATGAGGGAGCCGTGACAGGGCCATCCATTGAGGCTGTCCACGTCTGGACACTGAAACTAATGGAGCACTGCTTCTATCTCAAGGATGGATAGAAAGCAATGAGGGATGAGACTCCAGAGTCCAGTCTGGCCTGCAAATGCAAAGCCATTTTAAAGTCTCTTGTTTGACTGTAATAAAGGTCCAAAAATGCCTCGAGGCTCCAGTCAAAATTTTTTCCATCAGAGTAATTCAGGTTCGATCTCCTTAAAGGCAGCATCACACATCATTCGATCATGATTTGAAAATAATAGTCCAACAGGATGTTTGATTTATCAGCAGGCTGAACGTCAACGGGATCTTATTGAAAGGGTGTTTTAAATCTTTTAAAACCCAAAAGCGCTTTTTGACTGAAGAGATATACTCAGTCTGCACAAACACATTTTACACTGTGTTTGGATTTGGTCACAGTTTAAAGATATCTTGGTCACAAATTAGATTATAGTGTTTCTGATGATTTTCTAATGTTCGACTTCCAGATCAAAGATTCTACATAAGAGCAGAGACTAGAGGCTAACTGATATATCAGCTGGATCATCACAGTCATATTGTGATATATTGGTATTGCAGTATATGTTGTCTAGGTGGAGAAGACATACAGGGAACAAACCAGTCCATTCAAAGAACAGAAAAACTGAAAAGAGGCTGAATAGATAAACTGACTGTATATTAATATGTATATTAAGTTACTACAGCAGCAGTTACTGTTGAAAAAGCTCTTTGACTTTAATTAATAGTTTTGATCTTTTGTGAAATATTTCGCTTGTTGGCTTATTTGATTAAATTTATTGAGTAGTAGAGCCCAACCAATATATTGGCCTATTACAGGTATATCTGTATTGGTGCATGTTGTCCTATACTGAATGTGCCGATATGAAAACTTTTTTTTTTTTTTTTTTTTTTACAGAATATAACGCAGAAAAAGTTGCTTGGGATAATTTACAATTATGACATTCCCAGTGAAGTTTACAGTTTCAGTGCACTGATGTCATTTAAAAAAAAATAAAGTTTATTGTTAAATTGTAAAACATCCTACCTACATTACATATTTTTGTCACAAGTTTTTGATAACCACATTTGAACAATCACTGAATATATTGGCCTATCAATATTGGATTTTTTTAAAACTCCCAAATACCGGTATCGGTTTGGCCCCAAACAACGAGTATCAGTTGGGATTTACCAGAGACCACTTGAGTTAAGATGATTTTTCTAAAATTTGGTTTCCAGGAAAAAAAAGAAAAACAAACAAACACAAAATAAATCCAGCTGTCTGACAAATATGTCCAGTTTAACTTGATCTTGAAAAAAAAGAAAAGAAAGTTGTCCAAACTATTTTCTCCACAAGGAAACAAAGCATGTGTTGAGACCAGAAAACACTTCACATGTTTTTTGCAGATTCAGAGATAAATGAAACAGCGGAGAGAATTACATTTATTTATGACACTGACAATCACTCTCCTAACATCTCTTTGCCTTCTTGTTTTTGTCTTTTTAGCATAGGTTTTGGTTCATAAAATTAAATTTAAACGCTGTGTAATTTACAAGCCATCAAATTATTAAGAAGAAATTCAACACTCCTTTATACCATTAGCTGCTGGGAGTATGAGGACCTGTGTGTGTGTACGTGCGTGAGTATAATTTAGGTGTAAATACTATTCACCCGGCTGAACCCCTCTCTCGCTCTCCGTTTCGCCTTTTGCTGACCAGGGGAATTAAGAGGCAAAACGTGGGTTTTAAGAGCGTTCCTTTCATGTCTTGATGTAAGCTCTGGCATCACTTCAGACATCAAGATCGGTTTCATAGAAATCCCATTCCATCTAAAGTAAAAGCTCGGCAGTAAATCTGCCCTACACTCCCCCATAACACTTCCATAAATGATTCATTCAGCTCAGTTTAGCTGATGCAAAACAGAATGCTCGTGAGTTGTGGACGGAGCCTGAGCTGCCAGTGGAGGACCAACCCTGCTGCTTCGTAATTTCATCAATCTCTGGCAGAGAAAGAGAGGAGAAAAGAAAAAGAAGAGAACGGCGTGCACTAATAATAACTTTTGTGTCACCATCCAGAGGTCATGTTTTTTAATCCCTCAGCCTAAAGAATTGTGTTATTCTAAAATATAACCCCAGAGGTGCAGAAGCAGTCGAGATCCATCACAGTTTGAGATAAGAGCCGGCAGATCTCCTCCCTCTGCACAGCCTCGCCCAGAACTACACAGGGAGATAAGATGGAACTTTTGTTTGAAACCTGATGAGAACCCTCTTAATGAAAGTGCTGCGCCAAAAATAATCTTTTTTCTCCATGTTAGTCAATCAAGAAATGGTGTAGTTGGGGGGGAAAAAAGAGGAGAAAGAAAGTAATTTTGCATAATCAGTGAGCACCATCTGGAACAATTAACCAAATTCCACAGAACTCAGAGGATCAGTCATATTGGCTTATTAAAGATCCAGAATTATACAAGTAATAAATCCTTGGAAAAACGAAGCGTACCCCTGCCTGTCACGACTATTTTAACTTCAAATACAGTGGAATACTTGATAAGGCTGAAAAGAGGAGATTAATATATGCAAATTATGTCGAGCATTTAAAAGCCCCCCAACAACTGTCTCGTTTTTTTTTATTATTTTTTTTACCCTGTCTCTTATTACAGGGCTTTATGTTTTATTCATACACCAACTCACCTGTCATTTCATAAGCTATAATATTATGAGGGTATTATTAAACAGCATAAAGTGGAGCTTTAATTGGAAAGCTCCATTGCATTTTCCAATTATTTGCAGCAAATTAAAAGCAGATGCACATAGTTTAATAAGAATTCTAATATTGTTTCCTGAAAATCAAAAATCACTGTCATCCTGCCAAGATGTTTTGCAAACCCAAGTTAATTTTGAGCCTCCTATTTTTTTTCCCCTCCTCCTCTGAAGGATGAACTGTCTCGTGTCTGTTAATTGAAGTTCCTCTAATAGATAGGGAAATAATTGCCCTCCATATTACGTTAGATCAGGGCCAATGTCAGGATTTATTTTTGATTAATGCAGTAGATATGTAAATGTATACTTTTTATTACATTTACCTTTTTATCAGGTGGATGTCTGCTGAATACTATATGTTGTTCTGTTGCTAATGGAAAGAGACTGAACGTCATGCAGGTTTATTTTAGAGTTTCAGACTCCTCCCCC
>JBBPCS010000386.1:1011317-1041187 GCA_037974645.1 Hollardia meadi | reverse complement strand
CACCCCCCCCCCCCCCCCCCCCCAACACCTTTACATTTATTTTTATCAAACATATGACTTTACATTTCATGAATACAAGTTTAATTATCTTTAAAATACACCGCTTTTCCCGTGAATGTATGAATAACGGACCTAATTGGCAAAGGGATTTGGTGTGGATCAAAGCAACGCCGTGAAGAAAAGCAAAAAGTGCTGGAGCTGCGATGAAAACTTGATAACTTTTCAAATGAGCTTGAACTGTCAAGTGAAAGAAGGCTGCAAAATAAATGTGAATTAGTTTTTAATATTCTGGTAATAAATGTCAAAGTGCCTACACATCACATCTGCACATGATGTGACTGCAGATGACAGATTTCCCAGACATGTTACCTCTCCTCCCCTCAACTCGCTCTTTTTTTTGTGTTGGGCTTTTTGTTTTGTTGGGAAGTGACGGAGGGTTTAATCAAGAAAGCAGGCAATTCATCAATCCTAAAGAAGGCGCCTGTACAACCCTGACAGAGCGCACATGGTTTTAGACCAACTCGAACCTGGCCAGCTGTCAGCCCACAGACACACACACATGCACATGCAGGCACCCACACACACCAGAGCTACCACCGCTAACAATTAACACAAATAGGCTGTCGGCTACGACCTCACACTTGGTCTGCAGGCTATCTCATTGTTAATGAAGGGAAGTTGTGTTCTCTCACATTCACAGCGTGATGCTGTGAGACTGACGAGTACGCAGTCTGGAGTAATAAAGCCGAGAACCCTCTCAGGCTAACTCCATTATCCTTTATTCTTTAATAATCTGTACAGTTCATGAAGGAACACATAATGGTCGAAGAAAAGTGTACAGCTGCAAAGGACAGTTTCCTGGAGATAGGTGCTGACTGCTGGCAGTGTCCTGTACAGTATGTGCATGTTCTTCACTGTCACTCAAACCCTGTCCCAGTGGAGGAATCGCACATCCAATGCCACGAACCACTCAGCTGTGTGTTAATGTCTGCTCCTTCAGGGCCACACTGTGCACAGTTGTCTTGACTAACTTAAAATAGGACTGTCATTCCCACACAATGATGTATTAATCTTTTTTTTTTGTCAATATTTGTTTGTGGATGGCTGTATTAAAAAATAAATAAAAGCTTTGAATTTTTGACAAAAAATATTTTTTTTTATTTAAACATTTTTGTGCAGTTCTATCATGTGCACTTCAGCAGTTGTTGTATTAAAAAGGCAGGGAGGAACATGGCCATAGCCTGGGTGTGCCTCTGCCTGAGCAGCAGCAGGAATCCTCGCCACATGGTGTCTCTCTCCAGCTGGATAAAAAACCTGACTGCCTCATCCACCTCCTCGGGTGGATCACACGCTCTTTCAGGCTGGAGCGTCTCATACTGCCTCTGACTCCGTGGCTCTGAGGCTGTCATAGCTAAGCTCTGCTTCCTAACGAATTAGCCTTTCTCCTGTTTTAGTCCCGGAGCATTGTGCTATAGTTGAGTTTCTCCCTGACAAAGAGAGGGGAATTCGTCCAGTGCATGCACGGTACATATGTAAGTATGGCATGTGATGGATCATCTTTGACAGCTGTTAAATGTTCTCTTGAGTGTAATACCGTTGCTCCTCTGGGAAGTCACGTTTGCTCAGATAAGCAAAGCTCTGTGCAGTATCCATCAGTGAAGAGACCGAGACACAGAGCATTTGTAGATCAAGTACAAGAGAAGCTGCCTTTATGTACCAGAGGCAAGGCATTCAGGGTACATAGAAAGCACAAGTGTTGAACCTTTTCTCCAAAAGAGACAGAGAGCTTTTTGTTGCTGGAAGTTGGGTAAAAATCAGAGATCTGCAGTTTAACAACACAATGAATCTCTGCCAACTATTGAATTCCTCTAATTGTCTGCAGTGACTGCCCTGAAGATGTTCCGATGACATTTTTAACTTCCTGATACCAATTCCAAAACCTGAACTTTGTGTATCAGCCGTTATTAAGTACTGATCTGATACCAGTGCCAGAAAATAAAAAATAACTATAATTTTTTATCAGCTGTATACTAAGGATTAATCGATATGTTTCTTTCAGGGCTGATACTGATATAGATTATAAGTGATCAGGGAGACTGATAACCAATGTTTGGAACTGATATACATTTGCAATCAATATCAAAATCGTAGTGTCAACATTTACAATCATCAGTGATTGAATGTACTTAATTACAATTTACTTCAGTACTTTACAATTCTGAGGTACTTGTACTTTACTTGAGTATTTCAATTTTCTGCTACTTTATACTTCCACTCTACTACATTTTGGAGGAAAATATTTAACTCCACAACATTTATTTGATAGCTTTAGTTACTTTGCAGATTCAGATTATTCAGTGTTGACAGGCTATTACTCGATGCTGCATCAGAGTGCAAGTCGTGCATTTTTTATTCATTTATTTTAATCAGGCAAAAAAAAACCTGATACCCATAATGAGAAAAATGTTTAATATCTGGCCCAATGAGATAACCGGTCGATCCTTACTGCTTACACTGTATGGATGTTGTGTTATGGATGCTTGAGGTTACACAAGTCACTTGCTGTTTATGGATATTAGCTAAGCCTACTAGGCAGTAAAAAGTCGGTGAAGTTGTGTGGTGTCGGATCTTGTACTCCAGCATTTAAGGCAGTATTGGAGGTGTTTCCGATACTGATATTAAATATAATATAATATAATATAAATAAATAAAAGTACTGACTGGCATACATTTAAAGTGTGAGAAGATTTACCTGTCAGGGTGTAGTTCCCACTGCTCTGGTGCTGATAGTCCGGCCTGCTCGTGGTCGTCCTCCTGGCAGAAAGAGAGCAACAATGTTCTCTCAACTGACCGACACTATTTTATTGACCATTATGTTATTCTTGAAACAATGGGAAGATACAAAAGTCTGGAAAGGAGTAAAAGATTTTGTAATTTTTGTAATGACAACTGCCTGGGAGACAAATATCAAGTTTGAGTGCAAAAACATAATCATTGAGAGAAGAAGTACCTGCCAAAACACTTTGTAAATCAATTGTTTATGTTTAATTGCAGACTGATGAACCAAAGGTAAAATGCCTCTATTTAATTGACTTAGTGTGTGTGAAAGATCTATTCCTGTTGTTTACAATTGTATTATTTTTTTGTTCTGTTTGTACACCATACCACCATGTGTGGTCTACAGTAAAGTAAAATCTGAATCTGAATAACATGCAAAATGCATGTCTACTTTGTATTTAAAAGCAATTTAAAAAGAGACTTTATTTAGCATGGAAGCACGGCAACTCCCTCCTTACACACAAAGGCTTTTTTAAAATCTCTCTCTGAAGGAAAAACAGAACCCTGACGAGAACAGGACGAATGCGAAGAGAAGAAATGTGGTAAAAGTTAAACCGTGCCTCAGCTGCCCAGGGGCTTCAACAGACCTTTAGCAGGGGTTTGGAGCAGGATCTTGTTAATTCTGGAGGAACTGAGAGATTCCATTATTCAAGGGAAGTCTGTTTTTTTGCCCGTTTCATGGCCTTGTACTACAGAAAACAGCACAGAATGCACTTTGTGGGCAGTTGAAGTTAACAAACCATATAAGATTGAAATCCTCATCAATCAAGCTATCATGAATCACACCCTGTGACTCACCCCTACGGATCGATAAATCCACAGCAAGCAGGGGGAAGAAAATTCACAGCTTCAAGAGAGCTGCATAACGTGACATGCTCTGAAGGTAAAATGAGCTCCAGGATGGCATTATAAAACAAATGATCTTATAATGATGATGCAAAGTAGTTGACGATATCATTAAACAGGAATCGCTTTGATTAGCGGACACACAGGCGTACGAGTTTGTTGTTAAAGAACGGATGCTGAATTATAAAAAGACAAGACAGATTTTGGGGGTGAGCAGGTGTGAAGTTGTATGTTTTGTGTGTCATGTTCTGTATTTGGTCTGTTTATGGATAACATAATCATTCTTCGCTTGCAGCGGGTGTACAATCAAAAGTCCTAAAATTTAAAGGCAGATCTGCATATTCGGAGGATGCTATGCATGAGTTGTGGCTTTCAAATCCTTATCTCTTCGTAAGAGATAAATAAATGCAATAATTTCCATCAAGAGCAATAAAACAGGACTTCTGATAGGCTGTGGTATTTATGAGCTGAAGCCTGCAACTCAGATTTATTTGCAATGAAAGGGTCGACTTTTCTTCTCCTCATTTACATCAGCGTTTGGCCATGTTAAATCCAGGCCAATGGTGAATTTTTAAAAGGTTGGCATCAATCTTGTGGGAACGATTGCCATATTCTACTTCTTTTACTTTTCAAAGGTTGATTCCACTGCTGAGGAGGAAAGGTACACATCAGCACAGAGACACCGAGTGGACTGATAAAGTGGAGGGAAATGGTTTAAATGTCCTTTTAGGTCTGTGTTTGTGATGTTAATTAGTACTCAGAAAAAACAAAGTGAACAGAGAAAGCATTAAAGGGACATTAACCCTAAAATCAAAAATTTGTATTTTTCCTCTTACCTGTAGTGCTTTTTATCCATCTAGATTGTTTTGGTGTGAGTTGCTCAGTTTTGGAGATATCGCCTGTAGAGATGTCTGCCTTCTCTCCAATATTATGGAACTAGATGGCACTTTGTTTATGGTGATCAAAGAGCCAAAATATACATTTGAAAACCTCAAAAGCAATGTCTCTTTCCAGAACTCATGACCCGGTTACTCAAGATAATCCACAGACCTTGTTGTGAGTAGTTTCATGTAGGAACTACATGTAGAAAGTGTGCATCTACTCATGGATCAGAGGCTAGCTAACCAAGCTAACTAGGGCTGCCACTAAGGATTATTTTCATTATTGATTAATCTACCAATTATTTTCACAATTAATTATTTAGTCTATAAAATGTCAAAAAAATTGTGAAAAATTCTCATAAAAATTTCCAAGACCACAGAGTGACGTCTTCAAATTGCTTTTTTTCTCCAACCAACAGTCCAAAACGCAAAGACACTTCAGTTACTATCATACATGACAAAGAAAAGCAGCAAATCCTCACATTTAAGAAGCTGGAACGAGCAAATGATTTTTGCTTCAACTAATAAATTAATTGGCTAATTGTGGCAGCTCTAGAGCAAACTAAGCTAGCTAAAGTTAAAGAAGGACACCATTAATGTTTACATCCTGCGATGTCACAAGCTCAAACCTCTCGTCCATGAGTAGATGCACGTTTCCTTCTGTACACTGATACGGTGTAGTTTGGAAGAAAGAAAATAGTTCCTACATGAAACTGCCCGCAACTAGGTCTGTGGATTATCTTGAGTAACCGGGTCATGAGTTCTGGACATTCCTGTTGAGTTTTTCAAATGTATTATTTTGGCCCTTTGAGCACCACAAGCAACATGCCATCTAGTTCCATTATATTGGAGTGAAGGCAGACATCTCTACAGCCGACATCTCCAAAACTGAGCGATCTAGATGGACAAATAGCACTACAGGTAAGGATGAACTGTTCTCTTGAGTGGGGCAATTTATCTATATATACCATATATATATGAAAAAGAGAACGTGGTACTTCAAATCTCAAAGACTCGGCTTATGAAATGTTTTTCCACAGGCAACCTCCAGGGTTGCTTTTCCCATCTGTCTGAAACACAAAACTGTCTCAATCCAAATTGGTGATTTCTAAATACAATTTTAGGTGCATTGGAGAGGGTAACATATGGCAAATCAATTAGAAAACTAATTCTTAAAACAAAAACATGGCAAGTACATTTGCTAATCAACAGCAGTGTTGGGGCTCATATTACATCGGCCACTGGAGTTTTGACAACAATTAATCCTCATTTCAGGCAAGGAGAGCCATATTGACACATATTCCTAATTTGAATATTCAATTATAGTGTAGTTCCTCATTAAATTATAGCAAAACTGGGAACACGGCCTGAAAGATTTACACAATTACAACGCAGATCAAGAGTCTTATGTTCCCCTGAAATCTGGCAGAGTTAAAATCATATTAGTGCAGCAAAGCAAACCACGACACTGAGGATTACTTTACAACATGAATTAAAGTTCAACAGATTTCTGTTGTGTGGTGTTCTTTAAGTTGTTCCGTGTGGAATAAGGAAAAGAGTTGTCTGTGTTAAAGGAAAAAATGCGAAGTAGAAGGAAAAGTGGGAGAGACAGTGGGGACAGACAAGTCAGTGGAGAGGTAAGATGAGGATGAGAGTAATATCGCTGAAGAGCCAGAGCTGCGATACAGAGAGCTGGAAGCTCTTGTTTTGACACACATCCAGCCTTTCCCGTGACAACATCTCCACACCTTCCTCTATGTGCCGACAGTGCTGCTTTGTGGGAGTTGCTTCCTCACCCGTCATTATCCTCCTTTAAGCTCGGTGTCAGGTATTGAAAAGAGGATCTCTCCCTGAATATGGCGGCAAATCACCGAGCAGTCTGAGCTCATCAGATCTTCGCTGATCATTCAATCATTCCTGGCACCGCTCCGCATCCCTTCGCTTGATCTCCCGCTACTTTTTTGCAACTTTTGTGAACACAACAAAGTAATGAGTGAGATTGAGCTGGGAGTGATTGTTCTTCAGATGGGAGATCTGTCAGGCGAGACACACACAGTCATGGTGTCTCTTTCCCTCAAGAGTCGTGTGCTGTGGGGAGACTTGGTTAACCAGCGAGCAATGAAAGCTGATACAATGCTCCTGTAGAGCTGCAGCAATGCGTGGAGTGTCACAGGTAGAAGAGAAGTGCAATCCAAAATGTATTGATATGCATGCCATTTCTGACACTGATGACTCTCTAGGCTTCAAAGAAAAAGCAAACTAAAGTATGCGATGAAAAAAAAAGAAAAAAAAGAGATACCTGGCCTTGACATTTTTATCGCTGTACAATTTGATTTAAAGAGTGTCTGTGTGTACAATAGCCTATTATTCTAAGAGAAATGTCAAAAACCTTGATTCTGAGTGAAGCGAAAGAAATTGCAATATTAGGACAAGGCTAATTTATGCTAGCAGTCACTGTAGAGGTCAGATATCAGCCTCAGCAATGACAGTTTTATCAGGAGAACAAATGGCAGCGTTGGCCAGGAGAAGGAAGGAGGGGGATACTTTACTGGACATATTAAAAGGCCGACCTGATAGTGCAGGTTTTTCACATTATAAAGTCAGCGAGTGGCTGATACGGTCTGTCCTGACAGAGAACAGGCCAAAGTGGTTGACATCAGGCTGCAGCTATGAATCAAATCAGAACACCGTTGAAACGCTTTCGACAAACTCGATAAAGAGACATTAGACGTCCAAGGTACAAATGCATTTGCACGGCAGACTGGTTAGGGGGCCTGTGCCTTAACAGTTTTAGTGGCTCAATATGGTGCGACAGCCTGAGACGATAAGAAATAACTATTTTAGGTTTAGTGTTTATCCTCCCTGAAATGATAAAACTTACTTAAACTGAGGAAATAATTGTTGCTTAACTAACTGCTTTTTGAAAGCTTTCTGCAGGGTCAACCAAGGTACATCGAAGACTAAGACTAACTAAGAATAAAGTTGTGATAAAAAAGCTGTGGGAAAAGATATGGCATAGAATTCTTTAATATTAGTTTTTCACATTTTCTCCCAGTTCTTCTCAGCAGTCTTCACAAAATCCTTCATTATATAGTTAATTTAATTATTGCAACCTGCACGTGGATAAGTGGCAGAAAATGGATGGATGGATTAACCAATTAAAGATGATTCATTATTTATAGAGCTGCTAATCAATTTGGCGATTGATGAAAATTAACTGTATCATATCATGATATTTGATAAACCACTTCAGTCATTTTTCAGTCAACATTTGCTGTTTTTAGAATCTCAAACGTCAAAATTTGGTAATGTTTTTTATGATAGTAAATTAGTTGGACACAAAAAAATGAATTTAAAGATGTTGTCTTGGGCTGTGGGTAGTTTTCATGGGTGTTTTTCACTACTTTTTGACAGTTCATACACTAATACATGAATAGTTGATAAGGTCGATAAGTAAAACAATCATCAGTTGCAGCCATAAGTTTTTGTTTGTGCTAAAATCAGCCAATTGGTCCATTATGAGACAATGAACTTCGTAGCCACTGTAGCTAATAGGAGGGTAATGATTCTCCAAATCCATGGTTCAGTTCAGACCTCAATATTTGTAGCTGGTAAAAAAAAATCAGTGTTTTATTAAATCAAAAGTCTGACAAACCTTGAGTTTTAGAGAGAATCTGGTTTGAGGGGGGGTTTTTTTTAGTTTAAAAGTGAAAGTAAAAAGTGATGAAGTTGCAGTGGGGAGGGGAAGTCATGGTTTCAGAAGACGTGACCATGACTCAAGACCGTGGACGTTTGTATTGTGGCCTTGGTCTCGGTTTCAAAATCGTTACACCCGTAGTAGATAGTAGTAGTGGCAGAGCTCGCTACAGGTCTAATGGTGCTGACTGAAACTCTCACACACAACACTAACAGTGTCCAATGTTCACAATTCACTGCTGCAACAATCCCATTTTAGTTTTTTAAGTGTGTAACATCTCCCGACAGCCTGCAATCAGATGCAGAAACATTTTATAAGTGACTTCACTGCCTACAGCAGGCAAAAGAAAATATTTGAGACTTTTCTAAGAGTGGCAGACACCCTGTTTTTACAAAAACAATTCAAATACAACACCTTCTCCCTGTTGCAATAATTGTGTGCATCCCATAATGATGCAACACCCTTTACCGTGTGCTGCAGCTTGGCGCTTCTGAAAAAAAACAACCCTGATTTGTGGTTTACTTTTTTTACACAACTCTAACAAGCCCTCACTGCCTGAGGCAACTTAGCATTTGAGAGGGATCACTGCAGCTTTCAAAATTATAAGGGTCATTAAAAATTTACACATTATTGACTGTATTTAAAACATCTTTTCCACTGACTGTAAAGAGCACTTAAATTTAAGAGGTGCTATTCTCCAAAGGCCATAAAGTTGTTAGCCCGAAGGAGGCACAGAGGAGAGAATCTTCTCTTGCTGAATATGAATAAAGTATAGTGGGGTGATACTACACAGACAGTTACACTGTAGTACTGTGCTTACTTAAGTAATCAGTGAGTGTTGAAGAGCTGTTTATAAATCACTGCTTCAAACTGTCTAATGGGTGACTTTAAAGAAACTGCAGAAATATTTATAGCTGGATGTACGGTTGTCTAAAGTGCATGTAACTACACTGAAAGGATGCCAGAAAAATACTCAAAGAACTGCCGCTGTCTAAATTGCCCACAGTGCCGTCCTTATGTGTCAGTGCATTATGGATGGAAATACTCTCAAAAGAAGACTCTCTGACTGTGGAATGAATTTTAATGTTAATACAAAAACAGCAGCCTGTGATCTCAGCAGGCATCGCGAGGGGGGTGTGAGTCGCTCCGAGGTGCAATTTATTCCAACCTCTGAGCCTCACCAACTTGAAAGTGGGCTTCAAAAGAATGGAGGATTACCGGTAAGAGTTGTGAAGGCGTGCGCATGTGCCCGAGCGCTCACCATCACTCCAACACATCAAAGATTATTGACCATTCGCTCCCGAAATATGGACGATTCACGAAACTCAACCCAGTTTGAACTTTGGTTGTGAATTCACGGCTGTCCGTTTTATTATTCTCACCCCACTGAGTGGCCATGTGAACAGAAGCTCCGCTTTGAATACGCCTGCTGGCATCCACAGCCTTGGCCTGTTGTGGCTTTTAAGTGGCTTTTACTCAGCCCAGCACAGGATGGCAAAGCATAGCAATACAAGCTGGCAAACCCATCAGCGCCCCGTGCCAAGCCTCCCTCTCCACAGCATTGCCACACCGAAGCAGTCTCGATTGTTTATTTACAATTTGCTGTGGAAATCCCCAGTTCTTCATTGCGATAAATAATTGAGCTGTTTGATCTGGACACAGTACAAAGGGTTGCTCCGTTCACTGTGAGGCCTGAGGCGGAGGAAGCCTGAGCAACATGAGCAGGGACACACACACACACACACACACACACACACACACACACACACACACACACACACACACAAACAAGCACACACACACTCCAGCATGGCAGAGATCTTGGAGCTCTCTCCTCCCTTCCTCTGCAGCTGTCGCTTGCTCTCCGGGCTACATCTCCTCCTCTTTGTCTGCACAGTACAACACTCCTGTCACCACCACAGTCAGAGGAGCGACCTGCCTCTGCCTCCTGGGACACACCACAAATAGCACGAGTTTAGCCCTCATTGAACTTGTGTTCTTGTTCAGGGGATCCTGTCTAGTTAGCCCGTCTCTCCGGTTCACCCTCGCTACCTCGTTGTCCAGCCACAACCTTTACGGCAGATTGCCCGGGAGTGATCAATTGCTTGTGTCTTCATTGTCGTACATATGGCACAGGAGCGTAACAACAGCTCTGGGCGCAAGATACAAAAGAAAGCAAGGAGGAAACTTCAAGAGGCCCTACTGAATATTGTGGCATGATGTTACCTCGTTGTGTTGGGTGGAGCTTCACTGGACGTTTCCTGGGACGACTGATCCTGCGGAACATCTCCCATCTGATACCACATCCACATACTGTTTATCTCACTGTGTAAAGACAAGCAGGAGACATACAGAAACAGCTAGGTTCATAATCCTTAATGCAAGTAAGACAGTATAGTGATTGACAGAAGATACAAAACATCATGAATTCATATATTTCCAGTGCCAAACAGCTCACCCTATACATGTGTAGTTAACAATGTGGTACTTGGACTTTGCAATGATCTGGATGTCATAAAGAGCCGTCTCGGCAGCCGCACGAGGGCTGATTTTCACACAGAGCCTCCTCTTCCTCATGGCAGTTTCCTCTGATGAGTCAGGTACACATGAGGGTGTCAGACAGGAATTGGCGGTCCAATTCTGTCAGTTTCAAGCTACAAAAAAAAAAAATCTACGGACATTTTGAACCTCGAGGAGAAATATTATATTCACAAATCCCACTTATACTTTGCTATTTAGTCATTACCAGCCTCAGAATAAGAGATGAGCTAATATCAGTTTCTGGGTGACTTGCTGTGCTCAAAGGGAAATGACTGGACGGAGGAAAGCCACAAAATCCACATGTTATTATCATTTTTATCATTTTAGTTGGTGGAATGACAGAAGCAAGTGAATCCTCCATCAGCTTTAGTGCACAACAGGGATTTAAACTGGATATTCTAGATAGAAACTCATACATAATGTCACATGTATACATTAAACATGGATTCACATGAAGTAATAAAACATTAAATTATAACATAGCCAAACAAAACATAATCTCCTTTCTTCATTCTGGCAAAAGAAAGCATTGCCATGCTTTCCTTTATTGCATCTGTGCCTCTCTCATTTATTTCCCCTGCAACACTAGAAAGTGCAGTGTAAATGCAATGATAATAAAAATAATAAACAAGCTGTCCTCACTCCCCACACCAAAATATTATTACATTTCCAAGGCATGGATAGTGAGGGGGGAAATACATAGCACTCAAAAAGCACTAAAGCATTGGGGAATGCATTTCATTAATATTAGATAACCCCCATCCACTCGTCCTCTCCCCAAATAAATACATAAATAAATAAGCCCCTCATAAAGAAAAGCACAGCTCCAGCTGAGATAAACAATGACTCATGATTCTCTTCCCTTGTACCTCCCGGGCAAAATGTTTATTTTATTCCCACACTCTGCCATAAATTAAGCTAACCTGCACCCATAAAGCATTCACTATCTCAAGCAAAGCTGCCCCTGAGGACCTCGGTGTAAGCTGGCCGGAGAGTGAAAAAAACAAGGAGAGGAGGGGAGCGAGCCTGCGGCCGGTATTGACTGTTTACTTACTTGTGTCCAATGTTTCCTCCACAGGTGTGAAGCCCTCTGGCAACGCGTCCTTAACGTCAATCAGCTTCATGTCCGCAACAACGTCAGGCCCCTAAAAGATAAGAGCGCAGGCAGGAAATTCAAAATATGCAAATTCAACTTTTAAAAAAGGACAGAGAGCAAGGAAAAGGAAAGGTTAGTGGTTTTTTTCCTTCCCGGGAAGGAAAATGTAGAGATAATAGGAGTGAATGATTTACTAAGAGCTCAGGAAGTATCTAAAGAGAAGGGTTGACAAAATAGCTGAAGTAATTACTCTCTAATAGCTTTTTTTTCTTTTTCTTTTTTTACAATGAGAGAATGCATCTGTGAACTTGTAATCATTCTCAACCTTTTGGCGAGAAGCTGTGGGATGATGAGAGACAGAGTGAGCAGTCTAATCAACAGACATGGGACTGGTTAAAAACAATCAGGGACAGTGTGGTTGACATTTTCAAGCATGACTCTTCCCTGCCTCCCATTACATTTTCATTTTTTGCCGTAATAAATTGCAATAATATACAGCGGCGGTGGAGAGTGGGGCGAGCCAGGCGTGACGTGATGCGTCCGAAAATGCTGGATTTCACTGCTACTGTTGCCCGACAGTCATTACTATTAGAGACATTTTTTATTCATAGTTTTTATTCTGACTTAAGGAGGAATATGGATGAATGCTATTACTATGCATGGAACCTTTTTGTGTGTGTTTTTCTTCCCCTTTAGCTGGAGAGATTTCTTCCATCAGGGCCTGACAAAAGGGGCTCTCTACCTCCAACCTGGAGTATGATGAATCACAAACTATTTACTTCCCTCCACGTAATCCAGGGGCTAATTTTACAGAATCTGTTTTTGTCATAGACAATTACAGTGGGAGCTCCATTGACTGGCAGACAAAATAGCCTTTGTTGATGGCTCTGTCATGTTTTATTTGTGTCAGAAATCTTTAGAACAATGTGGACACACATTTTAAGATAACATACAGGAACTAGGGGAAGGCTATTTGTATGCTATTTAACTGAGAAGCAGACTGAGCTCCGCCATGAGGCAAGCGCTGACAAGTTACCTGGATTTTATAGAATGTACTGTAAAAAAAAAAGAAAAAAAGACTAAAACTGAGTTCTAAAACTGAGCTAATGCAAAATGTTAAAAAAAAATGCAGGTTTTGTTTACAATACTGGCTGCATTATCTGCCTCCAGCCAATAGAAACAAATTAATAGACAGCCAAAAGTAACTTGTAGGAGGTGAGGTTAGACAGGTTGATAATCCCGGAGATGTAAGCAGGTGAATTTATGGCCACAGAGCAGCTGACAGCCAAGCAACAACATCAGCTGTAGGCTGCAGGAAGAAGACGAGCCCAAAACTGTATTATGAGAAACATTCAAGGATCATTTCAGCCACAGAGGAGTCAATGCTGCTCAAATTGAGAGCTCTATATATAGCACAAGTGCTTTTTGTGGAGTAATTTCTTACATAAAAAGGAGTATTTTCATATTCACAATTATATGTGCATGAGCTTTCAAGAATCACTGCTTGGTAACCATTCTCTCTACAGGGACGCTGTTGATTGAATAAATTGGAATAGTTAAAACACAGCTCCTTGTTATTTCATGAATAAACATAAATAACATCCTCAGGAGGACGTATAACATGAAAAATATCTCGCCGAGGTATTATTCATCTGGAATATGCATGCAAATTCCTTCTATGTACAAGTTCAAAACCGCACTGCCAATGTTGGCCTTTTTTTTAAATGGGACGTTCACTGATCAAAGTGCAAAGTGCATTAAGATATTCTGGCAGCAGAAAACTGAGCTAATAACCGCTGGCAAACAAAAAAGGTGCTGGAGATGAGTGCAGGGGATGCACAGGGAGAAGTTTACATTCACACTTACAGTTTTTCTGGTGAAACAGAGGTAGCGAGTGACCTTGGATTTGAATATGCCGTCCTTCCACAGGTCGGCGTCAGAGCCATCTGTTGTTTGTGCAACCTGCGTGGAAAAAAAAAGAGAGAGGAGAAAAAAACATGCAGGAGGTGGGATAAAGTTAATGTATGTATGCCATGAGCGTGTTGCTTTTGCCTCTTCCCTTGCATACTAGCCTTAATTAACGCTTGCCAACACTAGCGCTCCATCTCATTAGTGCTCTGTGTGGGTAAAGGAGTCTTAGCCTCCAAAAAGGTGGCTAAAAATATCATCCCTTGGGACCGGGCTGATTAAAGACGTCCTGACAAGGGTCTGCTCTAATAAGGAAACCAAACTTAAGTGTGCTTCTGTGGGAAAGCAGGAATTATATTTTGGGTAAATGTGGAATGTATGTTTTTAAAAAAAAAAAAAACCTACTGTAATATTCCTGGAGCAAGACACTTTACATGCACCTCAAGTACTTTGGCTGCTCTATTGTGTGGATTGTTGTATTCTTTAATGAGACAAGTCATCTAAGAATTCATGTGTATGTCTAAATAAGTCCAAATACATAAGCAGCTTGTCCTTGTACAATAGACTCATTCACAGTTGTAAATGATCAGTGGAGTCAGTAAAAATAATAAATTGCATCATATTGACAGCATGTAGGCACCACAAGTCAAGCTCAAGGTCCAACACTACATTGATATGTAAATGTAGGTATGCAGGCAGACAGATAAAGCAAAATATAACCTGCAGAGTGCATCACAGAGACTCTCCCATCGTTCCAGCAAATATGCTCGACTGAAGCGTCATGTTCCATTGGCTATCATGTGAGAATCACCTAAATAACTGCCAGAGTTATTTTCTAAAGGGATCCTTTACAAAGAAGAGTCAATCTAATGAGGTTCATTCAAATGAAGAAGTCATAGATCTCTGCACCCACCCACACACATTACCCCCTTGACAATAATGATGAATGACCTCAGTGACTGGGTGGGGGAAACATGGCATGGGGAGATTCATGAAAAACCACCACTGACTAGATGGGATGAGAGCGGAGACTAGATTGGGGAACAGAGATGGATAGTGGGATGAGAGAGAGAGAAAGAGCACAGGAGGAGCGGAGAGAGGGATTGCGAGGCGTCTCTAACAGCAGTTCCATGAAAGGTCCCAGAAGGAGCCTATACATCACCAGCCTCCCTCTTCTTTACAAGACAACCCGTCTTGGCCACTTTTTCCAGGTCAGTAGCCAGCGCATCCTGTCAGCGTAAACAAAGGGCTCGCTTTGTGAAACCCAAAGTCAAGTTGAGGAGTAACGAGGGCACGGTCCTCCTAGGAGGCACCTCAGGCATCATCCTGCCACAGCCGCCGGCAGCAAGGATGCGACGCAGCTTGAATGTGAAACGCCAACTGCTGAGCCCCGGCACAGAAGGCATGTGTAAAGTTGCAATGGCTCTTCTCGAATACTTTCAAGTCTGCCACTGTATGGCTCCAAAGACTTCAATGAGAAGAATGCCACATGTCTGATAAGAGACGTCATGGCTCTGATATTAAAAATAAGGTTGTATCATTTGATTTACAACTCAATGACAGATTCGACTGCCACTTCCTAAAATCTAAAGCTTACAGTGATCTAAAAGCCCACCCGCGAAACAAGTCTTTTGGGGGTGCTGAATTCTCCTATGAAACATCTCTGGAGACAGACATGTTGCTATGAAGCACTGAGAGGCGCAGCTGTGAGTAAAAAGATATAAAAGCATACAATCAAAAACCTCTGGGGAGTGAAACCAGGTGGAGAAGGCATAAGAGATGCACAGTCCCTTCAAAGAAGAAGAGAAAAACTGAAAAGAGATTTAAGATTTAAGAAAATTTATAAAACAGATAAACTGACTGCTAACTGTTACTACAGCAGCAGTTACTGTTGGAAAAGCTCTTTGACGTTTGGTATAGCTTAACATTTGGGGAAATGTTTAGCTTATATGCTCAGATTTAGATTAGAAGACTGATGGAACTCTCAAGTCTGGGCACAAAGTATAGTTATGACGCTAGAGCTGGGGGGTGATTAGCTTAGCTTAACTTAAGACTGGGCTCTCTCCAAAAAAATATGCTTTTCAACAAGCTAACTCAATAAATTGTATCTCACTCATTTTTAGGGGGGACTCACGTGCCATAACTGTCTCTTGACAAAGTGCCAAGCTGTGCTCTGCTGACTGTCTTGCAATATCAAGGCAACAACAAGACAAATAGTCTACTTATTAAACAAACAACATACAAAATGTTAGCCAGTGACCTTTAGAGGTGGTGGTAGACATATTTCTTTGGGTTTGGACAGAGCTAGCTGCTGTTAGCGGTTTCCCCCTTTTTCCACTCATCATGCTAAGCTAGGCACCTTCTGGCTTGAGCTACAGACTTAGTACACAGGCATGAGAGCGGTATCTATCTTCTCTTTGAACTCTTGTTAAGAAAGCGATTAAGCTTTTTCCTAAAAGCATTTCCTAAAATGTCAAATTATAGGCTACCTTTAAAGAATAGATGCTCCCTCAAAAACAACCTAGCAGCTATTGGGTTTGTAAACCCAGGCATCCTAGCTAATCATAGGTATGCTAGTGCTAGGCTGCCTCAAATAAATTTATATTTTCAGTAATGAGTTTATAAGCGTGTCAAATGCTCAGGTGAATCTCAAACACACGTGTATCCCCTCTGCAGCCCTTGCACAGAGTGTGAGTGTGTGTGAGTCTACTCAGGGCGTTTGATGTTGGGTGGCTGCTGGTGCTTTAGCAAAGCTCCTGATCCCACTGGAGCAGTGTTTGATCGGGGCCTGTGCTCTCCTGTGTTGGAACAACCTGCTCAAGTTCAGAGATTTGAGTGCATCGCAGCAGAGAGCAAAAGAGTTAATCAGCCCTTTGATCTGTTGTATAAAAAGTATGGTAAGTATGGTAAGCAGTCAGTTTTAAGGAGGAATTCTAAAAGTAGTATGAAAGGGGAAAAAATCCACAGGAGCGTAATATCCTGAGACTTTCCCTTCTCAGTGCTGCATTAGTACGCATTTTTGTTTGTTTTTTAAGTCTGCAGATGAAAAGACCAACTAGTGATCTACAAAAGATGTTCTAGAAGATGGGACAAATGCATTTGAAATAGTGCTTGAAAGTCTGAAAGGCCTTGAATCTTATCTAAAGGCTAACTTGTACTTGACTTTTTATTCATAGGTAGGATTTTGGTATTTCAAAACCTTGAAGGAAGTGTTGTTTTTTTTCATTTTATTTTACAAAGACAAACTAATACTGACTGAAATATATCACCAAAAATGATAGTATTAAAGATCTAGAATGTAACCCTGTTTTCCCACAAACATTTACAGGTCACATAGACAGGAAGCAATGACACATTCACATCATACAAGAACAACAGGATGTTGAGATGTTGTACTTAGGCTTATGCTAATGCTAATGACAGCATCCTAACATGTTCACAATGATGATGTTAAATTGTTGAATTTTAGCAAGTAGTATAGTGTTCACTGTCTTGGTTCAGTGTGTCATCAAGCTAACCTTGGCTAATTAGCATGAAAACAAAGTTCAGCTGAGGCTGAGGAATGTCTTTTGTTTTTGCAAGTAATGATTTATTCATTAGGATCGTCCTCAGGGCACAACTTCTTTCAAATTTCACGTCAATCCATCCATGGTTTTTTGAGAAAAAAATGTCAACCTCATGATGGCGCAAGAGGAGATATCAGGGGATTAATTTACCATAACATTGTTGAGATATTTACTTTTCATTTTGGACCAAAGTGGTGGACCGTCCAATTGCTGTCCAACATTTAGAGAAAGGGTCCAAAATAAACTTCTGTCAAAGGCTGATAAACTGAAAAACTTATAGGCCAAACAATTTTCAACTGGCTATAAAACTGCAGCTTCACAAATGTGAGGATTTACTGCTTTTCCTTTTAATTACTGAAATCATTTTAAATTGTTCTTAATAATTTTGAGGTTTGGAATATTTGTTGGACAAAAGAAGGTGTCACTTTGGACCTGGGGTCCATGGCCCATGTCCTACTTGAAAGCATTGAGGGGGAGGAGTTTATGGCCTATACTGCAACCCACCACGGGGCATTCAAGATGTTTTGGCTTCACTTTTAGCGAGTCGTCATGTTGTCCATCTTTATATACAGTCAATGGACTGACCTCATTTATTTTAATCACCAACGTGGATTTTCAGTTGCGTTGGCGAGTGGCGGAGCTAATTTTGGACCCTGAGGGCTGAAACAAAACAACATAGTAATATTTCAGATTGAAATACTGCTTATTGCATTTGAAGTCGATTTAGCTATAGTGGCCAACAACAGTATGGGTATTTTTCACAGTAATTTAGAGTAATGACACAATTTAATTGCAGTAATAGTTTCTTGATGTTCATTAAAATGCTTACACTTGTATTATCTGAAGTCTGAACTATTTCCAGATTTCAAACAGTTGGTGTAGTGCCTGGAGGTTAACAAAAAAATAGTTTACAATTTACAGAGCATCTATTACAGAGATAAACCAGTGCCATTAACAGCCAGTGATGAGCATTTAGCCCTACAGAACATTCACAGTATTTGTACATCAATTGAACTGTATTGGTGTGGTGGAGCAACAGGGGAGGAAGTCTGATGGGGTTTCTCTCTGTTTGTCACCACCGTGCGGTGTGTATGCAGTTTCCCTGCCAGTGGCTCCGTTCTGATGCCAACCCACCGTCATCTGCCAGAGATTAAAACAAGCTGGGTGTGTAGGGTGGAGCAGGAAGAGATTGAAACTGGGGGATCAGGGAGGGTTTGGGGGTGTAGGGTGAAAGCAAGAAGAAGGCTGATTAGGAAGAGAAGAGAGAGGAAGAGAGATCTGCCCTTGAGCTTGTTTTGTCCTGAATTAAACTCACACACTGTTCTCTTTTTAACCCTCTCCAACTCGTTCACAACCAAGAAACATTCACATAAACCAGCCTGCGCTACAACCTTACACATCACTCTTTTTGTGGTACTTGAATATAAGGGAAACACAGAGGTAAATTTAAATGACTCTGGTGGGCATCCACCAAACACTGCATCATTAAACCTTTGCCTCTGGTGTATCTGCAATACTGGTGGTAACCAATAACAATGTCAGGAAGGGAATCTTCCTAATCATCAAAGTAAACTTTATGAATAAATCATCTAACAGCTCTGACAAAAAAAAACAAAACTCTTGGGAGACTGCCAACATCCTGGCTGACTGTTATGCTATACAATCATTTACAACAGTAACATGTACCACCAACAGCAGAGAACGAAAACAAAGAATTTACCAAAATAAAAGGACTAGATTTCAGATTAGACTTATTATCATGTAACAATGTTTTTTAAGTCTCACACGAGTATATAAATTGTATTTTATTAGTGGCTTTTACCGTAGAGTAAGGTCATCAAGAAGAAGATGGTATGTGTATCTGGTATTGTAACAACTTTACAGTAGAGAAGTTCAAAATGAATACTCACAACACAGTAGCCATCAGGGGCCTTGTTGAGTGAAGTGATTACTCCAACTGCAGAGATGGGCTCTGTGGGCAGCTGGTTGCTCACTTCAGACATGTCGAAGCTGCGTTAGGAAAACAGAGGAGCCTCATCACTTGGGTGTTCCAAAACTTACTACAATGATCCACAGTTCTGTCTTTATGAATTATGAACTTTGGACACAATTCAGTGCAATATTTGTGTGTGTTTAAGCCCATCTGTACTTTGGGACAACAGTGCGATTAAAAAAGGGGGTTATTTTAAAACTGAAAACATTGAATAAATATGCAAAATGCAGATGGTGAAGCAGAATTAGCGTTGCACCCTTCAGGGCCATTACATGGAGTGGACAGGGTTTTTCTTGGCTAAGATGACCACATTATTGACTTCTTGATGAGGCTTATTAGGATCTAGAAGAAAGAGTGGCCACCTAATCCAGGATCAAATGACAAGTGAGACCAATGACAAAACAGCATTTGGAGACCACCCAATGACTTCACCAAATCACAAATTAGAGGGAGTGATCACATATTTTCAAGGAAGTCCCAATCAATTGCTATCTATTCCTGTCTAAGGGAATTTTTCCCTAATGGGCGTGCAAGCCTTTTACAGGATAAGTGGCTTTGCAATGGTTCCCTTTCGCAATTTTATTAGATTAGGTTTAAAGCATTATTGTACTGACTGACAAAGTTGCTGCGTTCAATCTTGATGTTTACGAAATCTATTGCAATTAAGCTGATTAAATTAGGGGATTTGCTCCAGAAACAGCTGTCTCTTTAACAAATGTTAGATAGCCGTACTTATTCAAATGAAACAGGATGGCAAATTAGCTAATAGAATGAAGGATCTCTTTGTAACATTAATTTGTTCAAAAAGATCTTTGTTTTTCCAGCACAACATTAAGGCTTAGAGGCTCATCCAGGCAGACCAAAGAAGCATCCATCCAAACTTATTTCCATCTCCCCCCCAAAAATATCACTGTGTGCATTCCTATATGATACACAAACTAGTATTATCATGTAGTGTAAAGTGTGTCTGTGATATTCAAAACTGAGTTTTTTATGCTTTTTGCTTGTTTGAAATGTTTTCTCTCATTGTTTTGGTATTATTTTGGTGTTATGTAATAACACTATCACTATACAATGCTATCTGCATTATATATTATTCTACTTGTACAAGCACCTTGTAACCTTGTTAAGAAAGGTGCTATATAGAGATTATTATTATTACTATTATTAGTATTATTATTATTATATAGTAGTATTAGTATTGTAAACATTAAGTTTTATTTGCACAATAAGGCAGGACAAGGCTGCTATATAGTAAGTTACTCTAATCTAAAATGTCATTGTGAACAGCAGCCATCACCTCAGTGTTGAAAATCTGGAATAAATGCAAGATGGTTAAAACGAAGGAGTTATCATGTAATTTGTGTGTAACTGGATCTACACCTTGTCACAACATGTACTATACATATCAGTGAGCAAGCTAATATCTACTATAACTATGTAATATATGTATGGACATTAATATTATTATTAAGGTTGCTGTGATTATGATGATTATGTTCATTTTCAATTCTTGTGTCATTCTTAAACTAACTATTCAACAGCCATTTAATCGAATAAGAAGCTGCACAATTGGAGGAGCCACAGCAATAGTTACTTGTGCTGTTCAAGAGCCAATTAGCTGATTTACAGATGTAGAAACGTCAAAAAATCTGTAGCCTACTAGTTTATTGGCACATGTTCTTTCTCTTTATTCAGCTATTTAGGAACGTAGCTAATGTTATTCATTAACATGCAGAAAGCTCCTCAATCGTTCCTTATCTTAAAGTGAGTAAACATATCACACATCCTTCAAACATGACATGTATACTTAAACATTTTGCAAAGCTTTGTGAAAACGCTCAGAAAGCCTCGTTACTACAGGTAATTTAGTGACATGACTGTAATGTTTCACAGAGACCCGCAAAATTTTATGTTTGTGTAACCTGCCGACCGGAAGTTATACAAATTAATAGTAATTACTGTAAGCCCACCAGAGAGTGTCTGACCCCTTGAGAAGTGAAACTAAAATCACAACAATTGTCATTTGGTTTTAGTTTACCTGGTTGAAACGACTCCTGAGTGCTGTCACCTTTTCAACTTCGGACTTCACCCCGCGCGAACCCACAGAAAGTAAACATACTTCCGGGTATGGCGGAAATAAATGATTAACCAAAACCTAAACACTTGTATGGCCTTGTAAGTAATCTCCCTTCTAGGTAGAATCTCCTTCATTGTCATTTTCAAGTCATTTTTTTCTGGAAAATAAATACATAAATAAACAATAAAAAAAAAATCATAGCTATTTAAAATTGTGTTTGCTTATTTCAGTGGATAACTAGTTGCGGTGTCTTCTATCTGTGCCCCCCCCCCCATCCCCTTTGGAAAGTTTTTTATTTGCTTTAAAATTTCTAAATTTAAATAAGCCATAGAGATATAAATAATACACTATAAATTTAAATTTACAGTTGCTTTAAAAAAAATAATAATTTGATCATTTATGGTTATAGCAGTATTCATTAGTTGCTGATAAAAATCAAAAGATACTGCTGAAATGCAGCACAGAAGTACTATATTCTTGACAATTTACTCAACAGATGAGAACATTTTGAAAGCACCACCAAAAAGCTCCATGAATGCTAAATTTGCCAAATTACATTGTCAGTGTGAGTTGTGTATATATAGTGCATAAAGGCCTTGGCCAACAATGTCACATTGACTCGTGGGTGTATTTCTTTGCAATAACTTTTGAGATCCAATTTGGCTGTGGTAACTAAATTAAGGTTGTGCTTCACTAAACGACTATCATTACATGGATGTATCTGTGGGTCACGCCTTCTGACAGTTGGTTCTCTCTCTAATCATCACATGTCATTACTGTAATCAGATGAAAATAAGATAAAGAGAAATGTATTAGCTTAGTGGTAACATTAGGATGTACATCTCCCAGAGCACAAAACTTGAAAGCCTCTTTGTAGACTGTCCAAAACACCAAGGGGCGACAGATGCTCTCCCATCACCCAGTTTATTATTTCTACCCCCATCAAACCAATCAAATAAATTATTTCATTGTGCAACTATTATCCTAATTTATTCAAATCAAAGACTTGTTGCTCCGTTCAGTGACATGGTGCCATATGCCAGAGTGGTGTCTTCATTGGGGCCACACACTGTGAAATGTATTTATGGGCTTACATGGCTGCACATGTGACCAGTTTTCCCTTTTTTTTCTTTTTTTTTTAAAAAACATTTTTATAATGCTTCTCTAATTACGTTCAGTGGAAAAATACCACCTCACATGACCTGCAACTTTCACCACCTCCACACTTACTGTTGATGTTAATTTAAAGTGGCAAAATCTTTCCTATGTTTGCTGGTCGGTCTCTATTTTTAACTTTAAGAGTCTCAATTGGCAAGCAGTCCCTGTATCGGATTTAGATGTCTCACTGCTACACTTTCATGCAATTTTAACAACATGGCCTTTTTGAAACCAGCAGCACCATCGCCCACCTGCTAGCTGTGTAGGCTACTACTGGTAGGATCAAATTTGGAAAACCGCTGTTCACTTTTTTGCGGTCCTTCATACATGTAAAGGACGACAGACATATACATTCGCTGTCTTGCCAAGAGTTAGAAAAGAAGGTCAACACTCTTACGTTTGTACCTAAGTAGAGCTACCATTGGTTAGCTTAGCATAGCACACAGCTAAGCCAAGCTAGGCTGACTCTGTCCAAAGATAATAAATTCTCCTACCAGCATGTCTATAGCTAACAAATTAGCATGTTAAAGCTCGCTTGTTTAACCTGTACAAAAACAGAAGTGTTATGTGCTGAAATGTTTTTGGCGTGATCGTCCTGCTCATTTCTACACATTCCTTTAAGGAGTAGTCTTGTTGTCCAAATTGTAAAAGATTATCATATCTATTGAACTCTTTGGTGTTTGATTTGATGAAGATAAGTGATAATAAATTTGAAATTCAGTAAACATTTTTAAACTTGGATCTCTTATCTTTATTATTTGGAACAAAGAACTTTAATAGCGCACTGGGGCTGATGGGTTTCTTTAGCCTGTATGTGTAGGCTATGCATATCAATAAGAAAATGATGGGGCTCGTCATCAATATTAAGATTTATTGTATATGGTTAATAGAACAGCAACTATACTGTCTATGTACTGCTCCCAAACAGGGTTCTTCAGCTCATACAGTATATACTGTACACATGTTATGGATGTTTTTAGCTTTCTGTGTGTCGATATCGGCGACAAATAATTGTAGCAGGTAAATACACGGTGGATGAGGATTTCTTTCAAGTTACAATAGTCTTACTTCGTCAGCTACTATAACACCCCCCATCATCACCACCACCCACCTCACACATACACATGCTTCCACATCAAGGTGTTGACAACCCACTGAAACAGCCATGCTCAATGTGTGGCAGTGCTGAAGTTGATAAGATAAAATCTCAGGTGTCAGTGGGGGGGGGGGGAGAGAGAGGAAAAAAAAAATCAACAACACATGCTCCGACTGAGAAGAGGTACACCTGCTAAAGTAATGGTCTAATTATGGAATAGGTGATGAAACACTCGTCGAGAGTCTGGAGATATCAGCAACACATGCTAACTGTGAAAGCCATCAGCTATTACAGTGTTGTAATGTGCGGCACATCACATGCTGAGGATTGTGGGGTAAGATGAATGATGGCTGTGGCAGATTTCTGTGGGGGAGCAGCCAGTGTAGGACGCATAGCATTACAGCTGGCATTTTGAAAAGCTTCATTAAAACTGTGATTTCTTTGTTCACGCTTTGTTTCATGTATACTTTATGACACATCTCAGTTAAAGTCGAGCCCATAAACACTGGATCATCATCACACCGTGTGCAAAAATATCATACACACATTCTGGGAAGTTTTAACAATGCTGTAGTTGTGAGTGGTAATCAGTGGATGACAGAAGAGCCCCCCCGGACCAAAATTATACCTCAGTGAACGTCTTTGGAACTAAATGATGAAAAAAACAGCAAAGGTTTTCTTTCCATGTGTAAAGGTCATTCCCTGTGTTTTATAATTTGCTGACACTAGTCTGGGGACTGAAGATGGAGATTTCTGTGTTGCCACCCTGAGAGTAATAATATCCCTATCTCAACTTGGGAAATCTACTGCGCCCCAATGTCCCCGTCACCCGCATGAACCCATTATGGGCTGTGTAGAAATCTGCAGGTCTCATTTCATATATGACCCTTATCCCCCCTCCTCCTCCTCTCTTTTCTGTCTACACATAAAAAAATCCCTGTGTCTCCTGAATAGCTTATAATAACGAGCTTTAAGAAGTCCACCCTTAGTGCCCCCATAGGAAACGGCCTTGCAAGGCTCTATAATATCATGCTTTTTTTCTAATTAAAGGTCAGTTTGGTCTAGTCACATTGTTGCCATGGCTGAGAAATCCCCTGAAACAAGATGGCTTTGCCAAATCTGATTTTCCATTTATGCCATCTGTTTTCTTGGCTGAAGCACTTGAAAATGTATACTGTCAATTAATTTTGTAATTCTTCCCATTTGTACTTTAAGATGAATCACATGCAAGAGGAGATTTCTTAAAGGGACAGTTCGCCCCAAAATCATAAATACACATCTTCCCTCTTACCTGTAGTGCTATTTATCCATCTAGATTGTTTTGGTGTGAGTTTCTCAGTTTTGAAGATATTGGCTGCAGACATGTCCGCCTTCTCTCCAATATAATGGAACTAGATGGCACTTCGCCTGCGGTGCTCAAAGTGCCAAAACATACAGTACAATTGAAACATAGATTTATAAAAAGAACTACATACCGAATGCAAAGATGGCACCTATTTAATTCAATGAGAACTGCTCGCCTGGTGCATACAGCAAAAAAGTTTTCTACCTTCCGGGTTTACTTCCTGGTTATGGGGCCCATTGAATATGCGCAGTAGTCTTTCTCCCACTGCCACTTGGCCCATAGACTTTAGATTGTGAAGCACATCATTAAAGCGTCATTTTATTGGTCTGTCATAATAGCAAAAATGTTAATTTGGTGCCAATACTGATATTTCATTTGAAAGCCTTTATCGGCCAACATGTATCAGTAACGTGCATTCCTATTTTAAATCCATATAGATGAAAGATAACATTCCAAGATCAAGCAATGGGTCTTTACTTTGCATTAATATATAGGCTATGGTGCATTCCTATGCCCGTGTCACACATCTAGAGACCATCACTCCATCTTAAGTCATTTCTTTGGTAGTATTTTGCATACAATCATCTCTTACTAGCTCGCTCAACTTATCATCAAACACACACCCATACGCTCACATGCATCCGTGCACGCACACCACACACACACGCATGCATACACACATATACTTCCCTCCGTCTGGTGGGGAGTCTGGACTGCTCCGACTGACTGCGCCTCACTGCCCTTGTGCAGTGGTGTGCCAGTTGTGCCTTCCCCCATCGCTGTGAATGCCACCATCTGGTGTGCCACGTGGACATCATAATCTCTCCTTAATTACATTAGCAGTGCAATCAGTTACTGCATTACAAGGCCGGGCGAAGAGCTTTTAAATCTTGGAGGAAATCATAAATAATTGCACTAAGTACCCGGCGCCAGATGTGCGTGCCAACTTGGCTGGCATGAGATAAATAGTAACCTCAACAACAGTGTTCAATATCGACTCTGCAAACATTTTTTGGGCAGCGCGATCCCCTTGTCTTTTGCCCTGTCCTGGTCCTTTCCCTTCGGATTTTCTCACTTTGTGTGTGAAAGCACACACAGACAGGTTGGGGTCCATTGACTGTACATTCAGCTACCTGTTGCTGCAGTATTTCCCTGCTGCAGTGTGACTGATGGCATCCAGGAAACAGTTTGTAACAAGGTGTTTCACAGCGTCACCATTCAGTCCATTACTACACCCCTCAGTCATTCTTCAGTCCTGTAATTAGATGTTTCTCTGGTGCTGGAGTCTGAGATTCTTTATGGATTCTGAAGAGTTGGGTTTGGTGTGGTGGAGTGTGTGTGTGCAGGTAACAAGACATTACACATCATGAGCCCCCATCACATCTTTCTCCTTGGGGGGGTGCTGCGTTGTGTTGCATGGTACTTCTCACTCATCTTCCTGTCCCTGTTCTCAGTTCCCAGGGCTGCTCATACTGACACACATCTCACTCTGTTTCACTGCAAGCTTAGAGCACTTCCTCTTAGACGGGACCACTATTGACGATAAATGAACCACAGTCACCAAGGTTTTGGACAAAAACTCCAATTAGATCTTGAAAGGGAGGCATTAATGGACCTTTTACATGTAAAACATTCTGACTCATCATAGCAGGAGAAGCACAGGTGTAACTAATAACACTAACGAGTGTGCCAGCCCTGGAACTGGGTAAATGAAATTGTATGCAGCCATTGTTAATGTTATTACATGCACCTGTGCTTTTCCTGTGTGTCGAAGTATCTTATTGTAGTAGTGTAGTTTATTGTAGTTTCCGGTACAGAATTATGACAGAAGAAAGGCTAGTTTGCAAATGAGTTGACAACTGGTGTTTGGGGAACGATAAACTGAAGGATTTTTGTCCTTTAATACACTTGTCTTTAGGGTGATATTTGTGGAGCACAAAATAATATTTAAGAATGTTAAAATAAAGCTTGATGTCCTTTGTAAAAGGCCAAAAGTCCAAAGCTAGAGTGCAGCAATGCACTCATTTTCCGGATCCCTGCCAGGAGCTTTTAGAGACTTCACTATATTAAAAACAGTGCTGCTAGGATCCCTCTGAGAGTGTGCACGCACGCATCGGCAAATTATTACCCTTATCTTTTACAAACTTCACTCACTACAGCATGGAGTTTAAAATTCTTTCCATTAATATATCTGTCAACTAGTGTTCAGGATTTAACTTCACTTTATTCACCTGCAGCATTCTATTTCCTGTTATGTTTATTTGTCATGAAGGTGTTCCTGAAATAGAGATCACTTGTCTCACTCAAACGGTTATGGAGGGAATGAGCAAAAATGAAGTAAAATCTGCCATTAGTGCTGTTGGCAAAAGTATTTTAAGCTTGATAATGGGATGTTTCTCACTGTGTTGGTCAATGTATGTACAATATTGAGTAGTTTTCTTTTAATTGAATTAAATGAAAAATTAAAATGTGCTCACAAAAGTGGTCAAATATTTAAAGTCCCTTTATGCAGCTGGTGCACATTTGTGTCTTTGGAAAGCTGTGTGTGTGGCATCCAGATTCTCTCATGCTTCTCTCACTATGTAAATAAGATATGAATTCACAAAAAGGCGCCTTGACAATCTATCTCCCGGATGGAGATATTGATATAAACATGTACGATGCCCATTTCAATTTGATCACAATCTGGCCTTCAAAGTGCTATTTAAATGAACGTGTGTCTTTCCAACTAAACAACGGGAAGATAAAAACACAGCAGAGTGAGGAAAGAGAATCACAGATATTGACTAAATACGTCTTATCATTTATCATAATTTCTCCATCCACTTTGTCACGGCTTCAGCATTTAAGGAAGATAGATGATACAAGATGTTGTCCTCTCTTTCATACTTTCCGTGCTCTGGGAAGTGTGTCCAATATGGACTTCCTTTACCTCTTTGCAATTCAGTTGGCATGCGTTTGTCACTTTCTACACATGCTGTGAATTTCTTGCATGTTTTTCTACTTGCTTTGGTTTTGGACATCTGGCAATTGGACCTTTAACCTGTACGATAAAGGATGCATTTCATGAAAAGCAATATATCTTAGTAATAACAAATATTTAGAGGGCAGCATGTCAAATTACTACACGGGCATTTTAGTCGACTAAGCGGTTGATATGTGTTATTCAGGGAGTTTTTGAAGGCACCACAATGTCAGTGTAGTGTCATTAAGGAGCAATGCTTTGAAAGGTGTGGCATTTGCTATTCTGCGTCCCAGCGGGCTTTATGCTGAGGTGGTCACCTCGGCAAGGGAGGCCATTAATATCTGAGAGGGAATATTCCCATGGCGAGGTGACTGGTTGGAGAAGGTCCTGCTCCAGCGCAGACACCTACAACATGAAAGTTCAAAAAAGTGCTGAGCGGGAGCTCGGCTGCTCGCAGCCATCTGCTCCCCTGCTAACTAATGCAAAATATCCACTGTGGAGGAATCTCCAGGAGGGACGTGATCTACTGTCCAATTTTTCTTACCAGAAGGAGCATCTAAAATTAATCAAATCACACATACAATATCAGAGAAAAAGGCAACACAAAGAGTTATTAGTTTAATAAGATGTAGAGATTTAGCTATCATAACAGTTTCTTTATTTCTTGTTCTCGATACAGTGAGCTTCACATCTATTATACACGCAGGACTTTGTCACTCAGCTCTCTCATGTATTTGAATGTGTTGTTTGCCCTGGTGTGGTGATTTAGAGGGAACATATTATCAGAGCTAGCCAAGCAAGGCCGGTCCACCAGGGAGCCAGGCATTTTATACGGGTATAAATAATCAATGACACTGCATCTGTAATGGCCTGTAATGCAGTTTGTTAACTCCTCCACTTCAGCCTGCCCCCACCCTGAATGCCGCGTTTGTTGTTCAAACAATAGAAACGGATTGCCACGGCTAATTGACAAGGCAGGGGAATCTCTCTTTAGCTGTCTGTCTGTCTCACTGTGTTACACTTACTGCCCGTGACTCCTTATATGATAAAACAAGATACCTTTTTTACATTTTTTACCCCCCCATTACCTTAAGCTTTAAACCACGTGTGACTGCTTGCTGTTTGTGCCATATACTGACAAAAGGAGTGTGGATGGAGTGGACAAATATAAAATAAAGGTACTTAAATCCATATTAAAGGGACAGTTCACCCCAAAGTCAAAAATACATACATATTTTTCCTCTGACCAGTAGTGCTGTTGATCCATCTAGATCAATCTTGTTTTGGTGTGAGTTGCCGAGTTTTGAAGATATCGGCTGTAGAGATGTCTGCCTTCTCTCCAATATAATGGAACTAGATGGCACTTTGCTTGTGGTGCTTAAAGCGTAAAAACTGACATTTGACAAACTCAACAGCAATGTCTCTTTCCAGAAATCATGACCCGGTTGCTCAAGATAATCCACAGACCTTGTTATGAGCAGTTTCATGTAGGAACTATTTTCTTTCTACCGATCTACACCGTAGGAACTACACACAGAAGGAAACATGCATTAACTTATGGACAAGAGGAGGGATGTAAACATTAATGGCATCCTCCTCCTCCTCGCATCCTCCTGAGCCACCACTGACTGCCTCTGGACCAGCTCCTCATTCCAGCCAGGGCCATCATCCACCCCCACCTCTCAGCCCCAAGCAGGGCCATCATCCACCTCCACCTCTCAGCCACAGCGTCGTTCCACTGCTGGTTCCACTCCAAAATGTACATGTTCCTGACGCTGTAGTTGACTACAATCAAAACATGGGCAGTGTGGATTTATCAGATGCATTGATTGGCTACTACAGTGTCCTTCACAAAGCAAT
>JBBPCS010000386.1:996699-1011217 GCA_037974645.1 Hollardia meadi | reverse complement strand
AGAGAGAGAGAGAGAGAGAGAGAGAGAGAGAGAGAGGACGGGCGCTTGCAGAGAAAGAAGATGATGCACCGGGAAAAAAAAAAAAAAGAATTCAGGAATGGATATTTAATTTAATCATTGTGCATGAAGCAACATAAAGGAGGCATAAAGAACCTTGCTTCTTCCTTCATTTGAGAAGATAATGATTAAATGTTTTCTATTGTGCTGTACAGCTGAAAGGTTTAATCATTCACAGAGCCATAGAGAAGAGGCAGGGAAGGAAAAACATCACACCCTTTAGTGCATTCGACAGCATTCTAAATATGAACTTCTTTTAAGGCCATTAAAAGATTATCACTGATTTAACAAAATGCCTGTTCAGAGCATTAGCCACAGACGGTTCCACAACCCCCTCAGAACACCATTCTCTGAGCTTCTATTATCTCATCCACCCAGCACTATTTAATTTCATTTCCATGAATATGCAATGAATTTAATTTTGAGCACTATTTTCATCTGCTCCTGTAATCACAAAAAATGCAAGTGTAATTAGTTTCTAATTACTTGCTGTAATTGTTGTAGTAATCATTTTAATTACCCAAAATGCAGAGACATTAGATGCTAAAAGGAAAATAATCTGCTAGTACCTCCTACTGTGTCTCTCATTCTCTGGAGCTTCAGATCTAGATTTTGACATGGGCTGCTTCACAGTCAAAGACAGAAGCAATCGAGGGCTCCTGTGTGTGCCGATGTTTTACAGGACATGATGGGGGAGGCATGTACTGTATGGGAGGGAATGTGAGGGAGAGGGAGAGACAGAGGCAGACAGACGGGGCCAGACTTACATTGTAGCATCTCTGCAATCTGCTCAGTGGAAATTTGCATGCCCCGAAAAGCCATTAAGTTAAAATATACAGTTATTGTACCTTTCTGGGACCGGCGCCATACAAATGCTTATTGCATGTGCTTATAGCTCAGTCTACCAGATGGTAAATCATGAAATTTTATGAAATTATTGCACCAGTGAGGTGTTTTGAAAAGGAGCAGCTGTGAGGGAGATGGGACATTATAAACACTCACAGGTGTTCTGTCTTTCCCCACCGCCAGCCACAACATTAAAAATTAAATTATAAACAAACCAGCAAATGTTGTAATCTCCTCCACAGATACACTACTTACAGGAGAAATTGCTTAAACTAAGCAAAGAATTTAATTTTAATTTGCATAAAATATTTATTGTGGCTGAGGAATTTCATAGCAGAGCCCACTCATCTGCCAAGTTTGGAAATTGCAGAAATGTACATTCCATTGACATCTCCGTGCCATGGATGAAGATCCATTAGGGAAGGCTCTAATGGGCACTTCACCCAAGCACATATGGGCAAGTGCACCTAATAAGAGGGAGCTGGTCAGTGCCAAACACCACAACAAGCTTGTGTTTCTCATTAAGATTTTATTCCTTCCTTAGTATTTAATTAGCCAGTCTAGCACAGGGAGCAAGGAAGATAGCTTCACATCCACTATGTTGCCACCTTCCAAGTCTCCAAGATGTAAACTGGAGGTCTCCTGCTCCCTGGCTTACAAGTAGTGTATTATATGAGTACTTGTTGCTTGTAATTGAGTCTTATTCTCTGCAGAGACCCTGTGCCTTGGCACAATGTGCAAGACTTGGCTTAAATCAGCTCATCGATAACACGCAGATGCATCCTCGCAAGTAAAATTTGAGGCAACATGACATACTTGACAAGGCACGACCTCAATGAAATAGAAAGAATCATACGACAGAAGTGCCAGTACTTACTTACTACTACAAGCTACCAGTTGGCTTAGCACAAAAACTGGACAGCTTGGCTATGAAGGTAACAAATTCAGCAACTCTAAATGATTTGATCTTGTTTGTTTATGTGTACAAGCAACATCTTGCAGTTTTACAGAGGATTATGTGCCTAAACGAAGCTGAGATAACATGCTGCTCGTACCAAATATTTACTGTATAGATAAATCAATGAATAGTGAATAAACATATTAACCAAAATGCCTATCGTCAAGACTGTTTTTTAAAAAGTGGAAATAGATAACACTTCCCCCTCTGGCATTTTCAAAGGGCTAACATTGTTGACACCATTTTTTCAAAGACAACAGTACAATTTTCCATTTCCATACCAACAACAAAGGACAAAAGTGTGTTTATTCATTCGTAAGCAGATAGAAATGGTGAGCCTTTATTTTCCTGGGAGATTTCGTGCCCAGTGTCGGACAAAAATACGTAAAGAAAGCGAGGTTTATAGGGAACCACTCCAAACGCTGATGGTGTCATCATTGTATAGCCATTACATTGTGCAATCAACACTTACTTCATAAGGATATCTTGAATCAAAAAACTTTAACAGAGGTGTTTTCAGAGAAGTAGTTGAAAAACTACATTTTTCAGATTTTTGAAAACTCTTAAAACGTCAAATTGCAGTTATTTGCAATCATCCACTCCTGTGCTCCACAAACTCAGTGTCACTCGTGTGTTGTGTGGTGCTTCACCATCATTTACCCAATAAATATCTTTCATGGACATGTACTTATTGTGTATGACAGGGCCTGTAACATATTCAAATGTAATGTATGCATATTCTTTCTCTGAAAAGGCTGGTGCCTGGACACAGAGTTGTGCTGCGAGGGTAGCTGGGATAGTCATGCATATTCAAATCCACTGCTGGACATGGCTGCCCTAAATAAGTGAAGAGCGTGCAGCACTCAAGGGTGGTTTGTTTTCCATGTGGGTTTTTTTTCTTCTTCTTCTCCTTTTAAACACCTCCAGCACATACTGATCAAGGCCCTTCCAGGCATCTATTTCACATTAGCTGCAGGCCCTGGTACCCATCAACATCACAGCTGAATAAAGCAGCACGTGAAAATCAAAGAGTCAAGTGATCGATCGATTGATCTATCGATCTATCCATGTGATCTGCTACACTTTAAAAACAAACATACATTTGGACCTATGGAGAATTGCACATCAGCATTTAATATCCAAAAATTTACATAGACAATACGACTGTAACAAATTGGCCATACTTTCGCACATTGACCATAAATGGCCAATCATATACTAAGTTGTGACCTAGGCTTGTTGTTTGTTGTCAGCAACATTTCCCACATGGACATTTTTACCACTTCACTGTTGTCTGATTTAAATCTGGGCATGAAAAACAAAACAAAACACAATTTAAGAACGCCATTTTGAGTAAAACCAAGACTTCTACAAGGTCCAACATCTAATGATTGCTATATACCAATCCAACTGTAATTAATTTAATTTTGCCACATCGCTTTACCCCTGAGAGGATAAACAAGGCCACAAATATTCTCTGAACAAACAAGTTGGAGTGATTTCAAAAATAAGAGAGTGCGGCTGATCCTTCAGGAAGAGAAATGCACATTGTGGCATTTTGTTTATGAGGTTTTAAAAACGGAGCAGCTTCTCACACCACCAAAGCCTCTCTGCAGGAGAATCTCATTATGACTCGTAATGACAAATTCACCCTTTGCAATTATTTGCTGCCATTTTAAACCTCTATCTTGCCGACAGAGGATTCAGCTTGTGCTTGTTTGGCCATAAACCTGGTGAGGTTGTGCACCAGGCAGGAGAGTGATATACTTTCCAACAGCAGGATTGCCGACAAATGAAATGGAGTTCATGCATGCAGGCGTTTTGAAGTGGTACACAGTGGGTTTTTTAGCTCATTACAAATATTTAGTGAGGTAATAATAATTTTTTTTTAAATCTCATAAAAATATCTAAACAATACCCGTGGAACATGAATAGTCAGTGCAGGATATGGTAATCAAATGTGCTTGCAAATGACCTCAAACTCATCAACAAGAGCTTTTAATGAGATAACATCCTTAAATGAACACTGGGAGAGAGTGAAAAGTGAGCAATGGCTTTTCAGGGTAGTTTGAATTTTTAATTGCCTGTCGGCAGAATATTAGATAAGGCTTGATTAGAAATAAATTGAAAATCTCTGCTGAATGCATCTACTGATAGACACACTACAGGAGACAGGCAAGGAGGGTAGGACATCCATAAGTTGATTGATTTACTATCTGTTAGTTGTTTTTTTTTCTTAATATCTTATCAACCGACTTTGACACATTGGATACCACGATTAATGTATTTTGTCCATATATTTAAAGGGACAGTTCACCCCAAAATCAAAAACACTTATTTTTCCTCTTACCTGTAGTGCTATTTATCCATTGAGATTGTTTCGGTGTGAGTTGTCGAGTTTTGGAGCTATTCACTGTACAGATGTCTGCCTTCTCTCAAATATTATGGAACTAGGTGGAACTTCAATTGTGGTGCTCAAAGCTCAAAAAATAAAAAAAGTGAAAAGCTCAACAGCAATGTGTATGGTTGTGTTTGTGTTCCATGGCTGCAACATGTTAACGCTACCTAATTACTATGCAAAAGATCAGTTCCACACACGTCAGATTCATATTTTCATTTCCTCAGTCATGTGATATATAAGAATGGCGAAAACGAGAAAGAAATCCTGTTTGTTTTCATTTTTTTTTTCTCCACACAGGGAGCGAACCCCAGTCTCCCAAGTAGGGTTATGTTATGTATTGTTATGTATTATTAATAAGTGAAACCCACAAATCCATCCCAACCTTACATTTAAAATGGAATTTGACTGATGTAATTATATGTTAAATGTACATATTTTAGCGGAAACCATCTTGTTTTTCTTACTCTAACCAAGTATTTTTTTGTGCCCAGACCCAACCAGGTAGATTTGTTATCTCCAAAAAAACAAACAAAAAAAAAAAAAAAACGGCAACTCACACCAAAACATTCTAGATGGAGAAATATCACTACAGGTAAGAGAAAAATAATATATTTTGGACTTTTTGGTGAACTGTACCTTTAACATTCAGGTGGTGGTTCCATAATAGCAGGATTTTTCCATGTAGTCAGAGTGTGGTGCTGGTGTAAGCTGAAGATTCTGCTGGACATTGATGGCAGTTCCACTGCTTGTGCTGCTCTCTTCCTGTACATGTGTGTCTCTCATGCAGGTTCCTGACCTGTGACTTCTCCTTCTGATTTATCCTCCATGTCTGTAGTCATCATTGCTCCCTGGCACTGGTAATACCCAATTAAACCTAAAGGTCTACAGGATGAATCAGACTGGAGGAAAAAAAATATTTGAACTACAGTTATGTAATTACCAGCTCCGCCTCACATGAATTCAAGGCATTTATTTAATGGACTATATGAGTACTTCAGTTTTCATTTAGCTTTAGATTTATTTAATCTTTAAAAAGTACTGAGTAACACTCACTAGACTCGACTAGGGATAAGACGAAGTCAATGTAAACCGGATCTCCTATAGGCATTTGATTTTGCTGCTTTTTTAAAACTATAAACCTTAGGATTATTGTGACATTTTAGTGAATACAACTGGTGGCTTAGTTTGTGGCAAATATTAATGTTGGAACTCTTAAACAGCTTTTCTTACAAGCAGATCATAGCAGTATTTTTGAGTGTTAAATCACAAATTCTGGCCTTTAGTAGCCATTAATTTCAATTCACTCAAATAAGTAGTATAATTTTTTTCAACATTACTTTATTGTGTGGTAATGCAGCTGAAAGCGAAGAAAGATTTAGAACCACAGCATTTATTTCGGAGAACACTCATGTCCTGCTGAGAAGCTTCGACAGCCCAGATGTTAAGGGTCAACGACTGGAAAATTTAACCCAAAGTCACAAGTTAACACGGAGGTTATAAATACAGATAAAGTGAATTTGATGAATTATTGTAGAACATGTGCTTAAAAGTAACATACTGATAATATTACAACAAGTGTGAATTCAAAACATAGAGGAATATAATGAAGATTCTCTGTTACATACAACGATTTGGTCTATATGCCTTCATCATGTACAGTATAGGCATGTACCATACATATACATAGATGGGGGGTGAATGACCCAATCACAGGACTACAAAAATAGATCACTTAGTGAATGAAATACACTGAGAAAAGCAGCCTGGTCTTAAGTTATTTTGTGTGTTATCACGACACATCTTTTGATTTTCACGTGTCATTTAACACCACCCGCATTAAAGGAGATAGAGAAAGAAATGTCAGGTGACGTAGTATAAAGAGCCAGAAAGTCTACAAGTGATGGAGGCTGGGGTGGACAGATCAAACAAACGCAGGAGTTTAATTCAGGAGACCGAGATTCGTGTCCAAATGTTGAACTATTTTATTTAACTTCTGCCCGTTAAGTAAGGTGAGGTAAGTTAACTTGTGTAACATTTTTAATTTATGTTACTTAAAGAAGTTAAGTCATATATGTAAAGTAACATAAGTAAGCCCGAACCACAATCTTCTACTTAACTTAACTTAATCAAACTGCAACCGCAGATCATGTTACTATGAAAATGAAGGTCACCTGACTTCCCTGCACATCTAAAACTCATTAAATGTGGATGACGTTAGTTTGTATGCCATCCCATGAGATCACTTTGAAAACACACACTGTCTTCCAGGTCAATAGGTAAAGAAAACATCTGCAAAATAAATCAAATAAGTTTAATTCTTACAATATTATCATACACAGGGCACCTTAATGATACAATGTATAACAAAAGTATCCAAAGATCAAATTAAATAATCAAATAATTTTCTAAATGGATTCCTAAAATTTGAAATTGTGGGAAAATGTGAATCAGAATTCCTATCAAATCTGCAGCGACAGTTGACTGTTAATGGATTTATAAGGACGTGCAGATAATGAAAAACCCTCTATATTAAGTCAAATATTACTTTAAAGTCCATCTCTCAAACTCCTGCTTGGCTAATCGTTCTAATGATTATTTTCAATAAAAGAGCAGCAGTGAGGGAGACCATCTTCATGAAATAACTACTTCCAGATAACAGAGGCCATCACAGTGACAGGCGGGTCAAGGGGTCAGCAGACTGCAGAGCATGTGCAGCGGGCTGTGTGAAATAAAGGACACAGGGGACAGCGCGCTCGGCTCATCAGACCGGCCTCAGAATATGGGCTGTTCTTTACTCACAGCACAGAAAACAGTACAAACAAACCTGGGAAGAAAATATCTACACACTGTATTTCACTGAGTACAACATGGCACTGACACTGCTCTTGGTTAGGGCTTTGAAGCATTAAGCGTATGCAATACTTATTGTTGTATTGCACGAGGAGAAGGCACCAGTTTCAGAGCCACCACTGCTAAGTGTTTTCATTTATTTGGCTCTCTCTTGGTACACTCTTTATTGCTTGTTTTCCATCTATATTGAATTTTGCCTGAATCCAAAGAAAAAGCCACGAAAAACGGCTTTTTTAATTCTGAACATCACAGCCGTTGCATTGCCAGAAATGGCACCGAAAGATCTATTGTTGAAATGTGTCTGTGTTGTTTCATATATCATTGATTAGACAAAATAAAAAAGCCATAACATTGGGTCAGGAGAACACAGGGCATGGGTGCTGACATTCTATCACGGCAGACACATATTGACTGGCGCTCTGAAAGTAGTCACTCACTCATCAGTGTGAGGCAGGCTGATTGAGTTGCCAGCAGCCACTAAATGAGGCCTCCATCCACTGTGGGTCGAAATGAACTGCAATCTTTTCAGACCTTGTTGCAGCCAGGAGACCAAGTGAGTGTGAGGGAGAGAGAGCGAGAGAGGGAGCCCTGGAGGATTTCCAATAAGTTCACTGGACGAAAGAGAGCAAAAGAGAGGAAAGCAATGAAAACAAAGCCAGCAGACTGAGTCGAGATGCTCCACATTTATTGTGTTCTCTTTGCGATCTTATAGATTATTCTTGAACTGCATCATTCTCTCATCAAACCATAACCCAGATCTCATCCCAGGGCATCAAACTACCACTGTTTTGGCACGTCCCTTGGCGTCTCATCAAGATGCACAAGGTACTCTTTAGCGTGCTCTTTAGCGCTTTTAACATGAAAAGCTTTCTGTCTGTGAGTTCCGAACACATGCTTGAACACGAATCGGCCACTTTGGTTAAGTTTAAGCACAAAAACTATGTGGTAAGGTTTAGGAAAACATCATCGATGTTTCTTTTTTTTGGAATTCTGGGTTCCTGGATGACATTTGTGTGTGTGAACCATCACTCAACCCCGACCTCTATCCATCTTGGGACTTTCTCGCTTTGTAAACTATGTCACGTTGTGCAATTGCGCTCAGTAAAGCCCAAGCCTGACGTGCCAAAACGCCGTTTTGGGAAACTAGGCTCGTATAAAAGGGGCACCTCAGCGCACTTTTGCATTCCTCCTCCACATCCTTACCCTCGGTCTCAACTTGAACTCTCTCGGTACTGCAAAGACAAAAAGCATGCAGTTAATTATGGCTAATGAAAGCTTGTTTGAGCAGGAGAGGAGGGGCGTGCATTAGGGGAGAGAGAGTCAAGCGGCTTGAACCAGAGGGTTCCACGCACAATTTGTTTGAACCTGGGTCCTCCTCACTCTCCGCATGCTAATTTACCTTGGGGCTGCACCGCCTGTTTTTAAATATCGTTAATTGACTTAAGAGCTCATCAACGTGCTTCATCTTCATTAGGTTAATGAAAAGGCCCAGTGTTTATTTTTCGTAACAGATTGTGGCAATGACATAATCTAATCGGTTACTTCCACTTCCTGAAGGATTGAGTCCGTCTGATGTGAGCCGTTCAGATGGTCTATGTTTGTGGGTGTCTGTCTCTGACAAAGCAGAGACGGGGGAGGAATTAGAATAAACACATTTAGCCCTTGGCATGAATCTATGTTGCCCTTCTGTAATCGACAGTGTGAACTAACAAGAACATAATGGTAGTTTTGATGTGTGGGTTGTCTGGGAAGGCAGGGTGAAAAAGAGGGGACGGCCTCTGAAAATGGGAGGATTGCAGATTTGTCTCTGTAATCTTAATGTGTTGAAATAAATCAGACATGGTGGAGTATCCACAACCAATGTCATGAACCTTAGGGGTCTTGTAAGATTCAGAGCCAAAGTAAAGGAAATTTCCTGCACTTGTAGGGGCGAGTATGCACTCTAGGCTGCCATGAAATGAGAATTGATATTGTCGACAACTTATGTTATTATGAAGTACCTGGTTTTCTCTCATGCGTGTGCTACATATGTTTCAATTTTATCGCCAGGGGAGATTCTGCAAAGGTTCCATTCTGCACATGGCAACTATATGTTAAAGTTAGAATTAGATTTCATGAAATCAAACCCCATTTTTAATACTATTTATAGTCTGCATTTTTTCAGCAATACTGAGTCTGTACTTAAGGGACTCACAGGTAATGCTGCATTTATGTAAACCAGTGTACTGATTGACTGTATATAAAGATGGATGACAAGACAGCTTCCCAAAAGTGAAGCCAAAACATCTTGATCGCCCCTGGTGGCTGGCTGCAATATAGGTCATAAACCCCTCCCCCTCCATGTTACCAGATGGGACATGGGCCCAACTAAAAACTCAAAGTACACGTCAAATAAACTTTTCCCAAAGATGGTTTCTGTTGTTCATTTTTCTGATCATTTAATTAGTGATTTGATGCTATGAAAAGGCAATGAAATGTCATGACTGACAGTTGAGCCCTGCTCACAATTGAACGAGCGGGTGTAAGGATAGGAACTCGATACTGCGGCTCACTACTGCGCAGTCTCCAAATGGAGCAAGATGGCAGCACGCGTATCTGGGATTTTTTGGCTTTATTTTTGTACGATGGGAGGAAGTGGAGATGTGTCGTCCGCCATTATTTATATCAATGGTTTTACTGTTTGCCTCAATGTTTACTGTCGGCTGAATCAGTGCTATAACAAGCTACTGGTAATGCAAAGTAAACATTTCCTACTGCTATATTTAAAAAAACAACAACAAATAACTGGGGAAACACAGCGTAAAAATGGTCACCATGGTTCGCACTGACCAAGATTGTTCATCACAAAACAAGACAACAGTGTGTTTTTAACAGCAGATCAGTTCTAAATATTACAGGGAGTATTGGGACTGCCACAGTGAGCTGTTACATGAAGAGTTTCAGATGACAGGCTGCAAACCTCCTCAGCAAGGTAACCAACTTACTGCGACCTGCTGCACAGCCTCTACAGCCTGCACAGCCTGAAATCAGATCTCTGTTGCGATTATTTTTGACCGTCCTCTTTATTGGAATAATATTTGTTTGTTTGCCTGCACTGTAAACAGATACATCCGTTATTTTCTCTTTCGTTGTATTTCTGACAAAATAGCTGCACAAGGAGTGTTGACTGAAGAATTTAACCGCACTTGCTGTTATCACCATTCTACGAGGCTCACTAAATCAACCCCAAAATCAAAAATACATATTTTTCCTCTTACCTGTAGTGCTATTTATCCATCTAGATTGTTTTGGTGTGAGTTGCTGAGTTTTGGAGATATTGGCTGTAGAGATGTCTGCCTTCTCTCCAATATAATGGAACTTGATGGCACTTCACTTGTGGTGCTCAAAGGGGCAAAAAATACATTTGAAAAACTCATCAGCAATGTCTTTTACCAGAAATCATGACCCGGTTACTCAAGATAATCCACAGACGAACTCGGAACTATTCTTCTAATTTTTTACTTAACTACACCGTATCACTGTGCAGAGGGAAACATGCTTCTACTCAGACATCAACGCCGTCCTCCACAGCTGAGGTGTAACGTTAGCTAGCTTATTTAGCTTAGTTAGCTAGCCTCTGATCCATGAGTAGATTCATTCTTCCTTCTGTGCAGTGATATAGAAAGAAAATATTTATGTTTGCCAAATTTTTTGTTATTGCAAATATACCAAATTTGGTTGATCAACTAAAACATTTGGTTAAGATCAGGGAAAGTCATGTATGGTTAATGAAAAGGTGGATGTTAATGACAGGTCTGTGATAGAATGTGAACTCCAATATACTGCATTTAAGTCTGGCATGCTTCAATGCTTCCTACAGTGTCTTAGCCCTGAACTTTAACATTGGACATAAGTCATGAGTTGTGGAATCCATAACTCCAAAGGATACCCAGCTGATAAATATTTTAATATCAACTCCTATCATTATCAATGATAACAAAAAAAGAGATGTTAGATTAGTGACACAAATCACTTCATTAAAAACACTCACATTATCAGCATACATTCTATTTCTTTCTCCGAGGTTTCTGCCTTCTAAAAGGCAGTTTTTCCTCGCCACTCATGGGGGAATGTTGGGTCTCTGTAATTTAATAATAATTCATAATTAAATTAATAAAGAGTGTGGTCTAGACATGTAAAGTGTCATGAGATAACTTTTGTTTTGAATTGGCGCTATATAAATAAAATTTGACTTGACTTTCCCATCTTTGTAATGACAAGATATTCAAGAGTTCAAGATTTAAATGCGATGCTGTAATTTAACCTTTGACTTCCTTCATGTGTCAGCCGCCCTTAAATGGTGAAGTCTGGCTGATGCAAACACACAGAGCCAGGAGGAGCACACATTAGGTGAGTAAGTCTGTCTGAGCCGCTGTAACACTTAGGCAAAGCGCACTGATCTTCCTCCTGAGGACAGTAACATTTGAGGCCATCTCCAGTGGTGTGGCCCATAAAGAGTGACATGGTGGTAAAATAAATCACTCCCCCGACCCCGGACCCCCTTCCTCCCCAGCTCCTTACTGTCTGGGCCATGTGGCCATCAGAGGGCTGCAAAAGCTCATCAGTGAGAACTTGAGAATCCTCCTAGGAGCTGTTCTGGGGTCAGCTCGGCCTCTCAGCGCCATAAACAGCTTTCAGTCAGGTTCATCACTAAACCCCCCCCCCCCCCCCACGCACACACACGCACTTTTCCTCACTGTCCATCCTTGCACTCCCTTTCTGTGGCACCCAATAGCAGACGTTTCCAATAAATCATTTGACCCCCCCTCCTCTTGCCTCTTGTCTAGGAGCCCCTGTCTGTCCCCGACTTGGCCCGAGATGATGCGTTCTGCTGAAGTCACTTAAATAAAAAGATCGCAGTGGGAGACATAATGTGTTAAAGTAATAAGATGGTCTCGGGCAGGTCACGGCCCCTTTCCCTGCTCCAGTGCTCCTGTGGAGGCTCTTTGAGTTAATGGGCTGTGGTCAGTGCACTGGTGAGCCATAAAGGCTGCCCTCCCAAACTACAGCCCTGTTCAGAACAGAGGGATCCTCCAAAAGCCACTAACTGGCCCATCTAGATAACAGCACACCCAGCACTATTTCCACAGTGCATCTGACACTCACAGGACCTGTAAATCTCTTGTATTTATCATCTGCTCTTGTACATTTCCTCCCTGACTGCCATCCTTACACAACTGTCCTTCAGTGTCAGCTGTTAGCCAGATTTTCTTGTCTGGTGAAATACAGAGAGTTTCTTTCCCAGCACTTTTCCAGCTTGTCTAAATGTGCTTGTTGTGATCTGACCTGGATCCAAGCCATGCATAATACCCTTTTCCATTTAAATCTCACAATAATGAATAAAGTAACAGTGTGCACTAATGAATTGAAATGGAAGTATTAAGATTGGAAGGCTATAACAAATTATCCTATTGTATTTCAACAGCAGGTTATTTTTGTGATGGCTAGTGTGACTTCGCTCGGGTGTGCAGGCTTGCTGAGTGGAGGGACTGACCGTTAATGAATGTAGCTCCGGGGATTAATGAGAAGAAGCAGGGGACGTGTCATGGAGAAGTGTCCTGGCATCATGGCGATGACACCGCAGCCCCCATCCTCGTCTCTACTTACAGTGATTGCATGTGAGGCCCTGTCATGTGCTATAAGTGGTTTTATGAAATTGTATTAAATGCCATTGTTTATGCCTCACTTTTCACTTCCTCATTGGTCTTCCACTGTTTTCCTGTTTAGCACGCTTCATTTAAGTCTGACTCCCAGGTTTCATCATCAAGGCGTTCGCATGTGAAGTCAAATTACCCAATTTTTCCTTATGCCAGATTTGTGGAACCTCACCTTTTTTTTAACCCACTGAATCATTTTCCTTGTGAATGATTCATTTGTATGTCTCTCCGTAACAACAGCAGGCAATAACTAGCTTCAGTAGGCCACTTACTGAAACAGGTGGATTTAACACAGCAAAAACTAGTGCTAAGGATAACGATTTTCTTCATTTAAGTCTGCAGAACGATCCAAATTTTGGCTTGCTTTTGAGAGCAGAGACAAAATGAGGATCAATATTTGTAATGTGTGTTTTAAGACAGACACAGTGGTGGGCTGATAAAGTCTTAGTCAAATGTTCTTAGTACACAAGTAAAACAAACGTTTATAGCTTCACTCCATCACAGATCTGACCAATCACTGTTTAACTTTACATCAGAAAATGTTTCATCAAAATGCACTTTTTAGGTTAAATGTCTAAATGAAATCTAAAAACTAAATAGTAACCATGGTTTACACATTTTACATCTATCTTAAAAAAATGATAAAGTTTCAATCATCGTTTTCCTGATGATAAAAAACATGTAATGAATGTAATCTAACAATAAATGGCTGAAAAAGTGATGTACCTTAAAGCAGCTATAATAAATAGAGTTTATTATGGATCACATAAGAAACTTTATATTTATGTGCAGCAGCAGTCACAAGGAGGTGGTTGGGTTGATGGCCGGCACACAAAGTGCAGGACTCTGACACCAGGAACCACAGTTTGAGTCCAGATTCTGGTCTGTGGTTAAGTTAAGGTTAGGGAAAGATTGTGTTTTAGGTTACATGTTTCAGAAAACAAACAAAACACCTTGTCAGTCAATATTTTACTGACATGTTCTGTATCAACATATTCACGACTTGACACGTTAATTAATAATGTTGCCTCATTATGTCAAGAGAAAATGTAATTTATCAGCTTTAAAGTTTCCTTTTAAATGTATTTGCTGTTGCAAATTAGTGGTACATTACAATCATTTCTGGGAGACATGGACTGGATGGAGAGCAAAACTATAAAGAAAGCTAAAAGGAAAGTAAATAGTGGACTTACTGTACATTTACAAGGTGGCTAGAAACACACCTTTGAATGAATGCTAACGCTTCTTAGTATCTGTCAGTGTTTGCTAATAAGCTCACCATATAAACTTAAAAGGTGATAATAATATGTCAGTTGTGTATTTACAGCTTTGTTCCACTGTCCACTGGTGGCAACAAAAAGCAATTACTGCTGGCCCAAGGACTTCTTAATAATTGTCATGTTTTAAATAGCCACACATCTGATTGTGTGCAACAGCAAAACATTTTGCAATTATTGAGCTCAATCAGTTTGTATCACAGAAGGTTAGCAGAGCCATTCAACCCCACAAACCTCCTCTTTTCAACAGAAAATGTTCCTTTTTCTACTTAAAATTTAGTCCTGTTTAGGCCTACATGCGTGTCTTAACCATTTTTTCTCTCATTATCTTCCCCTCTCCATATAGACACATACAGAAAGAGAGAGAGAGAGAGAGAGAGAGAGAGAGAGAGAGAGAGAGAGAGAGAGAGAGAGAGAGAGAGAGAGAAAGAGA
>JBBPCS010000386.1:975261-996599 GCA_037974645.1 Hollardia meadi | reverse complement strand
AGAGAGAGAGAGAGAGAGAGAGAGAGAGAGAGAGAGAGAGAGAGAGAGAGAGAGAGAGAGAGAGAGAGAGAGCAGCACACTAGACAGACGGACTGCCTCCCCCCACCATGGCTGTAATAACCTCCTGGTGTTGGAGCAGACTCTCTGAGAGATATCCTTGAGCCTCACCTCCATCTCTCTAACAGGTCACGCCGAGATCCAGGAGATAGTGAGCTATAGTTAAGGTCCAGATCTGCTATCTAGACTTGAGTGATGGAGGAAACCATGTGGCGACATGTTTATTGTCACCCAGATGGTCCACAATGCAGTGGCTTGGCGAGCCACATCCGTCCCTAATATAATTCATGGGGTGGCCCCATTGTGGGGTGACTGATAAGGCCTTCACTTAGCCCTGCACTGGTCACTTGTCTCAAGGAGACTCCAAAGAAACTTCACTCTGTACAAATGGTGGCCAAAATATCTAATCCCTCCAAGGGTTGCACTTCAGTGCTAAAACTTGTAGTGAGGTTGCAGGGCTGGGAAAGGCCATTTATAATAGCAGAATTCTCTCTTTACCATTTGGATCCTTGGAAGAATTCGTATTTAGAGAGAAAAAAAAAAGGCAATTTCTGAGACAACAGTGCAGGAAATTCAGAGTAGATGAGAGAGACTAGTGCAAGCCCACCCAAAAGCAGTTGTGGTTAACCAAACAAAAGTAGGCCTCCAGAGTCTTTCGCCTTGGCATGTCAAAACATTTTGGCACCTTCAACGTAAGGAATTTCACTCAGCAGTAAAAAGCTGAGAAAATGTTATTTTTACAAATGATTAAATTGCGGTGTGTTTGGTGGCATTTGGAAAGCGAAGGACACCATCAAACATTGAGCGGGGAAGGTTAAATGGAACCAAATGCGCAGTTGCCTCAGACGAGAGCGATGTGGTCGCCGATGAGTAAGATCACAGGAGATCTGCGCATTGTTGCGGTGACCCCTCAAATCTGTTTCCCATTGCGGTTCAGATTCTGAAAATGTGTATAACTGCATTTAGAAATCTGTTCACCATTATCAAAGCGCCTTATCATTGACATGACTCATAAATGTTCCATTTCACATTGTTTATGCTCACAGACCTTTTACAATTATAGCACAATTATCAATAACTTGCAAATTGTAGAATTTCTTTCTTCTGCTCATGAAAGACAATAAAATAGAAATAAAAAATAAAAATAAAATAAAGAAATAAAAATAGAAAATAACACTGCAAATTACATTGTTTGTTAAATGGAAAGAAGAAATCAGTGTGGAACTTTTAATGCATTTTCTTCACATAGAGTTTTTAAAAACGTACACCACAATATAATGATTTAGTTATGTGACTATTATATGATCACATTGTTTCAGCTATAGGTACCTTCAGGTTCAAGAGTGTATATCCTTCAGGCATACTGCAGATTCAAGTGCATAATGTGCATTGGGTACAGGTACTGTATATGTATTATACAGGAAGGCAGCCTGTATCCATGAAGCTCAGCCATGTCAGATATTTCACCTGATAAATATTAATACTCTCCTTGTATTTCTTCATCACCTTCTGATTGTTTTCTTGCTACTGCTGCGTTAACAAAACAAAACAAAACAAAAAATAGAAACACCTGTTATGATGCAATGCCGTGCATCACTGAAGTCCTGCAATGAATACTTTAATTGACTCAACTCTATGGTACAGTCTGAGGCTATATTTTGTGACTTCGGAGGTCAACAAAGGTCAACAGTGCATGACAAACTTCACCAACTCGGTATGATAAAACTCTTCACGGTTCACTTGCAAATCCATTGATTGTGACATCCATTCCTACTCATTGAGTTTGATGTGAAACATGAGCGGGGGTGTTAGTCTTCCTGTACTCATTATAAAGCAATGTTGTCTTCTATTTGTCAGGACAAACAGGAGAGCTCACCTGGGGTTTGTAAAGATAAGAAATTTAGGTTCAAGACTTTGAATGGGAGATTTTTATTATTAAGATGGTTTTAAATATAAGTGTACTGAAAGAGCAAGTGCGGCTTAGAAAGTGAAATGTGAATAAGTTTAGCTATAATTTTAGATTGTGTCTGAAATGAGTACGTAACATGTTCTATGAAAGGTCACTGTTGCCAAACATAAAAAAAAACAACACAGCAGAATCGGCTAGATTCAGCTGCCCACGTCTTCTCATGCAGTGCATATAAATGCAAGTGTAAATACAAAGAGCCAGTAGTCAACATGAATGCATCGACACAAACAGAAAAAAAATGTGTTCATGCACTACAAATTCAAAAGGCATTCATAAGTGGACTCCCAATCTACATCAGCAGCCAGGGCTTATTTTTCAGCAAGACCAATAGTTGGAGTTCTGCCTATCGAAGCAGCATCTTTATTCGGATGGAAAATGAATCCTCAAGGAACACGGCCAGGCGCTTTATTGTGTATGCAGTGTGTGGCCAGGTTCAAATTGGCAATCAATTATCCAATTAAGACTGACAGAAATGCACATCAGGAATTCCAGCCCATCAGTCCAAGCTTCTGATTGGAACACGATTAGAGGGACTTAATTAAACCCTAGGTGCTGGGTGTTTAAACATCATTTGTGCGGCGTCGGAGGGCTGGGAAAATATAAATCTGGACTCCAGGCTTATCCCAGTTACGGACCAGCAAAGACAAGAAAACCTGCAAAATATGTCACTTTGATTCCATCCTATATGTGACCGTGTTGTTTATTCAGAGAGGTGCAGGGAGCATAGGGTTGTAAAATTAAAATACATGCCCTTGGGAAGATCAGAAGAAAGAGATAAATATTTGTGAAAATTGCACAGTACAATGCAATAACAATAGCGACCATGATATTGTGCCACATTAGTCTTAAAACCATTCCCACGGTTTAGAGGGCTCTGAATAATTCAAGGACGTACCATACCATGGAGAGCCGTATAAGTCTGATGTGTAGAATGAAATGCAGCTGCGATTCTTTGGGGTATTTTCTTACTTGGCCAACCTCTCCTTCTCCTGTGTGGTTGTTTAGTGCCTGGATCGATTTTTGAGCTGTTTCTTCCTCCCATGTCAGACAGTGTGAAATGGGAGGCACTGCATTTTAATATTGGGCTGTGAATTAATCATTTTTCCTGATAGCAAAGCTCAGCTCTGTCCCTGTAGGAGAACACCTTATCACAGCAAATAGGATTCAAAGGGAGAGGAGCAGTATAATCCACAGCTAATTGGATGAAATGGCTGTGCTCTCTCCCTCCTTCCAGGGGCTAGCGTCCATGCAGCCCCCTCCACAGGGATCTCAGAGCCACCGAAGAGGTTATTACAGTGTGTCCTAAGGGAGCATTAATACCTTAGCCCTTGTTCAGACATGCAAATAATCTAATTCAAGGTCTAGCTAATTAACAACTTAGCTACAGCAAAGATAAAGGGGCTCAATAATAAGCTTGAGCTTTTTTTGTAGGAGGGCAATGTACCACCTACCTCAGATACACCAATGTCACAAAAACGAGAGGTTGACTCAGAAGTTAGCAAACAACCTTGTGTTTTAATGAAAAAGAGGGCTTTAAGCAAAATGGAGAACAATTAATACGAAAGGCTGGTGTGAAACTGGCCACTTGAGGGACCGTAGGAAAATTATTAAGGGGGCGTGGTCTACATATTTTGGAAAGTGGCCATTTGTCACCGTCCTTTAGCGGCGTCCACCTTCACTTTATTCTGCATCTTAACGTTAAATGTGTCATTTTTATTCATTCACAGAAGCATCATTTTGTTATTTTTGCTATAATTTGGGCAATTGTTGATTCCACTGCTGTGATTTGGTGGCTATGTGAAAATTATAATTACATCAGGAGTACATTGGAGCACATATTCTTAAGCAAATCGTAGACACTTTTTGTTATAAATGTGAATATAAACTATTGAACTAATCAATGATTTTTATATAGGTAGTGTTAAGATTTTTCTCTCAGTCAAGGAGGGGGTCCAAAAGGAAAATATTAAAAATGTTGGGGAGGGAATTGTTTGAGTATTTCCATTTTCTTCTACTTTATGCTTCCACTTCACTACATTTAGGAGGCAAATATTGTACTTTTTACTCCGCTACATTTATTCAATTTTGGTTATTGGTTACTTTGCAGATTTCATGTTGCATCAGAGCCAAAGTAGCGCATTTTTAAATTAATTAATTTTTTTTAGCATTCGGATAAAACCCCCCAATTAATTTCAATAATCCCCCCCAAAAAATGCTGAATATCTGTTCCAATAATCAGTCAGGCAGATACTTGAGACTTTTACTTAAGTACAATAGTTACTATTCGATATGGGTGACATTCAGAACAATTATTTTTTAGCATGATACCTTTACTATTACTCAAGTATGACTTTTGGGTACTTTTACAGCACTGATGTTTAGCCCCCATAGTCCCTAACAAAAAAGAATGAAGTACAGTGAGACTGAAAACCTGCCTCTGTCTTGAATTGAAATTAAAAAATTGAAACAAAAATTGTATTTATTTTAATAAGTGCTACAGTTTCATGTGCACGTCTTTCCTGTTGTTTATTGAATACATGTTTAAGTTGTGTATCAATCTTTAACTCCTGAAGTTCACAATATGTCAAGTGATTTTTTTCCAGTGAGTGATCAGATGGATATGTCAACATTTTTTTGACACTTAGCATGCTTAGGTCTAATAAGAGTTTCTCCTTGAGTGCTCATGCAGCATATTATGGGCACTTATTTGAATAGCCCCTGTGTGCTCCTGTCTCATCATAAGCGGCAGCAAAAATGGAACATGTTTTAAGGCATCTCTGGCTTTTCCAGGGTAAAATGTTAATCCAGCTTTAGCAAGGTTACATGGTCAAGGTTGCCAAATTACCAACAAGCACTAATCACCCCTTGCCTTGGAGCAAATCTGGCTGGGAAGCAAACACTGTGGAACATTGCTCCCAGCCCCCCTGCTGAAATGCCTCACCACACACACACACAACCAGACTCTGTGCCGTTCCTGCGTATGCAATTGTGATTTACAACATCAATTTACATCTGCCAATACCAGATAACTTTTTCCTTATATACAAGAAGTTTGTGCTCCAAAGCGTTCTCCCTCTGAGGTTGTTTAAAACATACTGTAAGCTTATATCAGACTTAAACAACATGAAGATCACTGACCTTTAGAAATTACAACATTACCATCAAGAGAGGATCAGCATCAATTAACAGTGAAACATTCCAGACTGGGAACTAAACACATATCTGTTACTTTGTTTGGATTCTTTTTTAATTGACCATAAAAAAAAATGAATACAAATGTGCTCATCCAGAATAGGATTGACATTTGGAAAAAAAAGATCAACTGATGTACTGCTTTCTTTGAAAGGTTCAAGAAAGTGATATTACTGCCTACCATATATTCCAAGTTTTGTATTGTGCATACGTATGCGTACCTGCATGTGTTTTTACACATGCATGTGTGTGTAAATGTTCAGCATTAAGTTGTTCTCTTCTCAGTTGTTCTCTGTGGGATAACCATTCAGAAGGTATTATAATGACCACTTACTGTACGTCCACCCTCTAGCAACGTTCCTATTGACTGATGCGGTTTGTAATTTGTTCAATATGCTGTTGAGTAGCAAAGAAAGGCAAACCTTTACACACCCAACCTGCTCCTTGTTAAATAACATGGCTGATGTATATTTCTTTCAGCAAAACCAACAATGACCTGATCTTATTGAGTGTTGCCTGTGTAGTCAAAGCCTGATGTATCTTATTCATGTGTGACACAGAGCTCGGTTGTTCAGCTCAGCATCAGTTTGCCAAATGCGTATTAATCCACATCTAAAAATAGTCCCCAACAAATGGAAAATTTAGAACCTTTCATTAAAATGAAACTGTATTTGTGATCCCTTTTTAACGATTTACATCCTCGGTACGAACCAGTGGGCTTGGTTGCTGCATGCTACAGACAGAGTATGGAAGGCTAAAAGTATTGATAAATGGTTGATGTTGGTATTTTTTGTGTAATTTATTGACAGTAAGTCTCGTTAGGAACCTGTATTTTTTTTTTTTTTTTAATGTAGTGGTCTGGTGGCAAATTCTCAGCTTTACTAAATGGAAATGAAAGTAAAACTCTTGACAGAATCAATGACCAATTCCAAATTATTGTCATAATAATAGGAAGCATTTACAGACAAGAAAATATATCTAAGTTGCCAATAATCTGCATAGTTAGTAGTATGTCTTTTAATATCTCTTATTAAAAAAAGTATTATTACAAAGGGTTAATGAAAGTATAGCATAAAATATGGTATACCAAGTGTAAGAGTCCAATCACTCTTTTTAATAGCTTTGTAGCGGCCAGAAAATCAAGCATTCATGAAGATTGAGGAAGATGATCCAGTGAACTTCAATTTAATTGGTGCAAATTAAAACAATCCATCTTTTGCAGCTGTCTATCTATCTGCTATCGCCACTTCATTGCTCGTCTTGCACCTTGATTACAATTATCTTTTAATAGCAAAACTTGTCAGCAATTTCTCTCCCTTCTGATTTACGTGGCGGCCCAACACAGCGTTGTTCCACTCATATAACTCATGTTTTAGTGTAATGCAGAGTGAGCCTCCACTGGGCAGACGCAAGATGTATTGACACCATCACCTCATATCTGCTGGGTGCTATGACATATGGCAAACTGTCTCTCTGCAGTATGGGCTCCAATCCTTCCCTCATTCATACGAAAAGAGCATGTTTGCATGTCTGGGGTTTTGGTCCCCATAGACTGCGCTCGGAGTGAAGCGTATCAATGGATTACAAAATAAATGCATATGCAGACACACGGTGTCCAATAATGGTTCCAGGCAATTAGACCGAAAGATGACACTGTGATTTTTAATTTGGGACAACGTGATCTCTCTCCCCTCTTTCATCGTCCCCTGCCTCTCACCTGATAATGCTGAGCTAAGGCCTTTCCAAAGATACATCGCTGTGGTCTTATTTTATCATAAACTGGGATCTTGCCATTTCCCTGCAATGACTGGAAGTTTAAACGCTTGTCTTAAGTGACTTAAGATTTGCTTTGGGAACGGAAGGCATCAATAGCTGTTGAGCTAAGCAGAACATCGCATTTTTTTTATAGCAAGATCCAAGTGAAGCAGCGACTGAAAACACTCAGAAATAATGCAAGCTCTTTTGGTTCAGTGTTCTGACTTTTGGAAATCAAACATAAGTATACCCCTGCATTAATTAGTAACGTTCAAGAGTGAGGTTTAGAATTGCTTTCAATCTGTATAAATCTTCCTTCCAAAGTATCAGCAGCAGACTCATTGCTGCGGCAATAAAATATATACCAGTCAAGAGTTTCAGCATTTGAAATTGCCGGACATTACAGCAAATGAGCCATGCATGGGCAATCATCAACAGAGAGATGGAGAAAGAAGAAGAGCAAATATTCATATTTCATAACACTTCATATTAAGATATGTGATCAATGGGAGAAAAAGCTTTGCGCTCTAGTATTTTATTGTCAATAATTGTTCACATACCAAGCATTACAGATGCATTATGCTCTTACAATTCCGTATAAACTTGACAATTAAAAAATATGCTTTAGAATATGCAGTTATTTGCAAATGATGATTTTTTTTTTGTTGGTAATTCTGTTGGTGAATGTAAGTGTTCCCCAGGCTTTAAAAAAAAAAAAAAAACAACTCTGCGTGGGTGCTTTAGGGAATTGTTCGGCCATTTCCACTATGCCCCAAATAAACTTGGATGTTCTCCATCCATCAGGTGACTACATGGAGAGCTGACCTGTCATAAATTCTCTCTGTGGGGATGATGACAGGGCCGGAGCCAATCTTCATGAAAGAATAAAAAAAATGGCACCAGGTTCCCATCCCCCTACTCCTTGAGCCCCCTTCCAACCCCGACTCACCCTTTACCCTCAGTGCTGGAGCACCCTGGCTCCCTATCTTACTGCCTATCTCTCTCTCCCTCTGCACTTACCAGGCTTTCTCTCTCTCCCTCACCCCCTTTTCTCTCCATGGGTAAGCAGGTAATCATGAGCTGTCACAGAAAGGTGACCCATTAATGTGATGGATACGGTGTGAAAAACAAATGGTGTGAAACGTGTGGATTGCTGTCCTTACTGCACCTTGGCCTTTTGTTCTGTCATATCAATATCCACACAGGGCCTCATTACACCGCTGCACTACACAATGAGTGGAGCGCCAGGGTCAAGACTACGCCACGCTCCCTTTGACTGGCTCCGACTGGGCTTTTCAGCTCAACCTCACCCCAAAGGACTCGCAGGTAAACAGGAAGAGGGGCAGCCTCTGGAGCCAGAGACAGCACACATCATCCCAGACTCAATAAGCAACCCCCCCACCCCCCAGCCAGTCCTGTATCCATCAGGGGGCTGGACTCTGTTGCCTCTACTGCATGTATGCCTGCAGATGAAACTGACACTAGTAACATGGAGAATTCACTGAGTAATTCATGCAAGAACAGGTCTTTTTGTCCAGTTTGGGTTTATTTTCAAATTCAGCTTTGCTTTTGGAGAGTTGGGGTTTCCATCGTAAGGGAGGCTTGACTTGGATATTTTTACATTATATCTACAAGGTCAAAAACATCTCTTTATTGAATACACGCTGCTATGTCAATGTCTCACAAATTTCTTTTGTTTTTTTTTCCTGCAAACTTTCAGGAGGCCATAGATCACATTTTTCCCAGACAATGGCAGGTCACACGGTGATAATTGAAACCCTACATTGCCAGACTGTGTGTGAACAGCAGCAAAGGAATCAATAAGTAGGGCTTGTATGAATGTGTATGGACTTCTAAATTGCTTCAGGCAAGAGGCGCACTTAGATTTTCAAAGAGCCATACTGCCAGTCAAGGTCAGGAGGGGAAGCAGTGAGGAGCTACTGTATCACAGTCCTGGACTAACCCTGCACTGTCCATTACACTTCCCCATTGGCTGGTCAAGTGCTTATTAAAGACCAAGGCTAATTCCACTGCCAGGACCTGTGATCCACAAAGTAACAGTTAATCACCAATTAAGAAATATTATTACAATCAATCGATTTTATGTGCAAGATATAGACTTATGGGCCCGGGAGAATTCAGGGTTTCGTTGAGCTTCTTGAAATATACTCTGCGCAGGTCAGTTTTGACAATTGATGATCCATGCAAACACTCATGTTAAAAAGAAAGTAGAAAATAAAAAAATAAAAAAAATAAAAAAGCTGTGAATGAATGTCTTCAGTGAAATAGCACAGAAATACACTACAACACATGTAAGCCAGTGCAAGGGATGTCGATACACTCTTGCGCTGTGTTCCCCCCTGAGGTCTACAGGGGTGGTCTAGTGGACACCTCAGATGAAACGCTGGAGACTCTATTAAGGACAGTGGTTACGGGCCACAGACTAATCTAGTATGACAAACTGGAGGTGTCCTGTTATTTCCAGACCCGGTGATGAATCGAGGCCTGTAGTCCCCCATGCTGTCATGTCAGAGTGGAGCTGAAACAGATTGAGAGGGAGCTGACAGCAGATTGATGTTCCGGGCTTCTTCCCTCTCCTCTAAAACCCACAGTATCAGTCCATTAGCCCTCCTCCCATTTGACTATCATTTTACACAGACGGCTGCCCCCACATTCAAATCTGAGACTCACCTAGGGGCTGAACCGAAGACATGTAGAAGACCAGTTAAGGCTTTAGCTGTCTTAGATTGTTAAATATTGATATTTTCTATTGTGTTTTACATTCCTTAAATCACAATTACAACACTTTTATGTAAAAACATTTTCATGAAAAAGCCTCTACTTCATGGGAGGAGATGCTTTCTTTAATGTGTTAAATCTGTTAAGTAAACACAAGAAGAATTTAGTACTTGCCAGAATGACATCATAAAAAAAAGAAGAAAAGACTGTAATCTATTGGAAGTCAAAATTTAAAAGAATAGTTTGACATTTTGCTAAGATGTAAATGAGAGGCTTGATACCTTTCTATCCACTAAATATCTAGCAGTCAGTTAGTTATTTTAGGGAGTGACACTGGGGCCTAGCCAAGAAATATCCTGGCACATAATCCCAATAAAACCACAATTACCTGTACATAGCTAGGCTAGCTGTTTCCCTCCGTTTTCTCATGCTAGGTTAAGCTAACTGGCTAAAAAAGGTAGCATCATATTTACCATGCAGTCATGAGAGTGGTATCAGTCTTCTCATCGCAAGAAAGCGAAAAGTCAAACTATTTCTCTACCAGAAAAAAAACAAAAACAATATTAGCCATACCTTTAATTTAACTTCTCACTGAGCACCACCTGTTTGCAGAGATCAGATCAGACAGAGTAAGAGTTGCTCCCTTTTCACTCACGTCATTTCCGCATTAAACTGCCAAGTTGTCCACTGAAATCACTAACTTTAGCTAACAGCACTGTGACACTGGCTTTGCCTACCAGTAGCTGCAGGTTACCATTCTTAACCTTAACTGACGGTTGTTAGGGGGCCGCAGTATATGTTGTTTTCAATGCACAGTGAGCTATAGAAAATGAAAGTATTGAAATTAATGATTAAATGTATGTATTTCATGTCTTAGCCTTACAATATTTTAATTGCCCCCCGGGAACAAATAAAGTTTCTTGAATTGAATTGAATTATAAAATTCTAAATAATTCCATTTAAAGTGAGTATGCCGCATTTCAGAATAGGTTTCATGTTGGTAATTGTATGTCCTCTACAACAGTTGAGCGACTAACTCTGAAAATGTTAGGTGGCTATCATTTTAAATTATTTACACTGATAATAGAGGGAATCTTCAGCTAGAGGTTAACTATGGTTATCTTTAATGGAGGAATGAAGACACAGTCCTCCACAGTGGGTCCTGTTGTGTCTACTCCCCCCCCCCCCCCCCCCCTCCTCACCCCCCTCTCCCTGCGATGACCGCATCCCCACCGTAATGTACCTGTGTGTGTGAAGGACATCCCGACCGGCAGGGCTATCACAGACACAATCTCACAGCACTTTAATAACTTTGAGAGCGGTCAGTGCCCTGCGCTTTAATAACACTCCCTGTCAGCTCACCCCACACTGCGCAAAATTGTCTCGTTGGAATTCTTTATGGTGGAGGCCAAAGAACTCTGGTGATGGGGATGGAATACAGCCACGATCAAGCCGCTTCTACCTCTAAATGGCTTTCTAAGACTACGTTTTTATCTTTGGCTCAAAACAAACAGGTGAGAAGACAGGCACTTGCTTTGTGACGCAGCAATAAGCTTTTAAAATCAGCACTGTTGTGTTTGAAAAAAAAATGTTGGTGTTTTCATAGAGCTCACACTCACTCATAAAATAAAAACGTCAGATCTGGCGTATCTGTTGAATGCACACATAGAAGAATCCCATCCAAATTATAATTTGGATGTTACATCGTAAATCCCCCCAAAATGTCCTGGTGAGGTTCAGTATGTACAGCTGTATTTACAAATTTAAATTTCTGAGTGAAATATAGACTTTGGTATCACTTTCTATGGATATGAAATTTACTTAATGTTATGGGGGCATTTATAGGGTATTATAATGCATTCATAATGCCTTATGACTACATCCATAAACACATGATAAAATATAGATTTGACTTAATGAATTCTAAGTGTCTTGGATGCTCTTGACTAGTTATAAACTAGAGGTTGACTGATGGGGCTTATATTACATTATGACTACCTGTACTCAACTATGTACACCTAAACAATCAACTGTAGTAAGGACTCATGCTGTGCTATGATAGTCCATGCAATATCATAATTTATCATTATATGTGTTCAATAAAGTGAAGTACATATGGATGCATCTATAATAATGCATGCTTCATCATAACGTTTCATTGTTGTTGTTCAGTAGAGTGTAATGCATTTTGATGCATTCAAAAGAAACTGTGATTATTATGTATCATTGTTGAGGTGTGTGTAGGTAAGTATAGGTAGTCATAATGTATTATAAGTCCCATCAGTCAACCTCTAGTTTATAACTAGTCAAGAGCTTCCATATGACATTTGAACTTATAATTCATTGTAAGTCACATCTATAATGTTTTATGTTTTTGACATAGTGCATCAGAAAGCATCATGTGTGTTTATGAATGTAGTCATAAAGCATTATGAATGCATTATAATACACCAATAATCTTTATTAATAGTCATCTTTATTTATAGAGCGCTTTTCAAAATCAACCTTACAAAGTGCTTCACAAAGGCAGCAAAATAAATAGATAAGTCATAAAATCAATAGGTTTTAAAAAAAGGTTAACAAACAGAAAACAAAAAAAAAAAGATTAAAAAAATGTAACATAATTCATTCTAATTATAGATGTAATCTTTATAGAAAGTGTAACCAAGACTTTTTCCAAGTGTCTGATGCTTCAATGATCTTGTTATGTCTTTGGTATAACTTGGCATCAAGCGTGGCTGGTAATATAAGCAGTGAGTGTTTGAGCTGCAGTCACACATACATGATTTCTAGATATGAAAGTTTAACATTTTCCTCTCATTGCCATTTGCAGCTGCCGACATGCAGAGCTGCCTGGTGTAGCTCCAGTGTCCTTATCATTATGCAAATATTTGATTATCTGTTAAGGAAGATCACAGCTAGTAGCTTCCAAAAATGCAGCGTGTTTATCTCCAGTACACACATTAAAGGAAAATTCAAGCTGAGCATGTGAAGTGTAAATCACCCTGTGCTGCACACAGTATGCAGTGGCTGTGTTTCAGAGCTAATGATGGGCCTGGCCTGTGTTTTTGTGATGCGTCTGAGATTATAGCTCTCTCCTGCAGCAGTGCTGCTGCGCTCCTGGTCATCACTGCCTGGGACTACTGATTAACATAATCAGCCAACATTAGTTATTCATGTGATGTGCAGAAGCGCTCGGGGGTCAAATCTTTGCCCTGTCTAATAACCTATGTTAAATATTAAAGAAGTACATGGGCTGCCTGATTTACATGCCTCTCATCCTGCCTTTAGATGCAAAAAAAAAAAAAAAAAAATCACTCTAGGCCTGTGGTCCATTAGTTGAACCAAAAATGAATGTCCTGAAAATGCATTGCTTTGAAGATCTGAGGAACGTGCTGTTGTTATCTCACAATGTACAAGAACTGTATCCAAAACCAGATCATGTGCAAGAGCTCATGTAAACTGAATATGCGATCATCTCACATACAAACCAGCTGGTGTTAGTTGAGATTTCCCTACACAATTCCTCTGTAAGTGTGTGTGTACTGCATAAGAGGCTTTTTCCGCTCGGCTTCATCCGACTGTCTGACAAAAAGGACCCCACTGGGCATGCATGAACTGCTGCATCTTTATGCCTCACATTTCTTGATTAAGAACAATGAGCAGAGAGGCTAGCCAAGCGTTGAGCTGCCCATGTTGGGTGAGCTTTGTGCCCGGGTGGACGGACAGGGAGACCCAGTGGGCTGCAGAGGCTATGAACCCGCAGGAAGTCATTAGGAGACCAGTGACCTCACTGGTGCAGAGCTAAAAAAAAAAAAAAAAAAAAGCTGCCCACTGGCATGATGTCATACTTCACATGTCAGCCTTTATCACTGCGACTCAGTGAAGAGTCCAAAAGTGTAAAAACTGCATTGTTTACCTGACAGCTTTACCTCTGTTGGATATACAGCAAGCAGGTCAGTATCACCTGGTACTGTAAACAATACTGCACTGAACCAGAACTAGCAGTGGAATGTAAAGAATATAACAAATGCCTGAGGATGTATAAATAATAATACATAGAATTTCTTGATAAGGCTAACACGCTGTTATCAGGCTAAATCTAAAATCTAAAATAATTTTCGCATCCAACTTGGTGTTTTGAAACCAGTTTGAGGAGTGATGCTGGGTGCTATAGACCTGCAAGAGACTTTTAAATGATTCTCATAAGCCTTCTAAGAAAATAAAACTCCTAATCTCCTAAAGGTTTCTTCAATTTCATGAACAATTTTAGCAAAGTGAGTTATTCTGGGTTTTTTTTTATTGAGTTTATTTCTTTTTGTAGATGAGCACTAATTGGTTTGTTCTATTTTGTTCATAGACTTAACTCTATTCTGTATTTTTTTAGTTTAGTTTAGTTTAGTGTACAAGTATAGATAACTCTTCATCATAAAAATTGAATTAAGGGAATTAGACCAACAGATGTTAGTGATTTTACAATAACCTGCATGATTTCATCTAAAATCATATTTAAATCAACACTCTTTCATTATAAATCTAAGAAAGGCAGCTATGTCTATTTAAATTGAGTACATCCCTAAAACGTCTTGGTCATGATTCAGATGTCAATAAACTTTGAAGAACCAGTGAAATTGTCAACATACTCTCAATAACTCAGTTATCCTTGTATAAAGAATGTGACCCCTAAAGAAATCTGCCTTTTACTCTTCTATAAACTGCGTTACTAAAAGAAAATCCAGGTCCATTTTTTCCCCCTTGTGTTTATAAACTTTACAAAGCTAAATCATTCTAGCTTCAAAATACATTTACAGGCTGTAACATAGCTGGTAGTCTTTATTTCAGGAGCTCAGTCATTCTCTCGGGGAATTATAAACATCTCCAGCCCTACAAAATAAAATACAAACACAGCTACAGCGGCAGGTGGGTCTCAAAGTTGGCACTATACTCCAATTCCAGATTGGGCCTTTAATGACAACTTGCAGTGTGGAAGTGAATGGATGCACAATTTATCACCCATATTCCCTCACCCTGTAGGACCAGGAGGACCAAGCGTGTAGACTAATGAACTGCAAACTCTCCTCCAGGCTTTGCTTTGTAATGATGGACCCATGCAGGATTTTCCTTTTTCTTTCCTTTTTAAAAAAAATTTAGTCCTTAAGAAAATAACAATCCTCTTTGGCCCCGCTCATTACTGCTTGGCCATGGTGACCATTAGGAAATGAAAATAACTTTGCTCATTTTGTGCAAAGCAAAAACCTTTAGGCTGAGCGTCTGAGTAAAGAATTGAATTTCTAAATATAACTTGTAGTGTTCACAGGCTGCTATGCTATCACATAAAGAAATGGTGTGATGGACTCGTTTACAAGGCCACTGAATTGCAAATACAATCACTGTTGGTGCAGAGCAATGAATAAGAGACTTAAGTAAGAAAAATTAAAAAAGAACTTCATTGTTCATTTCCTCATTACCCTTTCGTGGGCACAACACAAGTTACTGCGCATGGCCATGCAAGTGAGATGTGCTGTGCTAGAAACGTGGCTGACCTCACTCCAATATGGTTTCAGTGGTTTTCAACCCATTGGACGTAGCTTGGGGACAGTGTTGGGAACATTAAATGTAATAGATTACAGATTACTAGTTATTCTGTTAAAAATGTAATGAGCAATGTAACTATTTATGTTACTACATCAAAGTAATGTAACTTATTACATTTGATTACTTTTCTAACAAATGTTCTAAAGGTGTCGAACATACATAAATATCAATCAAATCTAACAATCAAATCAATGCAAACAATGCACGTTGATTTGATTGGCGGACGAGAGGCAGTGCAAATCCAAACAGAGAACCAATTTAACGCTCAACATTTGAGTTTGTGCTGCCCAGTGAATGGAACCTCTCCAGATGTATACAGCTTGGTCCATCCTGCCCTTGGTGGTGTTGCACTCAAATATGTCCCACAGATTCACATTAATGTTAAATTCTACATAAGCTTTTTACTTAAAAATAATATGTTTGAACATAACCCCAATGACCAACATTTTGATTGGTAACTGGAAATTAATTACATGTTTTTACTCAATAAATGCAACAGACAATTACATACAGTATAACTAGTTACTCCCCATCGGTGCTTGTGGGTACATGGCTACATCATCTATAGTTGCATGTCAGTAAGTCAGTTGAACATCACCATAGGTCCCACAGTCAGTTTTTTACAAAACGGTCTGGACTTACTGAGCAGAATTAACTCCCATAACCTTTGATGCAATAGGATCTGATATTACTGATTCATTTTCCCCGACTGGATACACTGAAGTATTATTATATTTAATGTATTGCATCGTTCAGTACAAGGGCATGCATTGTAAAGAGATTCACCATATTTTTTAGAACATCTTCTTCATTTTTTTTTTTTTGGTGATATCTAAAGTATCCACAGAAATTTAACAGAATATTTTTTAAATTCTAAAGTACTTTTTTTTTTACTTACTTACTTTTATTAGGTTGAAAACTGAAATGAAATATAAGACACTCTTAGGCACACAACTTTGAAAATATATTAGTCTAAATCCATAACTCCACCATCATGCACTCAGTAAAACCATGAATTTTGTGAGTTTTTACAACCCTTTCTGTTTATTGTAAAATAATACAAATGCAATACAAAACCATGTAAATTATCACTGAATTATAGTAATAACTATTTGCTGAGTTGTGTTTTCCTATTCAGTTGCAAACTTCAAAGCAAATTTACAGTATAACTAGCTTTCGCTGAACAGGGGAAACTGTAGGCACAACAAGTGGAGATTACAGAGTAATGCTGAATCCTACAACCCCAGGCACACCAAACTGACAACAAAGAACTAGTAGTGACGAAGGCCAACTTTTTGCGTTGCCTGTATCTGACCAAAAAGTTGCATTTGAACACACCACGAGGACAACAGTTGACGGCCAACTAGCATGTATACATTCTAAGCCTGTATCACAGGAAGTAACTGTCAACAGGTGGTGGTAGTCTGTATTTCTCATTCAAAAAATAAAACCGGACGACCTAGGACAGCAGCTTGCCTACCATTTTCACCACTTAGACAGTTTCAGTTGGTCTTCAGTTGCTTCATTCCAGGTGTCGTTTGCTTTCTTTCCTCACTTCTGTTTCTTGTCTTGTGCACTGATTCACTTAGCTCATCAATCAATCACAGTGATTTCTCACACCGATGGGCTCCGCCACCGATTCAACAGGCCGACAAGGGCCACAGACGGTCACCAACTATAGCTCGACGTTGGCCGATGGCTGACTGTCGACTTGGTGTGTCGGGCTATTATCATATTGAAAATGTAGCGAGGAATGATGTCAGTAACATGGAAATGTCCATTTAAAGCTATAGCTAACGTTAGCCACCATACTCTACCGCTCATATCAGACAAAGTAAGGCTGTAGCAAAAACACTCTTGACTGTATTGGAGAGGGCATTTAATTTTTTTGTCTTTGTATTTGTAACAAATACAAAGGAAAAAAGAACAGCTGTGTATAGTCTTGCAATATCCCTGTATACTTGCCACTGTATAGCAAACCAGGTGGCAGGTATGAAGATAAAAATATGCAGATTGTCCAAAAGAGAGACAGATAGCGAGCTCATATTCAAAGTTCATTGTAATAAGAACAGTGACGCTGCACTGAATCAGTTCAAATTTGTTTTGTGCAGTGTTAAGGGAACATGGCACACAAGCATGTCTCACGGCACTCGTACACCATTGATTCTCTCACTCCAAACACAAATGTGGTGGCAGGCCCGATGTATTTGGCAGAGACCAATGTCCAGTGGTTACTGGATGAATGGGCCACAATATTGCACTGAGTGAGCGCACTCCCACATCGAGGCTGGACTGCTGTTTAAATCAAGCGGGCGGTCACACTCGATGTGTACATCACCACTGAGGCATGGTGAGCAATGAGACGCCTGTACGAGGCCCCTGCTGGCCTATTGCAGGGCTGGACTGCTGAGGCCCCTGGGCTGCCTAATCAAATCTGAAACCATCACATTCGCTACGCTCTCAGGCAAGGATGCATGCAAAAAGGAAAAAGAAAAAAAAAAAAGACTACAACACCAATCATACCCCTCCCCCACTGCTCTTAAATACCACCATTAGGGAGGCAGTACAAAGGAATATGTAAGTATTGGAAGTAAAGCATTTCATTTCTTTCTAGTGGATTCCCATCAGAAAGCTTTGTGGTTAAGCAGAGGTCGAATCTGTGGTTAAATCCACCCGGTGCACAAACACTTGTGATCTTGTGATGTACAGTACAGTATCATTATCATCAACCATAGGCAGCTGATAACAACAATCTCTAACTTTCCAGACCTATGAAATTGATGTGTTTATTTAGCGTGTCCAAGCCAAGGCAGAGCAGTAATAGCCTTGTCTACCGGCTGAAGATGGAATCCCGTCGCTTTACCATCGACGAAGGATAATGGCTTCCTTTGATGGAGATTTGGGCCATCTAAACATAATTAGGCAAGCGTGAACAATGATCTCCATAAAGTGCAGAGTACTAATTAAAACAGTTCAGCTTTACAGCATTTCAAACATGACAATAAAAATAACAAGAGGACCCAAATGGATTGCACACTGTGCCAATAGTAAGCAGAAAAACACTGCATCAAATATTCAACGGGCATTGAATTCACTCTAATGGGAATGTAGATAAGCAGAAAAAATATATAATTATAGAAAATATATATGTGTATTAAATTAATCACTTCTCACTTTTCCTCTTGGTTGTGCTTCTCTAATGGCGACTGCAAAATTGTAAGATTCGATCACAAAGATCATCTGAGCAAGAATAAGCAAAGTTATTACATTAATCAGTTGAAGCGCGGAGTCGTGGTTTAAATTTATCCAGTGGTATATAGTAAGTCTGTTTTTATGCTTTACAATAATGGACTCTTTCCCTGAAAGTTATTGCTTATTGTGTATGAGTGCAAACTGTATATAAAATGTGAAAGTATTGTGTTGTGTTCACTGCTTTGACCCTATTTTCTCTCCTAATTAACATGTATCATAAGTGTTCAGTTAAGTACCATTGCATGATAGCCTTCTGATTGCTGAGTGTCTGCAGTCCATTAATGCTTGCTGTCTAAAAGCATTTAAAGCCCCGAAGATCAGAATAATAACCACAAGGTTGCACTTGTGTGTGTGTGTGTGTGTGTGTGTGTGTGTGTGTGTGTGTGTGTGTGATTCAAATAGCCAGTCTCTTGAGAGCTGCATTGATTCCTAAATGAATGCAATGCTCGAGAAAAATGGATCTCTTCCTTAAGATGTGACTTTATATCTCTTCTTTGAATCCCCGCAGCACTGTGTGCATTTGATTACACACTAAGAAGGAGGAAATCTTTGCATCTTTATAAAATATTCATTGGAGTGGATGGGTGAGGCAAGGCTCTGTAGATGGTTGCCTGGTGATGGAGGAAATCTTTGGAAGTTCAAGAGGATACAGAGAGAATTTGGTGTCTGCTGTGTAAATCACATAAGTAGGTCTGACATTTTAATGCCAAAGCTGCTAAAAATCAGTTTTCAGGAATTTTGTACTCCTATTAAAGATATGGCCCAAAGTATTTAATGAAGGGCTCTTTTTTTAAAGCCCTTTAATAAATGGCGTGCATCTAGTAAATGAGCTGATCAAGTGATTTACTGTTGTGAGATGGCTTTTGTTACAGCATCTTTCATCCATTTTACACTGACAAAAGATTGATTTAATATATGATCGTGATTAAATTACAGCTGGATCCTTTATTAGCCACTTGGCAGTCTACGGTCTGTGCTGCCAATGTTAGCTGGGGCCTTCTTTATATTCTCCAAGTTTATGAAATCATGTGGTGACCGTCTTTCCAGTTTACAACAACTATCTCTCTCTTTACCTCCTCCTCTAGCTGTCTGTGAGCTGGTGTTCAACCTGCATCATGTGCAGAAATAAACAAACATGGGCTCAGTACAGCTTGTTGATCTGATAGTTGGCTAACAAAATAATTGGCGAGTAATGAGGTTTTAAAACACAAATGCTAAGGCAATTAGCCAGTGTTCTGTATCTAAAGATGGACGATGTGTCTCCGCTCGGGCTGTCTCGATATCACATTTTCACTACCTGATTATTGTGGCCAAAAGAATTTCCACTAACGATATTATCGTGATATCTTTCGAAAATTTGAAAAAAAAAGAGTGTGTGGAGGAGGAGAGAGAGTCTGTAACCATAACTGTACAAAAGTGCACAAAAAGAACAAAACAATTACACTTAATGAATAGTGAAAAGGCAACCAGATGAACTGATCAAGAAGATATCCACAAATCTGTGCTGAATTATATACATGATATTATCATTTGTGTATTATTAACGTATATAATATTTCATTAAATATCACTGTTACCATCAATATCGGTATATAGCAACATCACTAGCCTCCACTTCCTCCCACTGTACAAAAATGAAGCCAAAATATACGAGTGCTGCCATCTTGCGCTGGTGACATAATTATCAGGTGTAAGTCCCAACAACATGGAGCTTAGTGTTGAAATGTTGATATATACAGTATGTCTGTATTTAGCTTAGCTTTATGTATCTTAACTAGCTAATAATGCTTTTCAATGCAAAGTATGACAAAATATGATCCTAATTTTTTATTATTAATAGTTTTCTAAGTTGAATCTATTTGTACTGCAACTGCTGCAGAGCAATTTATTTCCGTAAATAAATAAATATTTCTTCTCTTCTCTTCTCTCAGTCACAAACTGCATTCAGCAATAACTGAAACATGTTGACGGCTGGCTGCATTGTCTCCCACAGAAGATACAGGTTCAGTATTTAGTACTAATCAGTACTAATGCAAATCCTGTTTGTGTGTGTTTTTAGGTGAAATATGCAGTGAGTGAAGTTTTACATCCAGTCATACTTGGCCTCTTCAGAATGCCGGAAGGTGTCACTGTTCATGCAACACATATTTAATCCAGGAAAGTTGAAAGAACCATCCTGACACGGTTAGTAAGGACTTTGCACGACTTACGTTTGAACTCTGAGTAGTTTATTAGTCTATTATTCCAATATAATATGGGATTTTACACTTTTACACTTTTAGTATTAGGATAACTCTCATTATTTCTAAACGACTTTTAAGAAATTAGGTGTCATTTGACCAACAAAGAAATATCTGATGTGAAAGAACAAAAAACAAACAAAACAACAGAAAGAGTCGACAGAGCAGAAAAGACAGAGAGGGCACACACACGCACAGATTGAGTGGAAGGGCTTGTCAAAGGACTAATACCCCTTGCTTGGTATCTTCAAAACTGACTGGATGACAAACACGTCTGTCAGCGCTGTGCCAATATAGTTTAGGGCCTCTCGTGATGGGGCACACACCCAATGACAGAAGCGGGTCATTTCCGCTCCCTGGCATCATAAATCCACCGTCTGGCCCCTGTCCGGCTGCTGATGCTGCAGAACACCACACACGGTGGACCTGTCGCAGCACCATGAGCTACTGCGTTGTCCCCATGGCAGGCAGACACACACACACACACACACACACACACACACACACACACACACACACACACACACACACACACACAC
>JBBPCS010000386.1:954184-974632 GCA_037974645.1 Hollardia meadi | reverse complement strand
CTATCTATCTATCTATCTATCTATCTATCTATCTATCTATCTATCTATCTATCTATCTATCTATCTATCTATCTAGAGCCTCTTTCAGGATATTTTTTTGTCTAAGAAGAAAGCAAAGCTGTCAAGCTGTGGTTCACCTGTCCTTTGTGCAGAACCTGACACCTCACATTCCTGTCTGCAATAAAAACTGCACTTAATATACAGTAGCATAGCAAGAAAACAGTGCGTGCACGCGTAATATATTCATGTTTGCTTAAATCAGGCTCAAGGTTAAAACAACACCTATTTCTCTTGGCTTCACATCTCTTTGGCAGAACGCAGAGTTTCGACGTGCCAAACATGACACCTCCACTCACTAATACGAGAGAAATAAAGGGTGAATGATAAATAAGTCCGCAAATTCACAACCCTCCAGTGAATACCTCACCCTCCTGTTCTTCTCCTCGCCGAGACAGAAATGCAAATAGGTCATTGAGCTTCATCCCCCTCTTGCCCTAACATGCAATGACAGTCTTCAAATTTTCCATTTGAAACCACTTCCCTAAGAAAAAAAAAAGAAAAGAAAAAGGAAATTCTCCCATTTAGCATGAAAAGGTATTAATGTTTCTCTATGTAAGGCTAGGGATCAAAATATGTGCTTAAGGGAAGCCATGACCGCTTTCAGGAAGCCATGACCGGGGTTGAGCGGAATGCTAAATGCCATACATCCTCAAGGTTATCTCTGAAGACAGAGCCCTTTTGGAATCTGCTTTATTTTCTTGAATGCATGCATCAAGTCAGCTGAACGGAAAAAGATGAAGGTGACTCCTCTCTCCAAATGCTCTCTCTCTCTCTCTCTCTCTCCATACACGCTGCCTGGTGCTTGTACACCTTGCTGTGTCTGCAATGAATGTTGTAATTTGGTGGGTTCCATACCAGCCAGTGTGCGCTCTCTGTGTGCAGTGAGCGGCTCCGTCTGTGGACTGGGATTAGGCAGAGGTACAGTAAGCCAGGGGCTAATACAAAACACTTAAATGTGAAAAGTGTCATTTCCATCCCCAAGTCCCTGAATATTGAAATTAGGTCATCAGTGCAGCAGAGGCCAATTTTCACCCTCATATATCATAGCTGCCCCTGCACCCAAGGTCTCATTACACCATACATGGTCAATAAACCATTAACATGCAGCAGACAATATGATGTTCACACAAAGACAATGTATCTACTGTACAGTAACAGTAGTGAGTCGATGTTTGTACCATGCAATAATTCAAGACAAAAATACACTTTTAAAATAGAGAAGGAGAACCACCACTTGGAGTATTTTGGATTATTTTGATGCTTGTAGACATTTGGAAAGGAACAGAGAAGCTTTTGTATGCAGAGATTTTTTTTTTTTACCAACATCAGTTTGCCAGTGTGATATTCATTTGTTGGAAGCTGTGCTGCATAAACAAACAACGCCCAAGGCTATCACTGGCTGGTTAAACAACCACAGGCTGTTTTCTCTTTTCTCCACCATAGCACATTGTAAATTCCTTGTTGGACCTCAACATGCTCTCCTATGTTTATTTAACAAACAGCTTACACGTACTGACAAATTTCACCTTACACCACACCTCAGAAGAGTATTGTTTTATCTTCTTTTAATTAATTCAACTTAAAAGAAGGGCAAACATAAAAATGTGTTGAATAATTGAATTGTTTTAGCAATGATTGAACTGCGCACACCACACTTTCTCTCTATGATATAAACGTTTCTTTGTTTGTCAGCATCCTACATTTCTTCCCGCCATTACCCTGCAATAAACTGAAGGCATCAACATTCCTCTAACAAACCAACGGCAGATTGAGGCCCCTGCCACCGCCATAACAAATGGGGCAAATCATTGTCACAACCCATGTTTCTTTCTCCTTTAACGTGGTTACACGACTGTGCTGGGACATTTATGGACTGCCTGATCCAGTGCTGGCGGATTAAAACAAAATCAAGCCAAACCGGTTTAAACCACCTCTGTGACGAGTCTCCCAGCATATTGTGCACCAAAAAACAAACAAACATTTTATTAACAATAAAACATTGCTTTATTTTATTTTCTCCCTCTGATTCAATCTATTTTCCTCAACATTTTTTTTCCAGAGTGCCTTCTTCCTGCTTGTGAAAATGGGGTTTGTATTGATGAGCTGGGCCCAATATTGATTTCCCATCATTCCTGGTGTGGACATTTTCTGGTCTATTATACTACAGTCGCAGCATATTCCCCTAGCAGCCGTAAAGTGGATATATGGACAACCTGACCTTGGCAATATGGAGATAATGAAATATCCTTAATGACCCTTCCTGAAAGATTTTACAGGCTGGACTATAGACTGCCAACCCATGTACAATAATAGTTAGTGGAGGAGGATTTTAGAGGCCCAACTAAATCTACAGCTCACTGCACGTATTGGGAGGACTGTTAACTTGTCTATTTTACTAGGTTAATGTAACCATTAAGGGCACACAGTTATATGATAGTAGCTAATATCAAAGAGTGGTTTATATTTAAGGGCAGTGTCAGCCATTGCTCTCTGACTCACACCATTATCAGAGAGAAAACATGGTACTGTACAGGGCTGTAGCATGATTTGACATTAGTAGTAAATATGTTTAAAGTGGAGGATGTTCATCCATAATAGACGTCTTTGAATAATAATTTAGATAAAAATCTCCGTCACACTTTAATTCAACATATCCTCCTATTTAATGGCTACACTATAAATGATTAATAACTTATTATATGTAGATGTAAGTCAATTAAAGGACATTTTAAGTGTTTTATTTACATAACTTGATAACACAGTATAACTGTCATCATAATATATAATGATGAACACTTTATTTATACCAACTGTAAAGACAATAGGTTCACAACACACTACAATGAAGCTGTAAATAAATATAAAGACATATTTAAGGGTTCATTCATGTGTTTGTTCATGACTAACTCCTCCTATGAAGCATTCATAAGTTGTATATAAACAGTGAATTTTTATATTTTAAGTCTTTACTTTTTTCACAGATTTCTCTTTCACTTTGACTTATTTGTTGAAACTTAACATTCTCTAAGTAAATTGTACTAAGTAGTAAATTGACCAATGCCACCACAAGTTGTTTAGTCATCAAGTGAGCCGTACTAGTTAAAATGTTCCAATTTTTTTTTCAACATGGCAGTCAAGCCTACAAGTGTTTCTTATATATAAACTTTTTTCTTGACACTGCTGTTCTATTGTAGAATATCAGTTTTGTTTAGCTAAATAGTTTTTGTGTGTTGCACTGAGCTTTTTAGATTCACTGTAAAAAAAATTTAAAAAAAATTAGTTGTGTTAACGTGAAAAAGTTAGTGTTCGGGCTGCCTTAAAGTTTTAAGTTGACTGAATTTGAAGTTGAGGTAACTACAAAGTTAACTCAATTCATTAATTGTCTTTCCTAGTATATTACCTGGTCACCTGGCAGGTAACCACCACAATCATTTCATGTCATATATATTTATGGAATATACATGACAGACTTTGGTAATTGAATGGATCACTGATAGCCCAAACAATGAAAGAAGATTATGACTGAATCAATTCATCGGTTTCAAACAGCAAGCCATCTGCAAGTGGCAAATTGTGTCAACTGTACTTGCTCTTTAGCACACATGTAAACAAAACACGTGCCATTCCTTTGAATGAATGACAAATTCAATTTGAACTAATTGTTTTGAGACCTAAACTTTGAAAAAAAAAAAAATCCCATGAATAAAAAAAATCCTGTGATGTCCAAGGCAAATTTCCCATTGGAACAATAAAGCCTAGCTTGTCTTAATTGAGCCAAAGCGAATGTGAAAAACTGTAAACTGATTAAAAATCTGGAGTGAAAATTAGCCTTTTAGGGCAACAACTGCACATTTTGATGCAGTAATTTGTACACAATATGTACTTTAGATTAGGTTCCCCTTTAAGACTAATTAATAGTTAACAATTGTGTTAAAACAACATTACTAAGGATTTATTAGTGGATGAATCAGATGCATTTGGATATCGTAGTTTTCTTTTAACGCAACAGTTGTTGTAATTATCTACTCTTTTAAACTGTAGTACTTAATCAAGGTGACTGCACATTCTGTAGGTTGGAGCTTGAAATTGTTAATAATGAATAAATAATGATTTTAAGATTGTATGTATATATTCATTTATTGACTTTTAACATTGACTTTTAACAATTTCACAATGTGTTTTAAAGCATTTAATAACTGTTTGTGCACATCTGTTCATTGTATATTATTATATGATGATAACTATGTTACGCTGTTGTAAAGCATGCATTGACTGTTTTATTGCTTTATAGGAAGAGTTATAATCAAAAGACATTAATAAATACTTCCTAATTGTCTATAATCCCACATGTAGGTGGGGTTGTTCCCATAATTTCATTAACTTCCAGGGATTGTCAAAACCTGCATCCAAAGACAGAAGTAAGAAGTGAATGTCTGAACTCAGTAGTACTGTAGGTATTTAGGTGTCAGAGCTGGTTAGACGTCAGCAGGTGAAAAGGGGGAGATCGTTATTCACATGTCACGCTGACAGTTGTTTCAGAGATCCGCGCCGATAGCAGCTGATAATCATCTCCAGAGCGAAGCAACAATGAACTTGCCCTACCACTCCACTGTCTTCAGAACACTTCAAACATGCTCCACTTCAAACACAAAGGCAGCCATCGCCTTTGATGTCATTGTCAAAAAACGAGTTTTGTTCCATCGCATTTAAACTCCACCCCCTCCGCTGAAACCTAGACGGAGACGTACGAGAAACAGATTTTGAACATGAAAAGAGCAGCTGTGTTGTCTGCTACAGCCCTTTATCTGCAGGCTGCCATACTTCTCTCCCCTCGCCTCGACAGAATAGGAAATACAGTCAGAGCTGTGCATTACCACAGTGCAGAACCTTCATGGTGTCTGATACATGGAGCCATTCAGGTTAATGTGAATAATGTTTAAAGCATGTATGGCACAGAATACATATTTATTAATAATTCACTCCTGGAAGATATAAACGCAGTTGAAATCTCCAGTATTACACCTCCAGCCAGCAGCTCTTTGTACAGCTCCTTTACTAAACGGGACCTTGCTTGCTTGCAGAGGCAGCTGGCTGAGCATGTCTGCTCCTGATGAAATCTCACTACAGACACGGCTGCTTCATAATGACTATAATCACAGCAGATAAGCAACTAGTGCATGGGAAGGAGGGTGGAGATCAGAGGGCGAAAGAAATAGAAGGAGAGAAAAAGTAATTGAATCTTTTGGAGGCACATTCAGATGAAAGCCAGTGGCTGTGTGGGAGATGCTTTTCAGGGAATGACATTTAGATTACAGAGGTGCCCTGTTCACCATCACGGTCAATACCTCCTTCTTCACAATAGCACTCCGAAGTCTCTGCAGCGCTGCTCTCAGAATAAAGGAGGTATTTCAGCATCGATGCGGATTTTGGGGATACAGAGTTTACTGTGTGGGTATTCTCAGCCCAGGATTTAGGAGGGAAACTCTTGCGCTGCATTTCAATACAAGAGTTTATCTATTTTGATTGCAGCGCATGATCACCATCATTATCTCTATTATCATGATGCGGCATGCAGCACCAGAGCTGTTGTTACATGCAGACAGAAGGATGTTCCTGCTGCGTACGGTCATTTGAAATATTCATCCAACTGCCTTATCAAAATGTAACCCACGGCAACTTTCTCTCCAGCACCCACCACCACCCGATTTTATCCCTTCTATCTCCTGTATTGACACAGACCAGCATATTCCAAATATTAGAGGGATCACATATTGCCCCTGTGACACACTTCAAATGCATCTCAGATTAATGATATATCGCGGCAGGGGATCTACAAAAACCATTAGTAAGCCTGACACTTTGACATCAGATTTTAAAAAATTTCCAAGTAATCTTTTTGATTTATGAAAGTGTGTCCAGGTTCATCGGGAGTGATTCCAGATTTATCACATCCTGGTTAGAATTATTAATGATTTTCAATTTGTAAATCTGAGGCTGCCATGTTCTGAGGAGCTCCGCAGAATCACCAAAGGCGGATATCAGAGTCCGTGCTTTGCTCCTGAAGCATGATTACTTTATCAAAATATTGCTACCTATGACTTACATTTCACTTATTTTCCACTCCTGCAGAGCCTTAGCCGTTGCCTTCATTTCTCTCCCCTCAGTGCCATGCACATTTTTCAGAAACGGCTTCCAAACACCAGAGCAGCCACAGCTTATGTCATTGCTTGGCTAATCTTCTGAAGTTAGACATTGCACTATTAGTTCCGAGTTCCTGACACATGCACTTTTAAGGACCTACTGTGTCGACATGTCAAATGGATGTGGCGCGCGGACAGCTGTACATTGCAATCTTTCTCAGTGTTGATGAGAAGCACAGCTAAGATCATCATCACTTTCCAAAGATAGCCAGCTACGTATGTGTTGATGTTTGCTCTGATGTCATGTCAATGCATCAGTACGACTACTTTACTTCTACTTAACGTGCATGCTCGCAATGACTAGAATCCATTGTGTGTGAGGCGTCCTTTGTGTGGCATATGCCAACTCAGACATGAATAAGAATGGCACTTTGCAAGTAAGCACTGTGACCACATAACAAGATGTATGGGTATGTGACACCTTTTGCTGAAATGTGCATTTCTGTTGAAGCCATTCAAAACAGACGTGGACAATAAGCATAATTAAATGCTCTATACACCATAAATAATTACAGGATGACAGTTTCTCCAACATTTCTTCTCCTGTTTTTACGTCTTCGTGGTGCATCTCACTTCAAAGGGAATCAGTGGATGTGTGAAACTATTGATAACCCTCTTCAGTCCCTGTCCTCAGATAAATACAGCCCTTCACCACATCCATGATTCATTGCTGATAGTGCCAACATGAATTTGTTAGTAATAGTGTCTCTTTACTTATTCAAAAGACTCATCTGCATTGTTTCCTCTCCTGAATACCACAGACATTGTGGTAATATCAACACATATAAACCGTGTTAAATCTGCAGTGTGGGACTTTTTTCATATAAATAAGCATCTGTTACATAATCTGCCAAAAGAGTTTACAGAGTTTACAGTACACAATACTGATTAAGCCTATCACCACCAGATAAATCTCTCACGTATCACATATCACGTATTCGCCCACTGAACATTTGCATAAATGTAGCCGGCCGCCAGGACACGCCTACCCGAATACGTGGGAAGCCCAGCGTATATAAGGCTGCATCCCCGCTGCCTCGCATCCTTTTATTCTTCAGCGACTGGCGACTTTGCCCACGATGGTCTTCTACTTCCTTTCAGCGATGACTGAGATAGGAAGTAGGTGGGCTGTGGCAGTTACCCCTAGTCAGTCAGGTTTGGTGTGGTGGGCTGATATTAGTTGCGGCAGGGCGGTCACTTATCTGGCTCCACCCACTGTACCCATACAGTCCAGTAGAGGACTCTGCCTGTGCTTATAGAGCATAAGGTTACGTTATTGTTACCCCTGTTCTATAAGCACAAGCGGAGCCCTCTACCATCGGGCCCTGCTGCTCCTGCGTCACTCGCAGAAGAGGTGGCAGGAGGCTACGTTTATGCAATGTTTAGGGTAAGTGATCGTGATTGGAGGAGAGTAATACTCATAGAGTCCGGTAGGGGGCTCTGCTTGTGCTTATAGAACAAGGGGGGGTTACAATACGTAAACGTAAGGTTACAATAATGTAACCTTACGTTTTAAATCTGTTAGCTCCAGTTTTTGGTACAACGTGATCTCATGGGATGCCGTATGAATAGCACGCCAATTTTAAGATAATTTCAGAGTTTTTTCTGAGTTTACATGCAGGAAACAACAACGTCAGGGGACTTTCATCATGTGACATTTGTTGTCTTAGTCACATGGTTAAGTTTAGGCATAAAAAAGACTTGGTTATGTTTAGGGAAAAAAATATCATGGTTTAAGTTAGAATCAGTTTAGTTATGTCAAGTACATCACGTAAATTGCGTTACTTATGTGACGTAAGTTCAAAACATTATAACGATGAGTTTTATCTCATCTAACAAAGATTGGTTTGCCAAAGCCTAAGGGGGGAACAACTGTGGCAACGGAGTGGGCTTAAGCAAATAGCATGGCATGTGGTGGAGCCTCTGGCGCCATAAGCACATTGACAGTGTTTGTGTAATTACTCTCGCTGCCAGAAAGGGGAGAGGGAAAATCCACACTGCAGGTTTAGATTAAGTAACAGCTTAAAACACGTCAGCGGGAAATGTTCTTGATTAGTCTTAGATAAGAAGAACTATACCATGCTCCTATCTGTCCACTAAACATAAGAATATAGCCAGTTTAGCTTTAGCTTAGCTCAGATAAATACAAAGACTTACAACAGCATGGCTTGGTCAAGTTGTAACAAAACTGGCTCTGAACATTTACATTTTTATTTTGTGTGAATTTAAAAAAGATATGTTAAATATTGGGCTTTAGAAGTACTGTTAGGTAGATTTTGTTACCTTTGGTCACAGTCAGGCTAGCAATTTCGCCCTGTTCGTCTTTGCTCTAAGCTAGGCTAACCGGCTGTTAGCTCCAGCTAAATATTTACTGTAGATACAGTGGCATCAATCTTCTCATCTAACTCTGAAATACGCATATTTTCCAACTGTCAAACTACTCCTTTAATGAAGTAGTAGCTTCTTCCTTTGAGATGTGCTTAAAGAAATTCTTGGTAAATTTTCTTAACACCTTTTTCTTAAATTGTTCAATTGCTATCACAAAATGTGTTTCAGGAGATTATGGTACTTTTATGACTCCATTATGACCTTCCTCTGCAACCCCCACGCAAACGATCATCCTGCTTTTAAATGGTAATTAAACTGGAATGACTGTGAGGAACACAAGAGCGCTAACTAGGAAACAGACAACTTGGCATTTACCTCTCTGCTACCACGGGAAACCCAGCCAGAGCACAGCGTGTTGCACATTGAAGTTGGACCAAATTCACTGCAGACCAAAAGTACACAATATTCCCTGTATAAGCCCCAACACTGCCTGCTGGGCTGCTGCTTGTGTTTTGAAATGATAGAAAACAGTGAAGAAAATCAAATAATTTGTTGTGAAAACAATTTCCAAATAACTTAAAACAATAATTCAACAAGTGCAGGCAGATACACGCAACACTGGATTTGTTTTATTGCTCCGGAAACCATTTTACCTTTAATTTAATAAATGCTTTGTGAGATTTTGCACATTGCGATAGAGCCAGGGTGCCAAAATGTGTAATGCTCTGTAAAAAATGAATCTCATGTTTTTTCTATTGCCTCTGTATTAAATTACCTGAACAGAAGACAACACAGCAACCATGAAATGTGAAGAAACTGAATAATCTAAAACTAGAGGTTTGGGAAGCTAGAAAACATGATGATTGTACTCTAATGAATGAGTTCCATCTTAGAGTCATCTGGGTTCTCCTGAATATCCCAATGATACAAAATTCAGATGTTACGCACATGTTATGCACATCTCAAAGCAATAGTATTTTTTTTGCTGGGAGTTAGATGAGAGGATTGATAACCCTATAAAGCAAGAGCCAGCAGCTGGTTAGCCTAGCTTAGCATAAAGGCTAGTAACAGAAGGAAACAGCTAGTGATAGGTCGAGATTTGGTTCAGATGCAGACTTATAGACACTGAGATCATTTCATTTTGCTTGTGTAGACCAGGTTTAACAGCACTAAGGTACTTGTCATACATAATGGCCTTTTTCCAAGCTTTGTCTGAGGGGAGGCCCACAGTTGTTGGGTAACACTTCAGGTTAGGGAACACATTTTAACCATCAACTAGTTGCTTATTAGCATAGCACGAATGAATGCCTTATTCTGCATGACCATAATTTACAACTACTAGGCCATTCAGTTTCCTCCTTATTTCTGCTTAAAAAGTTGTACATGAATTGTACATTTCATCCACTTCATTTTCAACACTTTACAGGTCTTCATTTTACAATATATAAATTTTACATTTCTTTTTTTCAGATTTCTAGTTTATATTTAACTTGACTTTTACAATACTTTTGTCTTACTTTGACCATTATTATATTATATTATATTTTGACCATTATGCACCACAACATAAAATTCCCTGTATGAACATTGCCTATGAACCAATTCTGATTCTGCTTCTGAAAAGTGTCACCAATCAGGAGAAGCAGGTTTTCTGTTTAACTGGTTACTTTTATTCTTGTTTCTTTTCCAGTTGTTTGCCAATTGGTAAGTCAGTCTGGTACAATGTTTATTGTTTTTTTGGTAACGAGCCCAGGGGAATGTGTGTATTGCTGTGGAGGTAATTAACAGAGACGGTGGGGTGGCAGCAAAAGAAATTTCAAATGAAATGACGGCTGACTCCCCACTATCAGACTCTTTAATTTGTCTCTGCTGTTTGGTTTTTTTGTTTCCTCTTCAGGTTCTCCTGGAGTGCAGAGTATTTTTAGATACCATAAGACTCTTCTTAATATTCTCATATGTTCAGCGATAACTGTGTCAATTCTTTGGTCAAAATGCAGAGGGATGACTTCCCAACCGGCTCATCCCATTTCCATTATGTGTGCTTGACTGGGGACATAAGGCTGTTAACCCTCAAGAGCTGCCCACAAGAAAAGCCACAATATGCTGCTTCACTGTGTTAAAGCTTAAGACGATCTAGACAGAATTTATATCTGCTCATTATTACCCTGGTGAAAGGAAAAGACAGTCTGACTCATTAGTCACACCAAAAGCTGTGCATTTTCTGTGGCTAAAACCTTTGCAGATCACAATCCTTGTAGTATAATTTAGCATTTTCAACCCTTATTCAGTTTTCCTTGGTAAGCATCAAAGTTGCATTTCATTTGAACAGGGATGTGTTGTAAAAGCCAGATGCTCAGAGAAGAAACAGAGACAGGTTGTTTCCTCCTGGGGATGAAAAAAATGGAAGAGGGAAACATGTTCTCACCATCAGTAAAATCCTGATTTGAAGTAGGGTTTTAAAGGCAACGCAGCAGCATCTTTTAGTTTGGACTGCGTAAAATTCTGTCTATAGTGGTATCATATATGCTCTATCTCCTCCTCTATCTCCTATGACTTCCTGAAAAATGTATATGAAGGGAGACAGTACAACCAGGACTTTTAAGGACTATATTTTACATTTTGGCTCAGAGGCAAACAAGACATTTGTAGACATTCTAGGTGGGATCAGAGTGTGAAAATCTTGTCGCTCCCTCGCTGCCGGTCTGTGCAGTCCTGACAGGCTTTAACAAAGGGAGCTGCAAGCTAACAGACTTGACAACAAGTGCCTGCGACAACCATACAAATTAAGGATGACTTATGATGAAGCATTGCGGTCTGAGAGGCAAGACAGAAAGCACCAGGACTTCATTTGAGTCAGACTAGCAATGATGGTAATGAATTCCTGTGGTTGGGTTGGACTCTGTGCCAAGGTCTTGAAATTCATGCAATGAAGACCCTGCATGTATATTCCAAGTGCACGGCGCAAGCATTTATTGCATTAGAAGTATTCCTCTTGTTCTTTTACGTGAATCATTTCTTCGATTTTATGTCCTTGTTAATTTTGTTAATACTGTTCTGTTGTTGGTCGTAGCTCTGACCACAATTTTCAAGTTCGTTTTGTGCTGTAAGGTTCTCAGGCAATGGAGGCTGATCATTTTATCCATACAGTAAATGACCTTTTATTGAGAATGTCAATAGGAGGATCTGGTTACCTATGTTGAGGGAGAGGGAGGAACTTAATTGCTCCCAGCGAGCGCAGTCTGAGGACTTGATTAGACCTTGAACCACTTCTCATGTTTTTCATTTGTGTGGTGACGACCTTCCTCCTGACTGAAATCAGCCCGAGCTCATTCCATGTCCTCCGCTCTCTGGAGATTCATGCCCCAGTGACTCCAACTGACTGCTGACTTCATTCTGGTAACTCTGAAAAAAATTAAATATGTTAACTCTTTAAAAGGCATGGAGTTCATTATATTCATTCTGAAGAAAGTATTTCATTTCATTTATTTCATGACCAGCAGTTGGTTCTATACAGATCCAAAGTATAAGTGCCACTTCAAGGGCTTAAATTATATAAAATCCTTGCCTAATTTGTAACTTTGCTTTAAAAAAAATGTGTATTTCAGTTTGGGATAAAAATATTAATGGTTAATCAAGCAATCAGTTCAATGGCAATTGACATTTTTGTGACTCTTTGCTTTTAACTGAAAACACAGTTGAATTTGCATAATGATATGGTAAAACAAGAGAGTGAACATGTCGATGGCAGGTAGAGCTTTCTTCTTTTAAAGCTAACTCTATTTTTATTACATCAAGGAACTACAGCCACAAAAAAGGACAAAAAACAAAACAAAAACGGAAATCACAATTATAGTGCTCAACTGACCCACCTGCCATTAGCAAGATGAATTAGCTGGGTCCATGCTAGTGACAACAGCTACAGAGGGAAAATGATCCTGGTGCCTCATAGACCCGGGCTCCCAGACACCAGGAAGCAGACAGGGGCCACACGGACCCCAGAGACCCAGAAAGAGAGAGAAATAAACAAGATAAACACATTTACTGAGTCTGTGATTGTGTGGAAGACTGATAGGGGTTTACTTCTTGTGCAATAAAATAAATTATGCAGCACAATGGTGCAGATTGTAGCCCAGATCAACATGGTAGCAGCAACATTCTTAAAGCACACCGAAGCTTAATGCAGAGACATGTGAAAAGCCTCAAGGGGTTTTAAAGAATGCAAATGTACACAGTGTTGTTTGAATGCCAATACCTGATTTACCGACAAGCTTACAATTATTCTCTCCTTTGGTTCAATCATGAAAAGCCAATGTTGGTTAGTCACATGCTGTATTGCTATGTACTGCGGTTCACAGCATAGAGCTGCTGTCTGTGGCTGTTAATGTAGTTTAATCTGAGCTTGCTTGATGATCCTTGTCTGATGTCATATTGTAAGGGCCAGTGGACAGGGAAATGATATTACATGCAAATATAATGTATAATATATAAAAATTATATTTAAGCTTCGACTGTTAATAAGAAAATGTGTATATGTTCCAAACATATAATATCATGTAAAGTCCCAGATGAAATCCTCTGGCATAAAGGAAGTTGTGTTCCAGCACCGGCAACAGTGGTTCATATCTAGATGGTTGAATCCATTGACTCTGTCTAAAGATGGCCGACGTGTCTCCACTTCCTCCAACTGTACAAAAATGAAGCCAAAATATCCCAGATATGAGTGCTGCCATCTTGCGCTGGTGACATCATTTGGAGCCAGAGTCTGCGCAGTAGTGATTGGGTGGTGGAGCCGCGGGAACGAGTTCCCACCCATACACCCGTCTAACTCAATTTCGAGCAGGGCTCATCTGTCAGTCATGGCGTTTTCCCCCCTTTTTATAGCATCAAATAACTAATTAAAACCAAACTAATTAGACAAATGAACATTTCAACATACATCAATGTGATAAGAACTACCTAAATAACAGAAACCATCTTTGGGAAAAATCAGTTTGAAGTGTACTTTGAGTTCTTATTTTGGCCCATGTCCGATAGCGATAGTGCCACAGATTAGTTAATTAGGCCTCCTAAAGCAGCGCAATAAAAGTAATTTTGTGATCGTCATCATTGGTGGTATTCACTTAATGGAGGCACCCACGGGCAAAAACGTTAAATTTGTGAACCCAAAGCAAGCGCAAGGTCAAAGGTCACTTTAAAGGCCAGAGTGTTCATCTCAGAAAGTCTTGAATGAATACAGGCAATTTATAGATGCAACTTCATGTCTAAATTCATTTCACACGCATGCAACTTTACTTATAACGTGCAAGATTGTTATGAGGGCCACATGTGCACTAAGTAGTCTGGGGGAGGATGTCGCCCAAGGGTTGATTTTTGCACATCACTGGATTAAAGTGACGACAAGCACAAAAGACGTGATCAGAAAATCTGTTGTAATACAAACAAAATATCCACACGAATGCGAGCTCACTTCAACCTCTTCATGATATCAAGTGTTCAATATCTGTGCGCTCGTCAGTTTTGATGGCCAGAGGTAGTAGAATGACTGATGGCATGTAAAATATGACATCGTGCCAAGGGGCAGCTTTTTCCAGCACTGCACCAGTGAGGTTACTGGTCTCCTAATGACTACCTCGGGGTTCGGAGCCGGCCTCCTTCTCTGCAGCCCAGAGTCTCCCCATTCACCTAGTGCATGTCCATCAACACTTAGCTTTAGCCTCTGCACTTGTTATTCTTAATCAATAATTGAGAATTAAAAAAACTTTGGAGCATATCATGGAGCAATTGAACAGAACATTTTCTCGTTAGATTCCATAGTTCACACCCCATTGAGTGAAGTTCAGAACTGAACTTATGACTTAAAGGATTAAATGTCCCATTCACGTGAGAGAGAACAGCTTGATGGTGTTTGCTAGCTAAAACTCTGGTTGCTGGACAAACATGTCCTCAGTGTAACCGCCTCACATCTGTATTTGTTCTGCTCTGAATCATAGGTGGCCCAAAGCTGTCTTGATAAATAGCTTCTCCAGGCAAGTATGGTGTATGCTCTCTGACACTATAGGTCACATAACCTTGTTGTCGGGACTAAGACTAATGCAATGTGAAGTGTCAAGTTATTATACTGAAACTAGACTGTGGAGCGGAACCTGAGCCACTGTGGTGATAGCAAGTAGGTGAAACAAGGCAAGGTGAATGTAAAAAGGTCATAAAAGGAGGAGATACTGAGCAAATGAGAGGGTATGGGAGGGAAAAAACTCGACACTAAGTGGGTCTTGTTGGTAGTGAAAGGGGGCACTGAGGCTCTCGGTAGTCGACGTAAATCATAATTGGCTGCTGCGAGCTGGAGCGGTGCAACACAACACAATGCTGACTTGGTAGTCGCACATGATGCCAGGAAGGGAATGTGTTTGTTTATTTCAGGAGAACTAAATAATGCAGTAATAATCCCCCTCACCATGTCTCCCGAGCAAATGCCTCAGCACCTGTCAAGAATTTGCAGTATGTTGTCTATTGAGAGAGTTGCAAGAAGAAAACATGCTATCATTACAAAGCCAAGTAAACTAAAGTAATTGTCTGCAGATGGCAAAAACAAGCCGCAGCTGTTAATACAGTGTGAAACATAAGATATGAAATATAAATGTAGCAGCGAGGGACTGAGAACAAACTGCATCAGACCAAAAAGCTAATGACTTCCCATTACACAATGTAGCCTATAGCCACGCTGCAACAGTGATGCAAAAATCAGTTGTTATTTCAGATAATTAATCAAAACAGCTGGTTGGTGGATCTAGTTTTGGAGATATTTCAATCATTCTTTTTTACTGTTATGAAATGCATTCAGGTGCAAGAGTTTATCCATTTCAGTGCATCTTCAGACAATGTTTTGAGCTCCAACTAATCTTAATGAATATGACAGGAGAGTCTCAGTGAAGCCACAACAGAATGCATATTTGCTTTCTTGCAGAGACATAAATGGGAGGATTGATGTCACTAAAATATCTGTCCTCTAAATATAAAACTGCATCCAGCAGCAGGTTAGCTTAGCTTAGCAAACATACTGGAAACAGCAGAAACAGCTGGCCACTCAGAAAAAGTTATACCCCTTTCACACTGGACAAAACCCTCATTAACACCTACTAACGCCCGGCTTTTGTCTTCAGTAGGAAAAGGTGCATTTATTCCCAGGTCAAATTACTCTTCAGCAGGCGTGGGTTTTTGTCTGTTCCAGCTCCGATCAGCAGTGATGGAAACATGACACGCTGGACACGCTAATTTTCACTCTATTTCCGGTGCTATTAAGGTTAAGGACGTTGGCCCGTGAATAGTGTTTTCATCCGTCTCTGTTCAAGCAGTGATCACTGTTCAGTTGGCGTTGAGTTTAAAAGAGAGACTGAAGTAAAAGAGCTTAAAAAGTAATCAACGTAACATTTTCTCTGGCCTCCATGTCAGTGCCCAATTGTTACTGCACATGGGCACCTCTCAACAAAAGATGAGAAGGAAGCGAGATGGCTCCCTCTTTGGTTACTTCCATCACCAGCTCCAGAAAAACAAACAAACAATGTGTCTAATCGGTCTTGTTTAAAACAAGTTTTAACATCTTCTGGGTGCAGTCTGATGAGGTATACGATCTGCTGCTCTCTACTGTTTCCTTGTTTTCCGTCTTGTTTGTGACGTCGAACAAGACACACCAGAAAAAAAAAGAAGAAGCGCAAACTCGTCTACTGGCAATGGGAAGGGAGACAATTACCTACTTTTAGTGGGTTTACCCACTTTTTAAAAAACTGCATATATGCGCTAATATTGGTGTAAAAACATTCATCTCATTCACCTCCAACACTACTTTCGTGCAAATATCCTAAGATGACATATCCAAATTAAAATGGCTGTAGCTTCTGAACCACTTTGACTTTATGCACGAATGAGGTGCTGCTAGAAAGAAAACTCCCTAAAGTTTCTTGTCAAAGTGTCAGAAACATTGTAGGTGATACAGAAACAGCAGTGGGTCTTTGAAATCAGTAAAAATTAAGGAATTTTTGTCCACCTAAAATAAAAAATTGTTTTTCAGTAAAAAAAAAATAACTGCCCGTGATTTATCTTTGGTGGTAATGGACAGTATGAGGTTGTAAGCACACTATTAATGAACACCTGTTCTGAATTTTAGGAAGATAGAACAAAGTATGACCATTCAGTGTTTTTTTCGTGCAAAGATTCGGGGGGAGCTCCACTAAAGGACATTTTGGAGACTCCAAGTGGACACATGGTGACCAATTCTGATGTTCTGAGACACTCAAGGTGTTTTGTCCTTTACATTTTGATATATTTCCTAAATTGGAGCTAAAACACTCACAAATTTGCTATTTTCAACTTAGGTTTTGGTGTTGAACACAGTCTGAACACACTGAGTACACAGCAGGACACACCTCTTGCAAATTGTTGGGTCTATTATGAACTGAGAGGGAATGGACATGTAGATGAGAAAAAGATGGAAAGACCAATTTCCTACCATCAAGCTCTTTATATTAAACTGAATTAAGTTGATTTCATAATGTCTCCACACTATAGCACAAAGAGCACAGAGAAAAAGACACAGGAAAAGACATGCAGAACCTACAGAAGCAATGCTTCACCCTCTCTGTAGACTCATGGAGATGTAGGTTCCAGGTTATAAACCTCAAATATAACTGTGACTGTAGATTCCTTCAGTAGCTCAAAACTGCTCTGAATACTTGCACCAGCTTTTGATAATCTCACTCAGCATGTTGTCATCCGTCGTTGATTCACCCCACCTCCAGCATGAGAAAATGTAGCAAAGGATATTTAACAAGCCATTTTATGTTTTGGAAGAAAAAAAAAACATCAGAGGCATCTACTCACAAACATGTTGTCACTTTAGGTAGACCTGTCACTTTATACCTTTTTTAAAGCTTGCAAATGAATTTAGTCTGTTGTCTCGTATACTTATTCAATGACCCACTTGCCTAATCTTGGGATAACAAATTGGTTCAGCTGCTTTATCTTTTTTCCAGAAGTTGACAACAGGATCATTTGTTTTTGGATGTCAGGATATATATCCAAGAAAAAGACAGGCAGACGGAGATGAGACACAGTGGGAGAGGGAGGAAGAAGACATGCGGTGAAATCCTGGATGGTATTTGAACACAGGACATTGAATTTACATATTATACTTCAGATCTTTAAGCCACTTGGAGAGTAACATTTTATCACTGTAGTTACAGTATTTATTTTATATAAGGAACGGATAAATCAGTGATTTTAAATATCTGACCTGACTTATCCCGCATGAGTCATGAGAGGAAGGAAAATGCCTCCAGGGATTAGGACAGTAGAAGCCAAATTCCCACATTTTTCTCCAGTGTAGCTTCCTCAACCCACAGATTTCTGTGTATCCCAGTCTTATGTCACCACAGGATCATTTTTTGTGACACAGCCACGGCCCAAGCACAAGTTTAGGGTTAATTCAGCACTCTTTTTACACTGCCCTGCCAATTTAACAAAAAATTTCCATCAGCCTTAACAGTTACACAGTTTTCCATGGACAAGCCCGCTAACTCATACTTTTACATGTGCATCGATATCAAAAAGTCACAACAGAAATGTTGTCCTTAACTGTTCTCTAGAAAACACTGTACAAGGCAGATAGTGGTTAATGTGTGTAAAGCAACTATTTAAAGATATTTGTTTAACTAGACAAGATAATACAATCTATTAACCTGTGAGTTCACTGAAAATAATGCCCTAAAAGAAAAAGAAAATACAAAGTTTTTGTATTTTTCCTTGAAATAATACACAACATTTCCATGAAACTATTTGTGGGTAATTATTGTGGTTAATTTTCATTTACTATATTTTGTTATTTAGCTTTATTAAAAATCACTGAAAGACAATGCATTGAATTCAGCTGTGGAGGAAATAGGGCAAATCTGGTATTTTTAAACCTGGGCCCTATTTTTTTTTTTTTTTTTTTTTTTACGTCTTTGGAGAGCCTAAATAACTAATGAGTACATAAAGTTTTGAAATTGGTCCAGTAGATCTCCTCACCTGGCAGCCGTGAAAGGTTCATATTATTATTCTAAGTGACTTAACAACATTATGGAAATGATCCTGACAGAGATACGCCTGTAAGAGTGAGATCCTTTTGTTTAACCAGAATCATCTGTTTTATTATTGCTTTGTTCAAAACCACCAGACTCCTTTAAAAAAAAAAACTGTAATTTTTTCCTTGCAGAACTTGGGAATTGCTTTGTTTGTGTTTTTGTGTGACTTTGGTATTTTAAAGCAGCCATTCTGGTGGGCCTCAGAGCACCATCTAGTGGGTACTGCCAAATGATATCATTAAAATGTTAAAGGTTTTTTTTATGGTAATTTACACAACTAGTTCTTTTTAAATCTAAATCTGCTCAAGAATAAACGTAAATTAAAAATAAAAAAAACGGCAAATTAAAATGCATGATTTCAATGACCAGTTATGCCTGACAACGTGTTTTTACCACTGTTAGCAAGCTAATGTTCCCTTGAATGCAGTGGATGCGTTTTTGAAATGAAAAAATGATGTGGAAGACAACCCTGCACCAGTCCAGCTCCAAATTGTGTTGTGAGAAAACAGGACCTTAATGTTTTCATTTTTTGGTCATGTTATGGGTTTTTTTTCTCATTTATTATCAGAAGTGGGCGTTCATTTTCAAAATGTTGAGAACCCTTTTTAAAGCATCAATTTAGATGTGAATTAATGTATTAAAGGGACAGTTCACCCCAAAATCAAAAATACATATTTTTCCTCTTACTTGTAGTGATATTTTCGTTCCGTATCACTCCGCAGAAGGAAACGTGTATCTACTCATAGGTGAGAGGCTAGCTAACTAAGCTAGCTAACGTTACAGTTCAGCTGAGAAGGATGCCATTCGTGTTTACATCCCGCCCTATCATGAGCATGAGCATTACATCCTGCACTTATATGTAGCACTATGTAGTTTGGCTTATTTCAAGCTAATGTACTTAAATGATTCTTGCTGTTCTGGGTTTGTACGCTCATGGTTGAATGCAATTATTGGAAGTTGCTTTGGATTAAAGCGTCAGCTAAATGAAATGTAATGTAATGTAATGTATGCATGAGCCTCTCGTGGTGTACGGTGTAGAAAGAAAATAGTTCTTCCATGAAACTACTCACAACAAGGTCTGTGGATTATCTTGAGTAACCGGGTCATGATTTCTGGAAAGAGATATTGCTGTTGTCTTTCCCAGGCACGACATGATGGACGTGAGTCTAAATGACACATGAACCACTTTCAAGTCCGGTAGCATGTTTTCAGGGTGCCATGTTAGCATTGTGTCATTGGATAATATCCCTGCCTCTGAAACACATCTTCCATTATTTGTTTATTTGTAGCGAGGATTAACATTTTTCAGATAAAGATTAAGTATGAATGAGGCCATGAAGGACAAATTTTAATCAAAAGCTGATGCTGCCCCTCTATAGATCAAATGCATTTAAGAGCTGTCACCATAATCAGTTTTATATTACGGTACTTGAACCTTTCGTTGCTTTATATGAAACTGTGCTCCGTACTGAAGGTTACATCTATCATCTGCCTTGGTGACTCACCTGCTTTGGAAGTTGTGCAGTTCAGTGAATGGTGACACACTTTGCTCAGTGATAAAGTCTTTATGAAGCCAAACTAGAACGTCCAACCCTTGAATAAATGCAACTGCTGATTAATGAAGTTACATGATATAATTTTAGAATTTTTTATTGTGCAACACGTGTGCGGGAGAGAGAGAGAGAGAGAGAGAGAGAGAGAGAGAGAGAGTGAGAGAGAGAGAGAGAGAGAGAGAGAGAGAGAGAGAG
>JBBPCS010000386.1:923929-949674 GCA_037974645.1 Hollardia meadi | reverse complement strand
TGTGTGTGTGTGTGTGTGTGTGTGTGTGTGTGTGTGTGTGTGTGTGTGTGTGTGTGTGTGTGTGTGTGTGTGCTTACCCCTACGACAAACAAACAAGAGCATGGTGATTAAAGATTTATAAAGACAGAAATTAAACACTGAACGATCAGGAACACTAATGATGGAGGATGTCAGTCTGTGTGGCATGGTCGTGAGAAAATTGAAGGGACGTGAGAGCGAATGAAAAGTTTTCGTTTTGTCCTCTGCTGTTGGTCGGCCACTTAACAGAGTCCATGCCCGGTTTGAGGCGAAGATGCATTAAGAGTGGATCAATTCGAGGTATCGGAGTGCACACTTCCTGGTCCTTCTGTCGGAGATATTACCGAAGACGGAGTCGTTGCATCTTGCCATCCTCCATTAGCCTGGCACACAAATAGATCAAGGTTGAGATTACAAACACGTTCTCTGCAACATGAGCCTTTTTATTCCCAAAATGTAACATAAACGCTCCAAAGATGGAAATGAGACTTGGCTGTGTCAGCTGAAATTAAAATGTCTGACATTCAATGATGCCGTGTGATTAGTCCGGCATCCTTTGCATTACAGTAGCATCAGCAAAGAGGGAACAAATTTGTCTCGTGTCCCGACCAATGGGAGCACTCCCTGAAATCAGTGTCTAAGCAGATTTCTGCAGCGGCCGACAGCTTGTCGCTACATATTCTCCTGTCAGTCACGAAGAGGGAGGGCTCGGGCCGGGTGAGGTGGGGAGAGCTGAGTGGAAGTGACAGGGCAGGGCCTCTCCGAGAGAGCCAGTCTTAGCCAGCCTGACTTTGCTTTGCTCCAGGCATGACCTAGCCTTTACTGGATCCTCCTACGTCACCATCAACAAAGCTAAAGGTTAGTCTATGCTAATATATCTATAAGGCATTTTCAGGGTTGCTGCTGCGAAATAAGAGCTCTGCCACAATTTGACTTAATCCAAATATTTTTTTACTGTGTTACTCTTCTGTTCTGATTCTCTCTTTTCGTGCGCTGAGGTTGCTCAGTGCCATCAGTGGCTGTTTCAGTAGGGATCATACTGAGCTCTGCTGAGCCAGTAGGCACAGGTCAGCACTGCGCATGGAAGTGAGAAACCTTGTGAGAAAGTGAAAAACAGTTGATCCTGGTAGGAGTTGACGTGTCTAAAGAGCTTACAGCAATAAGGCTTCAGCAAAGCCAAAATGACACCAAAAGCATTCAAATGCCGAAAAACAGCTCTACTGTTTGTTTACATATAAATAAAAAACAAAATGTTTTTTCACAGAAATCTTCTTTTTTTTTTTTTTATTTCCAGTAACTGCTGTAAACATAACACCTTAATTTTGACGCTTAAGCTTTAAATAATATTAGACTAGACTGTGAATACACTTGCATTTTACCCAGCAGGCATAACAACAGAGGTTCTCACATAATGCAGAGAGAGAAAGAGAGCTGACTATCTCTCTCTCTCTCCTCATCCTCTCTCATCAACAAAATTAATCTTTCCTCTGATAGCTCCAGATTATGCGCTGCTTTCCAAAAAGGCGCCATATCAAACCTCATCAAGGAAGATGGGATTCACGTCTGGAAAGGGCTGCAGGCGATCACATGTTCATACTTTATCACGAAGATAAGGCTATGGAAAATTCTGTGAAGCATTTCAAAAACAGCTAAGCGCAACAGCCTTTTTTTTTTTCTCCATCTCAGTTTTGACTTGAGTCAAACAAAGTATTAAAAAATGTTTATTAAAGAAAAGCTACAGGTTTTATCCCCCCGCTGCCTAATGTGTTTATGTGTGTATTAAATACAACTTTTATTCATATCAGGCAACAAAGTGGCAAGACATGTCTAATATTGTACGGCACACGCTTTGGGAAGCTAAACCACCTGCCAGGTTATGTCTCTCTGTATCCACGTGTAATGCAATATATTGTACTGTGCAGCATTTTTTGAAACAATATTAGTGACTAGTTTCTGCCTTTGTCTCAACCAATCAAACCTCTACTTACATTCAAGCCATGTGGACTGTACATCGTGTTTCCCCCAAGAGCATCATTGTATCCTGCCGTCTGACTGATAACATGGCGCAGGGTATCCACCTGATGGGACAGACAAGGTGGACAGGCCGGTCAACTCGGTGTCTCAGAGCAGGCCGACACTAACTGTAAACATGCTCAGCGAAGCAACAGACACTGACTAGTGTGAAATCACAAAGGGAATCCAGAGACAGCACATGTACTAATCCGATTTGTAATAGATTTTCTAATGAAGAGAGGGCACACTGACATTACTAGCATGCTCAAATCTGTTGCATTTGCTACAGTGTCTATGGAATAACAAAAGTGACAATAATGTAACAAATATACTAAAATATACTGGAAAATTTGCTTATATTTTTAACCTTAAACATGAGCAGGCATAGATTTTTTTTTTTTGCGCATGGTAGCGATTGTATGTCTGTTCTGTGGCTGCGTTAAACTTACAAAATGGAAGACATCAACAACACACAATAACAAGATGAGACAGCAATATAGAAATACAGAAAAAAAGGGGAAAACACAGTACCAAAAACCCAATACCAACCCAAGAGTTCAAGTCAAAGCCAAATGCATTCACAAAATCTTAAGATGTTTGGAATTGCGACCAGTAAATTGCTTGGTGGCAGTGGGGTGGGATTATATTTTGGCTGCCAAAATATTCCATCCAAAGCGAAAGAGTCAACACCGTTAGTCAATCGGAGTTTATATGGGATCGTAATTTGAACTGCCCTCGCATGAGCAGCGCGCTTTTCTTATTTTCTATTTTTGGTTGTGCTTCACACTGCACTGTGGATGGCTCAGTACACAGGCAAGACAAGGACAGCTCTCTGCACTGGTTTAGTCAGGAACTGTCCCTGATTGTTGGTCCTACCTGTGACTGTACATTGGCTCCGACTTGTGCCCCTTGGTAAGAATCCCCATTCAGACTCTGCATGCTCAAGAACATGTCCCCAGAGTTTGGGAGGTTAAAAGAACCTGAAGAACCTGGAAAGGGAGGATGTAAGCAGCTGAATACATGAGAAGGCTATAAAGGGAAAGACACACACACACACACACACGCACACAAATAAGGCAGACACACACGCCATGTCTGCATACACAGATCCAACTCAAGCAGAAAAAATACACTGAAGAAAGACTCCCATGAAAGCAAGCAACTACAAGGGTGGAGGAAGGAAAGGGAAGGGAGGCAAAGAAACAAACAGAAGATATGCAGAGGATCTTTTCACAAATGCGGTGGACACAAATGAAATGAAAAGCACATGACACAAGGGGACCGGTTCTATATGCGGCTTGGTCGCTTAAGCTCCCAATCGTTCCACATCACCTACTTCCAATCTAACGTTGGCAAGGAGGTATCACATGGTAAATGACAAAAAAAGGACAATAAGAAGCTTATGAAAAGACCAGTACCAGTAAACATGTTGGTTAAAAGAGTGTTTTTGCTCTCTGCAGAATCCAGCTGAAACTCTTCATCTTTCATCTGGAATCCTGGGTGCAAGAAAAAGGGACCACTTCATAAGCTTACCACATCCCGACGCAGGTCCAAACTCAGCATTACATTACTCAATAAACCCGACTAAACATGCCCTTATAGGCTTCCCCTTTTTATATGACTCTTATTCAAATAATGCCATTTTGATAGAAAACCATTACTGTGGGTAAAATGCTCCCAGCAATTATTTAGCAAATATAAAGCACTACCATTCAGTGGGACTACATACCATTACATTACAAATGACAGGAAGTTGACAGAAAGTCAAGGGAAAACAAATCCCATGGCATCCTTCTGATTTTTTTTCTATTTTGCCAAAAATACATGTGCTCTCGGTTCACAAGTCAGGAACGCTCTTTTCTATGCATGAGTTTGCTTAGCATCAACTGTCTTATAGACAGGAGACACTGTGATCCCCAAGCTGGGAGCAGAGCCTGTCACTCCTGCCTGTGTGAATCGTGCATGAGGGAGTAAGGCAGGTAGGCAGCAGGTTAAGGGCTGAGGTAGAGGGCAGATTGTTTTATCTAAATGCAGGAGAGCCTACCGGAGTTGGGTGTGGTAGGGGAGTTGGCCTGGCTGTTCTGCACTGCAGCGGCTGCAGCGTGTGCTGCATTTACAGCGGTCTTGGCGGCATACAGGTTGGCCTCTTCCTGAAACTTGCCGATATTTTTCTTGTACCGGATCCGTTTGTTGCCGAACCAGTTGGATACCTGTGTGAGCACAGCAGAAGAAGGAGGAGGAGCAGAGGAGTCAGACGTCAAGGAGCCACAGCACCGTGCACTGAGCAGTGTGATTGTTTCAAGATGTCATGTTTGGGTCCATCAAGTACCCAATTCCCTGCCCCTGCAGTAATGTCCGCCGGGTACACAAGCTAATTAAGCCATAATCAGGAGCCACTTGTGTCTTCTCATGGATGGGAGCGTGACACGCTCTCAGCTCTGTCTCCTGACAAAACTAAAACACAAGGGGCTCCTATTGCACAGAAGGATTGTATATATTTCTCATATCAGGGCTAATTGTAAAAGATACAAATCCCTCAGTGAAATTTATGAATTGTTAATATTTTACCCACTTAAGAATACCCACAGTTTCCAGATCAGTGAGTCTAGGTGATTGACACCTTATGTAAATACAGAAATATTAAATTATTAAATATATAAGGCAATGTAGCAAATAGAGCCTGAAGTTGTTTATTATGTGTGAGCTGTACATCAAATTTAACATTCAAACAGAAAATGGGAAACATTGTTTATCTGTGTTCATATTGGACAAAAATTGTTATTAAAGCATGCAGACCACCTTACCAATCTAATAAAGAGTTGTCTTTAATTAATTGCTGACCTGGGTGGCTGCAGTTAAAGCTTTAGTTTTTCAAAATAACATTAATACAGCGGTGTGTGCATGTTCTGTGATTCAGGAAGCAACTTTTGTTTGTACTTATCAAAAACAAAGAGATAGAGGGTAAAGACCTTTGAAGGACATTTGAAGCAGTAAACACAGATTATCGGGGGAAGTTAGCGTTAATTGATGTGTTAAAAAAACAACAAGAAATACTTTAGCGAAGTAAAATGGAACTTTAAAGGCATTGGAGTGTTCAAACTATTGTCTGAAACTGGGTATGTCCAGATTTAGAGCAGCTGAATTGAAAAGGTGACATCAAACATCAGTCAGACACGGAAAAAGTTGCACGAGGGCTGAACCTTATGTGTGAATGCTGGCGCTGCAATAAACTTGGAATAATAATGAGATGATGCCTGTTTTTAATGGTTCTATAAATTAGAGTGTCTTGCCGCTGTGCTGCTGTTGCCCCCCCACCCCCCTCTCAGGCCCTGCAGCCCACGGCTGGACCAGCCAAAGAGCAGCTGCCCCTAATGACGCTTTATTTAATTTCCACCCATGTGCTTAAATTTTAATATCCCCCAGCAGCCCGCCAATGCTGTGCCGTAAAAACTGACTGGATTTGCAGGACATCAGATCATTTCTATCCTGCACGTCTCTGCGCTCTAAATCTTTAATATCTAGGCAATTAAAATTAATGACCATTCAGGCGAGGCCTACTGTTGGCAGGGTTTCCTTGACATCAATTGTTTGATGGGTTTACCTAGAGGTTAAACTAACAAGCAAGGTTTAATTGGAAGCAATGAAAGCCCTGGCCATCATCCTTTTTACTTAACCTGCTTATGGTGGATTGTAGAGCCAAAGACGATAGGCAATATTCTCGCGGTTTTAGACAGCTCACGGAGTGGCCAAAAACCCCAGGAAATCATGGCAAATGTTTTATAAAGCACATCACTTTGTTTGATTGAAGAAAATGTTCATGCAAACAGTGTATTATACAGAACTGCATTTATTAAAATGTCAGCTGTGGTGTTTGCACATGAAGACATATTTGTATCATTAGTTAACTTTTTCCTACACGCTAATATGGCAGTGATGCATGCCAATCATTAAGTTTAATGTTAAAATGTGATTATTTCATAAGTTAGTATCGGATTAAACATAAACTTTAATTACTTCTTTATGATGAAATGTGCTATGACCGTATTCTACCACTATATGGTGTTACAAGCCTGGACAGACTCAGCAGTGTTGGCATCAAATCCCCTGGACGTTACAGCACCCGTTCCTCTCCTGCCCACTGAACTCTGGCTTTAGTGATTCTCGGGTTCAGCTAAATATTGAACAAATGCACTGCACTGTAAGGCACAGAGCACAACCCAATCTACAGAACTAATTCCCTTTTATCTTGTGGCAGGCCATGCATTCAATTGACTCCTATGTGTGGTGAGAACCAGGTTGTGAGATTGAATTACCTGACATCGGCAGCCTCAAAGGCAGCCATTGTATAATGACCATGCAGGCTCCTTGCAAGAACACGATACCGTTGCCTTCAGTGCTGCCCACTAGAGAGGCCGTGGAGCTGTGGTTAATAATTCAAACTATTTCACCCTATTTCAGGTCAATACCTCTCGCTACACAATGTAAGGCAACGCATGATCTGTCTGTGATCTCAATATATCTGAGGTTACAATGTCCTGAGCCTTAAACACACATACAAAGGTGGTCTCACTGGCTGTGATGCCATCAATTATACAGGCCGCATTAATAATGAATAAGAACTCAAATCTGAGCTTCTCTAAATTCACTCTGATCTGAAATATTGAAAAGTGTCACTCCGAAGAAAAATGTAACTCTTGTCTTGAATCACTGACACAGATTGTATCAAATATGTAAACCTGATACAAACCAGAGCCATCCAATCCCATAATCGCCATTCATTCAGGAGTCCAGCACAGCGCATGCAAAGTGACAATAAGACTGCACCTGCATTTAGAAGCACTTTGGTCACTGTAACAATGTCAGTAGATCATTGTACTAAAGCTGCTTTCTATTAACAAGCAGGATTCAGTATGAATCAAATCAGACACATTAACATAGTCAGATGATGCATACATTCAAGATTCTTTTTTGTTTATTTAGGGATAACACTGCTGCATATAGATATAAACAAAATACGGTATTTAAACTGCAGAAAACTTTGCTCTCAAACAAGACTGTGCATCACTTGTATTCTAAATGATCTCAGCTAAAATGATGCAGGGCGTTTCGTCAGCATATGATGCATTGAGCACGGTTGCGGACTGATATTGGCATACCATTCACGACGGATGGTTTTTTACTTAATGAACTGCTTGTGCAATCAACAAAGCCCGCAAAAAAAAAAGTATTGTAAAAGTATGGTGTGTGAAAAATTACTCGGCCGAGCCCTCAGCATGGCCGCAGCGGGCGCTTCGCGACACTGAAAGGCCCGGGACACGGTGACGGATAACACACTCACGGTGCACTCGGCATCATGTCGAGCCTCTCACTTTGTTACTCACTTAAAACGAGCCAAAGCACTAAGAATAAGTCAATAAGAATGTCTGCCGTGGCCTCTGCTTGTCGAGGAGTCTGCCACTAATGGGGCCTGAGATGAGTTCGAGTGAATTTTTAAAAGCCCTCTAATTTCTGCATGGGCTGATTTGTTCTCATGGGAGCCAGTGCAGAGGCCTGTCTTGCGAGGCACTCAGAAAGCAGAGCGGAGCGCCATTTGTGAGGGACGCCGGCCATATCTTAAACAAAGCACAGAGTGATCGCGGGGTGGATGGGTGGGGGGTTGATAAACTCAGAGCGCAGTTTGAAGAGTCAAAAGAGCACACGATTAGTCGATGCTCTACAACAAATAAAAATAAATATTAATGTGGTAAACAATAGCCAAAAAGTAATATTTCCTGTGACACATTTGTACACACATAATATGGTGATAACATGGGTGTAGTTTACAAATATGGATCAAAAAACAGCTCTTGTGTGACTCAGAGGTGGGATGTAAATGCTTAAGGTTCTCATCCGCTCTTTAAAAAAAAAAAGTAAATTCAAACTTCAAATACTGCAATTCATGATAGCATTAGCATTGGTCCAGCAGTGTGAGGGAGGGAGGTTCTGTGCAGTGGAAAAAAACTGTGAGGCTATATTACATACATAAACAATGAAAAACAGTGGATCAGGAGAAGTTATGACATACCTGTGATACTGTGATGGTGCTTCCCACCCCCTGAAGGCAAAAAAGAATGGGCTTTTACAGTATCTGACTCTTCACGACTACACCCCTCATCACCCCCTCCCCACACAGAAGAAAAAACACTGCAGATTATTGTATAGATTCATGTTTCTCTGATACTGTGTCTCATGAGGACAACCACAGAACAATAGAGTATCAAAAAAAAATCTAGACAGTAGTCACACAGTCATAGCATGGGATAATAATACTTTGGATGTGGGGGTTAGGTGTGAGAGATATTGCCTTCAGGTTTACCCAACAAGGAGGCTATGCTATATATAAAGTGGGAAAGTTGCATCTTTAAAATAGAACTGTGAATTAGCAGTGAATTAGCAGCAAATACCCAGTATCATCCCGTGTTTCGAAGCACCAGACTGCTTTTCTTACAGCAATGGATGATGCCATTTGTCTCCCCAGCTGATGACCTGGTTGACTGACCAGGCAACAGAGAGAGCACACATGGTGGATGGGAATGAGGGGGTAAAATGGCAGGGGACCCAGCGCTGGGGCGACTAAGGAAGGACAGCATAGTGCTTTGATTGAGGCCAAGATGATATAGGCCTCCCCTCCCTGTGGCCCTGCTCTGACTGACTGGGACCAGCCTTGACTGAAGCATCATTAGGCAGCCACAATGTCAAGGTTAGCTAAGGACATTGTGTCTTGGTGGTGTGACCTACGGTAACTATCCCTCTAGGCTTTCCCCACCCCGACTACCCACCAGCTACTGTTAGATGAACACTACCCACCTGGGAAACTGTGATGCTGCACTTCTTGGCCAGCTCCTCTTTAGCCTCCTCGCTGGGATACGGGTTGCTGAGGTGCGAGTAGAAATACTCGTTCAAAATTTCCGTCGCCTGCTTGCTGAAGTTTCTCCTTTTCCGCCTGAGTGGGGAGCAAAACGGGAGAAAGGCCGAGCGAGCCCATTAATGGGGACCAGCATTAACTCATCCATTTGGATCGCACAAATTGCACAATCAATCTCACACATAAATGGTAAAAATAATGGGGAATGGGCTCTAAGGGCCCTCGGGAGCGGAATATCGTGTCCTGCTCCAAGAGTCTCGTCAACACACAGAAGACCAGACTCGAACCAATAAACTGACAAGCTCACACACACACACAAACAAACACAGTCACAAAACACATACAATGTTTAATTTGGTCTGTTGGTCTCCAATCTCCAGTCCAAGCGTGTAATGTGGAGAGTTTAGTGCGGCGGATGGGTGGGCTTTGTGATGGAGCGCAAAGCCCAGTCGGAGTGCATCTCGGTACATTATAGAAATCACGGCATGCACAGTTGAGCATTGTTCCTGAAGTGCCACAGCCCCAGGGATCTCCAGCAGAAACAAGCAAACTCTAACTAGATCTGGGTCCCCTTCCCTCCCAAGGGCACTACTTATCATGTTGTTGAGCATTTGCTTATTTTGCCTTGTTTACCGCGCTTCACACACAGGCAGTGGGCAGCAAATGTGCTTCCACTTGGCTTGTCTGGCCCGAACTTGTGCCGCTCTCCGCAGAGCTCCACGCTGCACCACACTGTTAGTGATTAGACTAATCCACAACACCTGCTGATGACCTCCCCCCCATCCATTACGCATGACTCGGCCCCCTGTTTCATTTGGTCTTAACTGCTCTCAGGTGTGGGGGGCATGATTGTCTCGAAAATGGATAATGCATGGAACACAATTAAAATCATGCATCTCTGCAGTGCTCACACTGTGTGCTGTGCCAGAAAAGTTGGAGAAAAAACAAACAAACTTCAGCCCTGCACACGGTCTAAAAATGACCTCGCCTGCTGGATTTGCTTATATGGGTCATAAGGAAGCAATAAAAGTTTCTGGGCACCAAACACACACACGTATATGCATGAACTACACACACGATCCACTGACCTGGCATCAAGGAATCTGGAGCGCAGGATCATGACAGCCTCACAGGTGCTCTGTTTCAGCTGCATCTGGATGGAGCTGAACTTACGGTGGATGATTCCCACCATGCGCTCAATCTCTTTGGGAGAGATGGGCCGCGTGCGAGACTGCTCCCTCAGCAGGTTCATCACATGGGTGGTGAATTCGTTGCATGCCTGCCAAGTGACAGAGACAACAGCAACCAAAGAGAGTGGGTTAACGTCCCAAATCGCAGCAGCGTACAAAAGCTCTTTGACTGATGTGCTCAAGCCGTATACGTCTTTCACATGGGAAATGTGTCCATTACTGTACGTGCAAGTTCTTTTTGTCACACGCTGAAACACAGTGAACTGTTTATATATTGCTTTGATGACATAATAGGTGAAGTCAGCTTTGAATATAAATGCAGGTTTACAATGTGGCTGGGCCCTAATGCAGAGTGAATTTAAACAGCTTTTTGTTAAACCAGTGCTTCATACATGATTAATTAGAATAACTCATTTACGTAGTGCACACTTTGGCTCATTACTCTGAGTAAAATTCGTTAAGTATTTACATTTAGATAATTAAAACCTGGAAACACCCTTAAGAAAGATGCATTTACTCCAGGCGAAGTGTTGTGCGCCCCCGCGTACCCACCTCCTCTCTCATAGAGCGCGGAGTAAATTAGTCTAATTTACCTCGCCGGCTTGCTGAGGCATCAGTGTTACACCTTCTTTTTTCACCCATAATGCCTCTGTGTTTAATGGCAGGCTCAAAGTGCGAGGTGAAGGAGCTGATCATACTTTCATTTAACACAGATGACTAAGGCACTCCTTTGGATCTCTATAATCAGCAGAGTGAATAATACTGCAATTTTTTTTTCCCACGCTGATTCTGGCCCTTCATGCATATTTTCCTCTTGCTAATTGTGGGTATAAGCTGTTCTGAGGCGATGTGACGTATGAACAAATTGAAATTTCAAATTTTAAACCTTTTGAGGGTGAACAAAGCTTCTCCTTTTCTTAAATATAAGCAAAAAAAAAAAATCGTGAACATCTTAACCTTGGGACTGCGAGACCTCTTCTGTACCTGTTCATATTTCTCCAGCTCTGTGTGGTAGATCTGTCTGATCTGGGTGAGTTTGGCTCTGTAGTCGGAATGTTCGATGGAGTTGTCGCCTGCCCCGCCTGAGGCCGCAGCTGCAGCTGCGGCGGCTGCAGACCCGCCACCTTTCTCTGGTCCCGCCACGCCCTCTGCCAGCAGCATGTTGTCTAAACGCATGAGCTGGGGGTCTGGCGGATCCTCCTCCTGGGCACCGCGGATGCTGAGACCTGCAGCAACACATAAACAGGGACAGAGGGTCAAGCTAATGCCATCCAGGGACAAAAAGTCATCCTGATAATGTGAAATAAAAGCAGATCAAATCGGCCCAGACTGATTTGTTAGGTGCAATTAGGTCTGCGTAGTCTGCTATAGTGTGATGTTCTCCCCTGCAGGTATGAACTGGGTGCCTCCCATCTATGAGCTGTGTTCCTGTCGCCCATGTCTATGCCTGTTCTCTTTTATTTACACACTGCGCTGCACACTGTGTGTATGGGAAGGCTGACATGACAGCAACATCCATAAACTGACAAATGCTCAACGGTGAAGTGGCACTTCTACTCTGTGAAAGGATGCTAAACAGAAAACTATACCTCGAGTAAGTGTCTCTGACTTTGACACAGTGGATGCTGGGAACTCCAAAAAGTGACTGTTTCCCTCAGTTCTATTTCTTTCTAACATTGGAATCTTGTACTATTTTACAATCCTGATTTTGTTCTAAAAAATGTGCTGGTGAAATCAAAATGAGTCAATTTTATGTGCAGTGTTCATTCATGAATTGTTTATTCCTCTCAGACGGTGCTGTTTGTTTCCACCGGTCTGTCAGCAAGTCGTAATCACCCAGCCGATAGCATGCATGCACACCTTGATACGCTGGCAATGCAACCACAGGCGTTATGGGGAATAAACAAACAAAAATAACCCACTGCGGGTCAGAATTGCAACAAAAACAAGCTCGAGCAATCCACTTTCATAAGTGGATAAAAATGTGGCTCAATGGGCAGTAAATACTGAGTGGCTACTTGAACGTTATGATTACCAGAGTTGTTTCAATTCAGTAATCCCTCCCGCAATTCAGGGATTTTCAACAGCTCATTACAGCTTCATTAAGATATGGCCAGCCGCTGGATTCTAAATAAGAAGATTAGTGGCTCTATTGTGTCAGCCAGTAGGCATGCAATCAGAGGAGCCCTTTTACCACGCTCTGACCGACTGACCCTGCACACCATCAACAGGAGTAAATACGAGAAAGAAAACACTCCTGTCTTTCTTATAAACACATTTCTGAATTAAAAAAACAAAAAACAAAAACAGGAAACACATCATATTGTAGGCACTCCTCTCATGTTTTTCCACCCCTGTTGGTGTTTTCTTCGGCTGCAGTGCCACTGAAAAACAAATTTGCCTCTATTTATGGATCGGCTGGCTGGATCGAGTCTTTTAGGTGTAATGGTGTGAGAGGAGTGGATGAATGTGGCTATTTGTGTTGGAGACACTGAAATGCTGGACAAGGCTCCATCAGGCTTTGCAGAGCCAAGCCATCCATGTGGACAATATGCCGCTGCTCCACTAACCCTCATCCACATCAACTCCACCCAAAGCTCTCGTTCTGGACAGGCTCGACTTGTTTCTCTTCCAGTTTGTGCGGCGTGAAACAAAAATGGCACGTGATTCAAATGTGGACTGAGCAGACGCCTGGCTACATATCTCAACATGCTCTAATAGCTGGTGGTTTGTCTGCCACTACAGCTCATATTTCCCTAATTCACTGTTTACTCCCACTCTCGGATTCAACACAAGCTCAGCAGACTGCACTTGCCTTTGTGCTGCGTGTGGTGGTAAGTAGGTAGGCATGTTTTTCATGTCAGGTATATTAAATATAACTCTGGGACGCAGCGTACATTTCCACACCAAACCCAGTTGTCACTTCCACTTCACTCACTCTGTATCCAGGGGAAATGCAGCTGGGGGAATTTACAGGGCTTTTCAGCTAAATGGGCATAAATCACCGGTTTCATTCAAACTAAATAATCACAGGCCATAAACAGCTACTAGACTCTTACCATATATTACCTTAAAGTTCCTGTGTGCAATAACGTGGTCTTTTGCGGCAAAGGAAAGCAGAGCGAGACATTCGAAAGTGACATGTAATCCTGTTAGTCCGCCGACATGTGGAGTGGCCGTGACATTTTTATCATACGTGTCCATTTCTATTTGGGAAATCAGCAGGATAAAAATGATTACTGCGCTGCCCTGAGAAACACACGGCCCTGCAGGAGTCCACCAGGGTGCATTTGTGCCACAGCAGCTACGGCTGGCCATTCATAACACGCGTGTTGGGAGGGAAGATGTCTCAAGCAGATAAATATATATATAAAAAAAAAAAAAGAATTAAGAAATAAGAAATAAGAAAACGTAGCCTGCGGAAACAAAACTATTTCAAAAACAGGTCTCTTCTTTCTGTGCACCTTTTGTTGGAGGAGCTAAAGATTGCGGGTTCCCTGTCTACACTCGGCATCATCACACAACTTCCACAAAATAGGCTCGAACCAAGATAATATCTTTAATTTGCTGTGCGGTTGACAAATCTGTACAGCAACTTGCAAAGCCACAGTCACATTCTAGCACTGCGATGCTGCTTGCCTGCGCAAATCCTTATCCTGTTTTTGTCTGATGATATGGGTATTAAAACAAGTTTGGGCACCCGAGTTTAGCTCTAATCCACCTCCACAGTCAAAGTGGGATTAATCTCAGAGCAAAGGGAAGGTGCGGGCGGGAGTCGTGTCACCTTGGTGAAAGCCTGCGAGCAATAGCAACTTGAGAATGAAAAATCCATACAAGGTGTTTCACGTAACTCTGATGATGCTGGCTCACTTAATTACCAGGATGAATTTAATGACGTTGAAGAGAGAGAGAGAGAGAGAGAGAGAGAGAGAGAGAGAGAGAGAAAAAAAATCTAAAATTGTAATAATAATGTAACACGTCCTTAATCTGCCTCATTTGTCATTCAACAATACAGGTGGAGTAGCTGGGGAAAAAGCACTTGCCCATATGATTGTTCCTCATCTCTCCTGTGTGACGGAGACAAAAGGAGACACTGTGATTAATCCATCCCTATCAGTCAGGGGTGGCTCTCCTTTTCATTTTTTACAGGTTTCACCGCCGCTATCAGATCCGAGGAAGTAACAAATTTGACAGATAAAGACAATGCAGCCATTTTCTCACATACACACTCCCGTGTTCTCTGTTTATAATCATTTCCGGTCCTGGGCTGTTGTCTCGTACATCATTCCCTGCTTGAAGCCCTGACAGTGATCTGAGCACTGCCTCGGGCCGCTCTCCTTTTCCTCCCACCTCCCTTTTTCCCCCCTGTGCCCTCTTTTATTCTGTGGGCTTAGCTGACCTTTGGCCCGCTGCTTGTTTACTCTCATCACTGAAGTGTGAGCAGGAGAGCCATAAAGGCAGAGCCCTGCTGGGTTAATGTGGCCTGCTGAAGAGGGAAGGGGGTGGCTCTGGGCTTCTCCACCTCATTCTGCTGCACTGACTGCGCTGTCAGACAACACACTAGAAGAGTAGTGCTTCTTGCAGATGAAGCCAAATTTTTTCTTTTTCTTTTTATGTGTGCTGTGCTGCTCGCAGAACGTGCATTGCAGTAAAGCAGTCCGATACACACCGTGACTCTGTTTCTTCTACCACTGTTTCCAAAACATCCGGCTCATTACAAGTAACCCTGACCTCCTGCAGCCCCCCCCCCTCCTCTCCAGTGCCTCCGGTGAATGGCTCCGGCCACGTATCGACACTCTGTTCATCTAATTGCATTGATCCAGAAAGGTCTCCCAAAGCTAACTAATCGAAACAGAATTTATTTTCTGTCAATATTTGCAAAGGTCATCTCTCTTAAAGCTGTGGAGTAGCTGGCGTGAGCAGAGAGGCGGCTCATAAGAGGAGGAGGAGGAGGAGGACCGTGGCATCTAGCCTGTTACTGAGGCTCGTCCAAGGTGAGCTTTAACTCTGGCTTGGCACTCGGGATCCAAGGCTTCTAATCCACCGTGTTATTAAAACCCGCTGCCAAAGCAACACACCAGAGACTACAGAGGGCTTAGAGTATCCATTTCACAAAGAGGCCAGTGTCACTACAGCCGCGTTCCACGTCTCCTTTGACTTCATATCATCTCCTTTTGTCATGGCGCCCGGATCAGTGACTTTCAGCTCCAGAGGCAGGGAGCTGGATCAAATTACCATTGAAAATCTTTTGTTCTGACAAATGAAACATAAGGATCCTCTTTCATCGATGCTCTTAAAGGCTTTTTTAAGCTTGGCCTACATCCACATGGCAAAAAAGAATCTGAGAGAATGCCTGCGGGCGCGCTCTAGCATGTACAGTAATTAACATGCCATTAACACATTAATACACATTAACTATTCCCAATGTTAATGGAAGAGTAATTACCATACCTGATACCGCACTGTGGGGAAGCCAAAGCACATTTGCCACTTTGGTTCTCACTTTCTTTGTTGAGTGAGCTGAAAAGAAGAATTTGGGAAGATGGCTCTGGTTCCCTGCACACAGAACATATCAGTGTCCGTACATGTGTCTGCACTGCAGCGGTGGAATGTAACTATGTTATGCTACTTTATACTTGCACTCCACTACATCTCAGAAGCAAATATTGTATTTTTTACTCGCGGTTGCTTAAGCGAAATAAACCTCGCAAGGACGGCCATGCTACAAACATGATGATCTTATAGAGTATGATGCATTGCTGTAGATTCAACTAGCCAACAGTACATAAAGTAGTTCAAATGAGCTTAAACATCTACAGCAGTAAAATGGAACATCCACATTAATGCAGCAGTAAAATTTATCTAAAAACATCAGATATAGTAGGAAAACACTGACAGGGAACGTTTTACTGCACTATGGCTACTTCTACTTGCTGATAATACTTACATGCTTATGCTTAAGTAAGGTTTTGAATGGAGGACTTTTACTTGTAGTGGAGTAATTTCACAGTGTGGTATGAGTACTTTTACTTACTGCAATGTAGAGGCCTATACAACCCAAAAAGTGAGAACTACTTTTACACACTAAGGTAGCTGTTTGGATTTTTATACACCTGAAAGCGAGGCAGTTCTCTCCGTTAGAGGTGAGGCTGAAACACTGGAGGGCACAGAGAGTCTGGTGATTAAATGCGGAGTAAAAGGAGGCAGGGAACGGGCCCTAAACTGGGGAATCCCTGTCTAGAATGATGATGTATTTCCTCCCAGTGTGGTGAGTGATAAGCTAATCAGCCACGCTGACAGTGAAGTGCTACAGCCCCTCAGTGCTGGGTCAAGACTTCTCCCATCATACACCACCAGCACACACTAAACAGACAGCGCATGGAGGTGGTGGTTGAGGGGGTGGGGTGACAAAAAGTGGCTCTGGTCAGAAAAGAAGATCTCTGTCAGTTCAGGTAGCCTTTGTCCCTCGACGATGATGAGCCACCCCCACCTCCCAAAAGACGGGGAGGAGGCTGTGACAGCGTGGGGCGAGGGGCGTGAGGGGAGGAGGGTGGGGTGGTGGGGGGACTTGCCACTCTCGACCCACAACTCCAAGACACGCGGGGAGTGGGGGTGGGCAAGGGGGTGGGAAAAGACAACCCAAACAAACATCTTGAAGACATTTTGCCAAGCACACCAAAATTAATCACTGTCCTATGGTGGCACTGACATTTGTGGGAAGTGACACACAACATGACAGACTGGAGGGAGAGGATGAAAGGAGAGTGAGGGAGGGCTGGGTAAACAAGAGCTACTGTCACTCGCTGCGATCATGTGTGCATGTGTGTGTGTCTATATGGGAACGTGTTGAGTGCCCGCTTTGTTTCCCTGCCCTTCAAGACTCAATGTGGGCAAACGGCCAAGTGGTGTAGTGATGGCTGACCAGGCCTGGCGGTGGTGGCCGCACGCAGCGGTTGGGGGGAGACTGGCCAAATGAGTGGACAGGACCTCCGCTACAGATCAGTACACTGACTGACCCTACAGAACGCATACAGCATGGGGCTCCAACGTAGGGCTCACATGGTCTGCTTGTCACAGAATGAATCACTGAGACACTCAGCTGTTTTTAAGGCAGACATCTCAAACGCAAGATGAACGTAGAGGAAAATGTACTCAATAGAAGAGTAATAGCATATTTTAATCTCTGCGCTGGAGGTAGACTTGGAGTCAAAGCCATCTGAGACAGTTATTGTGGCCTGTGTTTCAATATTTCATTTTAGCTCCCTACATTGTGTTAGCATGTTTAGCTTATTTCTTTTCCTCACTTTCATTTTATATTTCATGTATTGATGGTCTAGCTGCTAGCCTCAATTTGCTGCAAAGGTAGGCTGATTTGTTATTCAGACCCCAAGCAAATAATGCAAATGTGGCACTGAAAGCCACTTATGAAACACCCAAAGGCAACTAATCACTCCTCCTCTCGTTCCAGCCTTTCTGCAGCCTCCTAATTAGAAGATGGAGATTGCATGAAACCAGGTCACACAGCAGGTCTTGTACACACTGATAACCAGGCAAATATGCAGGCAAAACTTCATCCAGACACCAAGCCAAGCATGCATTATTTTAAAGGCTAGAGGTGAAAAAATAATGCTATTCAGGTTATTAATCCCATATATTTCACTGTATGCTCCCAAAGAAAGGATTTAGGCTTGAAGCCTTTTGTGTGTGTGTGTGCGTGTGTGTGCGTGCGTGCGTGTGCGTATTCTGTATTTGAGTGTGTGCATCTGTGCATGTGCTCATGTCTGCATGTGTGCGTGTGAGGGCTAAACAAAGAAACGGTATTGGTAGCATACAGCCAAGCATGATCCACTGCCAGAGAGATTATTCTTTGCAGTGGCATTTCTGCAAGAGAGTTGACAGTCCATCATTTAGATTTTGCAGTGTATCCACGAAAAGGCTGCATTGCCTGAAGCAGAAGGAGCTGCTCTTTCCTTCAGTGTCTTTTATAGAAGAGAATTCAGCTCCAAATTGTAAAGCCAGAATCCTTTGCTAGCTGTACTAGCGTGTAAGGACTCTGCTACGAGGCAACCGAGGTTATGACACCGGAATAAACCTGCGCTTGACGTGCTGATTCTCAGAGCGTCTCTTGGTGAGGACTGATAACGCTCACAAAAAAAACACACCCACCTCCTGTGTCTTGGGTTGCACGCACCTATACAAGAGCGCTGTTTGTGCAAGCATCCTGAGCCTGATGTTGCAGGTTACTGCTAGGTCTGCAGAGTGCAGTGCAAGGAGAGGATGGGCAGATCAGGTCCAGGCCAAACAACAGCTTGTGACAGAAGCAGGCCAAAGAGGATGTTGAGACACGCAGAGACTTAACAGGCAGCCGGCCTGCCATCCATTCTTTTTCAGCTCTCCTTATACTCAACACATCACTTCGGATCCATCGCAAGTGTCTCTCAAAGAACATGGCAAGAATAGAGTTTCACATTACCATAAGAAAGGAGAGAAAGGGGCATTCAAAGAAAATGAGTGAATGATTGCTGGAAGAAGATCATCTCCCTCATTTCATTTGACCAGCTGAATCATTTAATTGTGCACCTACAGATGATAACCTCCACCTTTTTTTTGTTGCTCGATACCCTGCGAACAAGGTAGCAAAAGAAGGTGATTTGGTGCTAATTATTCCCAGCATGTACTTTACACACCATTTAATGAGTTAGTCTGGAGGCATGGCCATTGGCTGTGACTCGCTCGCCCAGTTATCCAAGATGAACCGTGCAATCTCCCTCACGTCACCCCTGTCATGTGTACCAAGTCCCCCTCCGCATCCAATTCCCTGCTAGGGCTTCACTGGAGCAGAGACGAGGCACCGCTGAGGCAACACAACAGCTCCCGTAGCGTCTCTGCACACCAGCGAGGGAGGGGTTGTAGGGGGTGTGTGTGGGGGGTAGAGCAGGGAGCTCACTCTCATAATTACAATAATTAACAGTTGCAGATTTAATTGGAAGGGAAGGCATTAACAGGACGAACATTGTGGCGGCGCGTGCAGAGGGAACCTTTGCTGCAAGACGCTTTTGTCTCCTCTGTACCTAATGGCGCCTTCGCTGCGGTTGGCGAGTGCTGACACAACACAACACAACCGAGCTGAGGGTTCAGACGGTGGGGCTTGTCAGGACTCAGACTGGAGGCAGATAATTAGGTGCCAGGTTAATGAGAGCACAGGCTCTTGATGGCATTTGGTTACTGTATGTGGGCAATTAATGACTTTGTTTTTGTGTTTTTATTGCCCACTTGAGTGGAAAACATAATACATTATTTACCTCAGGCCTGAGTGTGGTGTTTGATGGAGTGGCACTGACTCTGGCCAAAGAATTCATTCATCGCAGCGAATGGTTAATTCAAAACAATGCGGTGTGCTACGTGGAGTCGGTGACATGAAATCTCAGTTCACTCATGGCTACCGCGCCGTGTGACCTTTTCAGAGCGTATTGCCTCATAGTCGATGTCAAGCCAGCATTGAAGCTGCAGGCCAGGGGCAGGACGATGTAGCCACAAAAACACAGCAGAACAAAGAAAGCAAACCCTGTGGCCATAAGTGTTCAGTTAATTCAGCGTATCAGGTTTCATAATGTATTTTCGAAATTCCATACCCCCCTAGAAAAGCCCCGCTTTCATCCTCGAGGATTTATTGGCAATGAATCCACTGAGAGGTCTTTAGACATCCTCTTCTTTAGCCCAACCACTCGACGCCTCCTATTTTGGAGTTAGTTGTTCTCTTGCCTGTGGTGGCCAATTAGAGTGCTATAAGATAAATGGGCACCCACAACTTTGATGTCCATCTTTTTAATAAGCTTTGGTTAAGATGACATCTGTGTGAAAGAGTTCAATATCTTCACAGTGGGAGAGAAAAGAGGTTTATTCTAAAATGAAATATCATCTAAATACTGCTGGAGGTTTAGGCTGGATGGTGGTGGTGGTGTTGGGGGGGGGGCTGGGATCATAGTGTCGGCTGAGACTCCGGTGTTGCATTCATTATCTTCTGCTGCAGTTGTGCAGATTAGTCAGCGAAAGATGATTTTTAGAGCCTAGTGAAATCTGTGCTTTTATACCACAGAATCGGCTTCAGCATAAACAGAAAATGTTTTCTAATGCCGTCTCCAAGTGTACAGAATTTATCAAGCCTGAAAAACAGAATGCTAGCTTTTGTCACATTTAAAACATAGAAAGCCAATTAATTAGCCGGAATGCAAACGTGCACAAAAATCATTCAGTGTTGGCAATAATATGGAGCAGTAATAGAAGAAAAGAACAGTGTAACAATATCTAAAATGGTGGGGTAATAAAATGGTGCATGGGAGAGGTGGAAAGAGAGCATATATCTAACCTAGCCCGCGGACGTGCTCCTTTACACGTGTGTGTAACTCAGTCAGGAATAATGTAAATGTCTGCAGAGTCTTAAGACTGAGCAGGCCCGTATAAAAGCACCCTGTTTCAGGCTAGTAAAACAAGTCAATAAATACAGCGGGAGAAGCCGCCGCTGTCTGCTGCACTCTCCTGAATGAAAACAGAGGTGAACTGCTTATTTTCACTCTGGCACCAGAGGTTGACAGCGGCATAATGGGCACTCATACATTCTGACTATCACTCGTCACAAGTTATATCTCTCAATATTACACTCAAGTGCATTTTAGATGTAAAGCAAGCGTTCCCTGGGAAGACTATTTATGACTTGATGTGGTCAGCTCCTGAGCAAACTCAACAGTGACCATGTTTTGATGTTTAGTTTCTATGAAGACTACATATATTGTGCGTTATGGGGGCATTCATAGTGTACTATAATGCATTCATAATGCTTTATGACTACACTCATAAACACACATAATGCTTGTGATGCACTATATCATCAGTCAAACATTGTAGATGTGACTTATAATAAATTATAAGTTCAAATGTCTTATGGATGTTCTTGACTAGTTATAAACTAGAGATTGACTGATAAAGCGTATAATACATTATGACCTATACCTATACTCACCTATACACACCCCAACAATGATATTTAGTAATCACTTGAAAAGCATTACACTTTACTGACCCCCAACAATTAAACATGAAGATGAAGCATGCATTATTGTAGATGCATCCATACAGTATGTACTTGACTTTAATTAACACATACAATGACAACTTATGATACTGCATGGACTATTATAGCACACTATGAGACCTTACTACAGTTGATTGTTGAGGAGAGTATAGGTAATCATAATGTATTATAAGCCTCATCAGTCAACCTCTAGTTTATAACTAGTCAAGAGCTTCCATAAGACACTTGAAGTTATAATTCATTATAAGTCGCATCTATAATTTTTTATGACTGTTGACACAACGCATCAGAAAGCATTATATGTGTTTATGAGTGTAGTCATAAAGCAATATGAATGCAATACTATGAATGCCCCCATAACATAGTGTAGATATGGTCTTCATAGGAAGTGTTTTAAAAAGACTTCTCTTTCTCACTGGATTCATCAGTGTTTGTCTTCTTGTTGATTCTCACAGGCAGAGCAAACACTACACGCTAAGCGCCGGTAGGTCGGCACTTACTTTACGAGAAGGCAGATCCTTCCTGCCCGTGCTCCAAATGGGAAGCCGATGACACAGACTCACACAAAATGGAAACACCATTAGGTAGGCAAACACTTCACTGCGATAACTGCTACCTGATTACAACGGGAAAGCGCAGCCATGGTTCTGCTTCTCTTTTTTTTCATACTGTGTCAACACTTTGGGAAAGCAAATATTTCAGTGACTACCCTCTTTGCGCTTTAATCCATATGGTGCATTCTGTTTGTTGCCACAGATGTTACACTCCCAGGATGGGTTTGTTTTTTTAGAATAGGAAGAGCTACGCCTCTATGAAGCAATGGTTCATCTGCTCAATGCTACACAATGAATACACAGAGGTCACACACCATATCACACCAGGGCCAGCGTCAAACCTTTATTAAATTACCTAGCTATCTTCTTTTCTGTCACCACACTGATATGAGGGTTATCTTTTTCATTTAGGTAGCGGATTTTCAAGGGATTATGCATTAAAGATTAAGGGTGTATATACCTAACAGCTCAGCACAACAAAATGCAATAGCTCAGACAGAGCATGGCTGATGTGTGGAAGGCAAAAGGAGGTGCCATAAAACAAATCTTCAGCAGCCAGAATCGGACAGGGTTTATTCTCCTCAGACAATACGAGCTGTGACTACACAGAATGTTTCGACCCTAAAATACTGTGGTAAGCAATACAAATCCCTGGGACAAAATGAAATGTATTAAACATGTGGATTTCATAAATCTCCCTTTCCTCGGTCTGGGTCAGAGGTATATTCACTGTAGAGCTCGGCAGGCACTTTTCCCTCAGCATTGTTACTCAAGTGCTCCGAGTGGTTTCAAAATGAATGTCAGCAAAAGCTGCACGTGTGCGGCAAACAGCAGATCCTCACAGTAAAACAGTTCAAATCACTTACCCCTACTACTCTGTAAGAGTATTACAGTGGTGTAGGGATTTAAAGGTCTGCTTTAGAAATATTAAAGTTGGAATAGTGAGCTAGGACCTACATTGTAGATGTAAAAAGGCTCCAAAGATGAATAGTTCTGTATAGTTCTCCATGATCACTCTCCTCAGTGGAGATAGTGTCAAAAAAGGGGGGATGAAAAAGCCATTTCAATCCGAGCACAACACTGTTAAACACCCAACTGGGATCCCTTTAACCTTGAGCAGCATACCAAAGGTAGAGGCAGCCTGGGGCTATGGGGGGGCTGGCTACCACAACTCCCAGTGCCATGCTGTTCCACGGTGGGGGCCCAACATGGCCAGATTGCCAGAGAGGCCAGGAGAGGTGGTGCTAAAGAGTAAGCATTCATCTGCTACAACATTCATTTAAGTTGCGCCATCATCTATTTGCTTTGGTTTCCAAGCAATTATTTTCTGGTGCACCTATGTTCACCTTGTGGGTGTCTGGTGGATAGTTCATGAGACACTATTTAGCGAACGTGATGGATAATCTGGGATCCTTGAAGTTGAGCTGAAATGAACATTTCTTTTTAACCCTTTTAGATCACATTCACGGTAATAATGTGGCCCTTACGAACAAAATATGCAAAAAAAATAATAATAATTACAAAATCCATTTCTTTGTATTTTTTATATCAAAATTTGATCAGTTTTCTTCCAGTAAAACAAAATCTAAAGTTGTCTTACATCAGCTAGTAATAACTATTTTCAACCAATAATATCATGCCATCCACCTATCAGTCTTCAACTTTTGGCGGCATGAAGCTAAAGCTAGCTTATTATTTCATGTCAGAAGGGCACAGCTGGAGTAGAGTGTTTCTGGGGTCTGGGCCTACTAATTACTGTACAAAAATACAAATTCATTGATTTTGGTGAAATTGGATTATATTTTATGGAGAAAATATTTTCTGGTTTTCGCTCTGATGTCCTCTTACTGCTCTGCCTGAACTCTCTGTGATTTACAGAGTTTCCTGATGAACAGATAACTTAACTTGTTCCCGAAGTAGCCACTAACTGATGCTAACTGTACCAGGCTCAGGAGTCAGGAGGACGGAGACTGAACACAGCCTCTGGGACAAACTGAAACCAATTTGATGGCAGGGAATCCAGTACCGAGGTGGTTTATATGATGGGCAGAAAACGTAACTTGTTGTAGCTGGTAGACTGCTAGCTTGGTTAGCAGTCCCATTAGCTACCTCAGCCTTGGGGCCCCACGAGCAAAAACCGGCAAGAAAACCACCTTGTTTCTGTATTTCCCAAACTGGCCTGTGTCGGGCATCAGTCTGTCATCTGGTGCTGTGTTTGGTCCCACTTGGGGCATGTTTGGAATGCCCTTTTTATGTTTGGAAAGCTAAGCTAGCTGGACATCTAGCTGCATGACCAGGGCATAACACACAGTCAGTGCTAACACTATTTGGTTACTTTAAAAAGTCCATCTCTACCTGACCATTTGTACAGGAAATACATAAATATGCAGAAGCAAATAGCATTCCGCTTTCCATTTTTTAACTTTAAAAATGGCTTTAAGAGTCATTATTCTTTGGATCCCACTAAGAAGAAAAGGGCTAAGCAGCATATACACAAGTGAGTGCCCTGTTTTTCAAAGAATACCCTACCAACAGGCTGTAGTATTTTCATCTGCTTCAAACTAAAATCTTGTAAACAAAAGTATGAATGATGTATAAATGTTGTGCATTGCTCTGCTTTGTGTGGGGGGGGCCTTGGAGAAAAAGATGAATAAAGATGGAGGATAAAATAAGGATATTCCTTCCCTCAAGCTCACGTTACGGCTGAGGCAAAACAAATAATGAAGCCTACAACCTATGAGTCACTTCAATCCCATTGTATAATTCAATCATTTTTGTGACAGCTGACGATTACTTCATCATTGCACAAAGACAGATTAAAAAGTTGTCAAATTAAATATTAAAGAGGGACTGCAGGCAGCGGTGAATTTTTAAAGGAATAACACAGATTGGAGATGAAATGAGGCACCTATATGCATATTTTATGCCATAGGGAACGAATGCATATATTTTCCTCTAGGCCACCTACTTTGTAATAAAGAATAGTGTGTGTATAGATGTGGTAATGCAGCACAGCGGAAATGATATGAAAGAGAAATTGGTTTTACATAATGATGTCAAAAGGAATATGGCTCTGCATGGTCATGCGGAATAAAGATAAGATTCTCTTTCTCCGTGAGTGAATATTTTGCTAATGGTTTCTTCATTTCCTTAAAGAATAAAAGAGTCAGCTTTGAATGAACCTTGAATGAGGTTTCTATTGAATGAAGTTAGCATTTATCTTTCAATGGCAGAAGAGATCTGTTGAAAATACGCACGTGTGGAGCAGAATACTGAAATGTAAAAGCTTTGTCATCCGTTGAAATAAAGAGAAAGTGACAAGTGACAGTAATGCTATCACACTTTCGGCTGGTTTGAAGAGGAGAACAAAGCGGCAGAACGCAACGCGAAGGGGGTTAAGTCTCTATGAAGAACACAGAGGAGGCCGCGTTTCACAAAGTCAGCATCGATTGGGGTAAACAATGACTGATCAATACGCACATGAGAGGCTCCTTCTAACAAAGACTTACATGTGGATTTCATATACTGTATCTCACAAACACATAATGTTTGCTCAAGCCTGTTGAATTAGCAGCACTGCCCCTTTCTATTAACGCCGTTGCTTTTTTTCTCTCTCTCTCCTATTCAGCACAGATACACTCCTGTGTCCATACACACTTACTCATGCAATAAGCATCATTGTCACAGAGGCTTCCTTTCCAAATGGTTCAGCCTCCACCATCTGCAGGCGTTCCCAGACACACCGCTTTGAGTCTGCCATAATGATGCATGACTAAGTACAGTTAAAGTGTTGCAGTCTGTTGGCAAAAAGCAGTCAAGCACTTTGCTATAGTGTCACAACGGATAAACCATACAGCTGAAGGTTGACGATGGATAAAAGGCAGTGACAGGCCTAGTGATGTGACTCTGTGTGTGTGTGTGTGTGTGTGTGTGTGTGTGTGTGTGTGTGTGTGTGTGTGTGTGTGTGTGTGTGTGTG
>JBBPCS010000386.1:906009-923751 GCA_037974645.1 Hollardia meadi | reverse complement strand
GTGTGTGTGTGTGTGTGTGTGTGTGTGTGTGTGTGTGTGTGTGTGTGTGTGTGTGTGTGTGTGTGTGTCTGTGGATTCACATGTGTATGAGAGGTTAGAAACCATGGCACAGCAGATTTGTGAGTGTACTTAACTAGGATGTGAAATAGGGTTGGACACAGTGACATAAAATGCTGTGCTGGAGTCTGTTGAAACTGGGACACGGTTTAAAAGTTATTCCCTGTGCCAATAAACAGGCATCTCCACTCTACTACTGTGGTTTTGAGGGAATCGCACCCTCATGGGTTTGCTAATATTGCTTGTCACACACATTTCCGGAAATTGTTAGCCAGCACAATATGAAATTGTACCCTAACCCTAACAAACTGTTTTTTGTTTTTTTTTTGTGCTGCATTCGGGAACACCTTATTTTTTGAATTCTTGATTTACGTTGTGTGTTTTTTGCTTATTTTGCCGACTACACCCAACTCTTTTGGTTGATCTTCGCAATATGGGACTCAAGACTCCCTCTCAGCTCTAACCCCCTCCTCTCTCCTCATTTCACTGTCTCCTCCTGTACTCTTCAGGTTAGATATTCAGCGTACAGTGAACGAAGGGGAGGCAGAGAACTCTCCATTATACTGTACTCTGTTTGCCAAAGTCTTTAGTGTCAAAACGCTCCACAGACTTTGTTGCTGCTTTGTCGAGCTCATGGCTGCAGCCACTTTCATGTAAATGTTCTTGAATGTTATTTTCTGAAGAATGCATTTTAAAGAGAAATTCTCATTTCTGCCTCTGCATCTTGTCACAAACCCTTTTCTCTCCCATCTCCTCCCCTCTCCCTCCCTGCCACAGCCGTAGACTGCATAATTGATGCAAATACTGTCACACGTGTCAGGAGTGGAGGTTCTTCTAGCTTACTTCTGTGCAACACTTTATCGGAGAACATTAAGTGGAGAAAGCAGCCTCATGCCAGGGCTGGAAAATCAGCTTGTCAGTGGTCTCATTCATGCAGCCGTTGCTTCGGGATTGTTTCATCAAGGTGATTGAGAACAAAAAAGTGTGGCAGCAAATTCCAGCTTATGTTCAGGAGCCTTTGCCACATACATTATTTAGTTTCGTTGCCCACCCTCCTCTCTCCAGTCATGTGAATGCATCATTCCCTAATTCTCAAATATTTCTTCAGATTTCCTCCTATTTGTGCTATATCCTTTCCACATCAACCACAGCAAACCATTAGGCTTGCAGAGCGCACTTTTTTTTGTGTGTGACACAGACCTGAAATTATAGATAGCTGCTTTCAAGGAGTGCTAGGGTCTGATGGGAGAGCTGTAATGGCTGTTGAGTGACTGGAGTGCAGCGAGAGACAGAAACAGGATTTCATTTACAACAACGATACAGGAGGAATTATGTAAAATGGTAACATTCCATGCCATTTAATGAGCCATATTCACTAATGTCTATGGTCTAGCGGTAATAAAACGCACCGCCTGCCAGAGCTCGCCTGCTCCACTGTTTCTGTCTATTTCGAGCTCTGTATGAAACAATGGTGCATAACAGAACAGGCAGACATTTGCAGTTCTTTACCCTGCGTGCCGAATGCTCTGTCCTCTGACAGAGTGAGGCGCTTGTCTACTACCCTCCCTACTCCCCCACCTCCCTCTCCCATCCTCTCCCCGTCCTCTGTTTCCTGGCCCTAGTCTGTGCTACAGATTAAGTGACTTGATCCTGCAAACATCTGAAGAATTCAGCTCCACAAAGGGGTCAGACAAAGGCCAGGGGATAGCCTTACAGGTCGTCCTCCATTAGCAGATCCACAGAGGTGTCGTCAGGAGGGCTCTGCAGGCAACAAAGACGCCTCCAAAAGAGCAGATTGCCAATTGATGTTTATCTCTGGACTCATTATGAAAACCCTCACAGCCTGCGTCTACTAGGACATATGATCTCTGAAATTAATGGGAAAAATTGATTTCCTTGCACTGTGCACATGTCATGTGTGAGATGAGTTGTTTGAGAAAAAAAAAAAATTCTCGGACTGGTAAATGGGATCCTGCATCTTTTCTCCTTGTCAAATCTCTTTATTTTTTTTGCACAAACAAGTTCTCGCTTGTGAACTGCAACGCTCACGCCAAGTAAGCTGCAAATGCTGACTGTCTCTTTGTTCACACGTCTCTTGATATAGACAAACAAAAATACCCCATATTTTCCAGCATTCACAAAGAATATCTGGGGCTCCTAGAAAAACATTTCAACTGTAATAAGCTTTCTCCATGAGAGTCTGAAACATTTCAGAGGGCCTCTTTGAAGCTCTCACTATGTTGACTGTTCACATATAGACAGTGCTTGGAAAGCCTGAGCGCCATATCGCTGTAACCTCTCAGTGCTTCTGCATTAATAATTAATTGCCAATGTGAGTAAACACCACTGTAGATACAAGAATGCCCCTAACAACACAAACTGCTGCTCCCACTTAAAGCTGTACGCTCAGGAGAAATTGGATGAGTTTCCAGTATACATGCTAATGTTGCATATATTCTGTCACATTTATCATGGAATAAAATCCCAGCAGCAGCTTCTGTGTACATATTCCGCTCTGAGATTTCACCATGTTTGGCGAAATTTCCTTGGAATGGCTGTGATTTGCTCAGTTCTGGCGCTATCTTTCACTCTGCAGACTCCCCGCGTATAGTCAGAGCTGCTCAGGAGGAGATTTGGAGGTGTTGTTCTTGTGCAGTTACCCTTTAGCTTACAGGCAACATGCTGCGAGTTTACGGCTAACACTGCCTCATTTATATTACTTATATTGAGGAATGTATGTGCGAGGCCTGTAGAACATGCTGACCTTGTCACTGTAAGCAGCATCTCTCCCGTGCGAGTGAGGAGCCTCGCTGGTGTTCAGGTACTGAACCACTCAGTGGCTTCCTGCTCGTTTTATACATATAAATGGAACAAGAGCCTGAATGTTACTGGCTGAGCAACATAACATGAGCTCTGATTAAAGGATTTATTACATTAGTGCATACGATTTTAAACATATCTGGCATATTTGTTGCTTGTTTCTGAATACAAGAGAAATATATAATAGTGCAAACACTAATCACTATGATTTTGCATCACCAATGAGCCTTATTTCACTTTTCGTGTTGGAACATGACCATCTATTCGGGATTCAGGAGCAAGGAGGGTGTCTTTTATCGTACTATAAATCCTCATTACTTCTCGTAGCACTTGTGAAGGCTAAAGACTAGAGCAGAGCATGTTCTCTTTATTCAGCAGTCACTGACAGACATGGCCAAGCACTTTGGGTTAATGTAATATCACAGTTGGATGCCTCCTCAACTCACTTACATTCCCTGTTAGCTTAAAAGTCCTTATGTGGGAAAAAAAAAAAAAAAGAACAAGTATGCGATGCATGACGATTGTGGGAGCCCATAACGACAGAGGGGACACAAAAAGTCACAAATATTCTTCCACAGGCCCCAAAGGATAATAAAGCTGATAGATTGGAAGAAGATCACATTTAAATGCTTTCAATCAAGCAGTACTTTATTATAATATAAAATAACATGTGAAGAAAACAAAGGACTAATAAAAAAATAAATAAATAAAAATCACATCTGTGATATCCATAGTCCCATTTTGTCATGGGGAAACGTTAGTCTAAGAATAGAAAAATGGACTGTAAAAAGTCCATGGTTCATCTACTGAGACTGGCATATCAATTAGGATTGTGAATAAGAGTGTAATTGAAAGCAACAGGAGCAGAAAGAAGCGGAAATTCATCAAGGCAAGCATGGAAAAGCACAAATGAGTTCCGAGCGAGACACAGAGCCTCGTCCCTATTCTTCTGCTGCCTCTTTGGCTGGAACAGACCCACCTAATCCCTCCTAACAATGAACTCAGCAACCAAACAAACTCTGCCCGCTGTAGTTTCCTTTAATAATTCTAATTGTTTTATTAGAGGTAAATATTCCTTGGAACTGTCTCTCCTTCCAGCCACGGCAGATTCATAAACTTGGTGTTAACAGCACAATGGGTGCTAATGTCCGCAGCCTCAGGGACCCCAATAAGTGGTAAATCTAGTTATATAAAAGTAAGAAAAAAGGAGCTCTGTGTGTAGCATTAACCAATTACCAATTAGCTCATCAGTCACAACCTGTTGAAGTGGTTCGCCACCTCTAGCATGTAATTTTGAGCAAACGAAGAAATCTAAGTGGTGTTGAGGTCAGAGGTCACCTTGCTGGGACTTTTATGGGTGGTTTTATTGGGAGTGTTGGTGCTCTGATTGCTTTCCAGGCCTGGCTCACCGGCCAGCAGCATCTGTGTCGCCCTGTACTCTTATCTCTGCTGGCAAGCGAGCACACTGGCGCAGGCCTGCCACACAATCATCGTAGCACGGCTCCACTGTCACTAAATGGCACGTTCTCTCAGCCCCAGTCCTCCCTCTTCCTGAGCACGGGCTTCTCCAGCTGCAGCCTAATTTCCTGTGACTTGCCTAATTACTGTAATTAAGGATTAATTGCCATTAATTATTCACACATAAGCTCATCGCAAATCATGGGGTAAATGTCTTATGAAAGCTGCCATACAAGCCATGTATAAACACACTAGGATGCTCCAGGCTGCTGAATCGATCACTCAGCCCTCCAGCAAATCTCGACGCCACACTTAGGAAAATAGCAATAACTCTCCCAAAAATCAACGGCCTATCCAGGTGATGGAGGAATCTATTCACATGCTTTATTCGTCAAAGCTACATCAGGTTTCTGCTTCCAGGAGCGCTTCCAAGATCTCCAAGGCATGTAGCAGAGACAGAGGAGAAAATGTCACCAGAATGTGCTGTAAAGATTTGATAGAAAGGGTGAGATGTCTCCAAACACAAGATAATGGAAGGGATAAGGATAAGTAAAGGCTACTTTAATCTACTCCTGTCATCTTATCCTTGCTGGTAGCAACATGAGAATCCATTCCATCTGCAATCACAGCAAAGTGGAAGATGAAAATCTGGTAGAATTTGTCATGATTAAGGTCATTCCCTGAAAACTAGGAAATCTATTCATGTGGAACTTTACTTTTCATTGTTTCTCTAAATGCTGGGAAGTCCACTTAAACCTGAGAGATTGATTTTGGGTCAAGGAGAAACATGTTGTTAACCCCTTCCCCTGGGAAAAGCTTTTATCTCTTTGAAAAGGAAAAAAAAAAAGAAGTGATGATTGGGACCGTCCAACTCAGACATATTGTAGGCAAATATTTACACTTGCCAATACACTGACGATTCCCAAGAATTTGGGGTGGGAAATAGTTTTTAAGGCTTCAGCATCATAAAATCATAATAATGGCTATAATGTAAATCTGCTGAGTATGAAATGTCTTCCAGCGGCCTGCGTACAAACAGTATTTAAAATGAGACGTTTTTACAAGGCTTTAAATCAGCAGTGGAGCCATGTGTTGACAGAGGGAGAAAAAAGAAGAAGTAAACTGTCTGCTGCTTCATGTCAGGTCTGCAAGACCTCACAGTACCACCACAAACTCCATCATAACATACAAGGCTGATAATTATTATCTGAATCCTGGTGGGGTCTCTGGAAGCTGCTGCATCGGCAGTGACACATATCTGCTACCCCATGTCTTTGTTTAAGCACTGGCCACTGAGCGTGTGGTGGATGGGACAAGAGGGGACTAATTGTTGGAGGAAAGGCGGCTGTGGCAGATTAATGCGGGCAACATCTTCATTTTGGGCGCATAAGTTTGTGCGTCTGATTTAAACATTTATGTTAATGGGCCTTCTGGCAGCTCTTTAATGCTCTACACTCTCTTGTAAACAGCCTCTTTGCAAATCCATCATTGGGCCATCCTGCAAAAAAGAAATAAATAAATAAACTAAATGAATAAAAATTCCAAGCTGCACAAGGAGAGGGGAACAGATAACACAATTCCACATCGAGACAAGGGGATAACAAGACTCCAGACATAGAGAGGCGGCTTGAGCCAATGCTGGCAGAATTTCCCCTGATCAGCATTATTGCAGCCAGAGTTTAATTTACAGAGCTGAGCCAGTCCTGTTTTATGTGTTTGTTAGATTAATGTGCAGAGCCATGCTTTTTCTTTTCTTTTTTTTACCACTATAGTCTTTGATCAGGTTCAATTTATTGGGATTAACCTGTGGTTCAAGTGTGGTCTGTGATACAGTCGTTATAAGAAGCCCATCTTCTCCAGCTGTGATTGAGATTCTAGCCCTTGTAATTAAAGTTTAAACTGTCAAACCTGTCCCCCAATTATGACGGTTCTGTAATGACCCCTTTATTTTGAGCTAACTTTTATACCTTGTGACTTTGCAGCATGCCCCTTAAATTAGCATGTGTTAATTGTTACCTTATAAGCGGGCGCAGCGCTGTGATAAATGCTACGTTTCACTGAGACAACAAGAGAGGTGCCTGATTGTGCTGTGGTGTTAATATGGAAACGTGCTGCACAGTCAATGTGTCACCGCGCCGTGTGTCAGCTCGTGAGTTACAAGACCCCACAGCCTGTGCAACTTTCGGTGGACCCTGCTGCCCCCGCATATTTCACACCCCCACCTCCCTCTGTGTGACACCTCCCAGCACGCACATGCATCATCGCGTCACTGATGCCTAATTGATACTTCCCTATTTATCGTCACCTTCCCTCTCCTGTCAGCTGACTCGGTTCTCTGTGTCGCTTTCCATTTATGGACTCCCGGCTGCCTTGATCTCGGTAATTAGAGTTTATGTGCTAATTGGCGTAAATACAAAGAAGGGAGTTGCAGACGAACACTTCACACCGCAGCTATAAATTGTGGCTCTGATAAGTGTGGGTTGTAGTGTTGAGGGGATAGCAGAAGTGTTTCTAGGAAACTGATATTCCTGTCACCAGCCCTTGTCGTTCTTTACACATTCAAAGCGCAGTTCTGCCTGGAAGAAATATTTGGACAGCTTTAGAAATCTTTGCATGGTCTGGCTTTGAAAGTCTTATTTCACCGTTGGATGTCAAATGTCACAGTTACTATTTCAGGACAAAGTTGTCAACTTAATCATCAAGACATAAGAGTGTTTCCATTGTGGTTCTGCATTTCTATCAGATCTCTTAATCCAAAAAACGGAATATTAAATCACAATGTATTTATTTAGAAATTCATAGTGTGCAAATTCTTGTAGAAGCCCGCAAGCCTTAAATTAACACCAGAAATGTGGCAACTTGGTTTCTGGTACTTTTTTTCCAGTTATTCTTTACTGTCCTCAGAAAAAGGAACATTGTGCTTTGCCTCGTTTATGTCTATTGTACAGTTATTTTGCAATCTCCAGTATCTAGAATTCTCATTTGAATGCAGTGAAATCTACATTTATTGTAGCATCGCTGAGACGAAAACCTGAAAATAAGATATCAACTGTGTTGTGTTGTAGATCTTGAGATCATGAGCTGATCAGAGCTAACAACAGGGGCCTAAAGATGGCTGTAACCTCTGAACTCACAATAATAATGTTATTATTATGTTATTGTTATATATATGTTATGTGTTATTTCATTATTTTGTTATATTCTTATCATTAATTGTCTAATTAGGATTTTTTTTTCCACTACAAACTCTGTTCTGATCCTGCCTCAGCCTGGGTTCTGGTCTAAGCATAGCACTGTTTCTGCCCTGACTCTAATTGTGAATGATACTGTCAATGCCGTAAGTAAAAACATTGAGCTGCCATCTTTGTGGACCTCTCAAAGAAATCTGATGCTGTTGACCATTCCTTGTGTTTACATTTTTTTAAATGATGTTGGTTTGACTCTTGTGCTTGGTTCCAGAATTATCTGTCTGATCAGCAGTGAACTTGGGACGTCTTTATTCAGAGTTTTTACCAACAACTAAGGGTATCCCACAAGGGCCAATTTTAGGTGAATTTAAATCCATGACCATAAATCATTCTGCTTCTGTTTGTACCTGTTTCAATTGAATTGCTTTTGTATCTTGTATACTGTATTTTACGAATGTATGAATGATGAATTTATTTATGTGTCCGAATTGAGTGTATTATTTCTATATCTTTAATATTTTGTATCTGTTTTTAATTTTAAACTGTTAATCAACATCATTGATGAGGGCCTGCCCTCAATGATTTTAGAATTTAAATAAAGGTAATAATAATTTAAAATTGTGTGTAATCATGAAAATTGTAATCATGATAGTGTCTTACACCACTAATTCTCTTTGGATAAAATGGCAAAACACAAAAATGCTGTTAATGTAGTAGCCTTAGTCAATAATGGTGGTTAAAATGCCACAGATTTCCTTCATTCTACTTTATTTATTCACAAAATGCAACCTGTGAGTGTAAACAGAAGATCAAGTCAACAGTCATTAATGATTTTAAAGGTACAATAGCCTAGAATTTTAAAAGGCTTTATATGGAGATAGAAGGAGGGTACAGCTTTAAAAAAAAAAAAAAAAAAAAGTATGATTTTAATCTGTCAAAACAAAAGCCACCTGATCTTAATGTTTACTGATTAGATCCCTTGACAGGTAAAATAACATTAGTTCAAAGCCAAAACATCAAAAAACAGTCTGCATGAGTCTTTTTCATTACTATATAATGTTTCTTAAACCATCTACTTCAAAATGCACCATTTCACTGAAATGTAAGACACAATTATGCAGATATCAAATAGCAAACTTTTGCACTGATTAAAATCCTGCTTCAACCCTGTGCTTTTCACATGCAAACACACAGATGTATGTTTCTTTACCCCCCCCCCCCCCCCCTTTTCATTTTCAACTTGGTTCTTTTTAAACTCTGTGTTGTCAGCAGATGTCCTTCTGACGGAGACAAAGAAAATGAGAGGGGGCTGGATATCATCAGCATAGAAATGAGCCTCCTCTCGATGCCCCTTCTAAGGCACAGCCACAGCGCCGGCTCCAGCCACTGCACTACCTTTTCAACTTGCAAATGACAGTGTCACCAAATGCTATCCTTCCATCAATCAAGTCGAGGGGGTCATGAATATACAAAAGGCAAAGCGGAGACTGGCTGCCTCCCGCAGCTCTACTTGGCCCAATTATACAGGCTCAGCTTTCTCCTGTGAGCTTCCACTTTTTGTTTCAGTCTAAAGGGTACAGTCCTACGAAGCCCCGGGCTTAATCAAGGTAGGTCACGCATACTGGACCCCTCAAGTGGACTGCAAATGCAAGTTAAATGTGGACACCAAATGTCATCTTTCTTTTACATCATTAGTGCTGGGGGGCAAAGACAGCAGGGGTCATATCACACCCCCTTTTCTCCATGCACAGTCCGCCACAGCACATGTACAGAAGTCCTCCTCTTTACCTAAACACAAGACCAGACCACTAGGCCGCTGCAGCCCCCTCCCCTCCTCTCCTTTCTCTGCAGCAGCCTGCTTGCCCCTTTCTTTACCCCAGCTGTCAGATCGTAGTAGTGAATTAGCATTCTAACGGATACGCCTCAACCCAGGGATGAATTAGCACACAGGAGTAACTAATGACCTCCCTGCTGAAAGTGGACCTTATAATCCATTGCACGGCTGATCAATACCACCGCTAGAGCTCAGCTTACCCGCTCTTTTCTCTTCTTTAGTTTTCACTGAAATATTTTTTTACAGCCTCAGAAAAGAGGTTACAAAATTAAACCGGATTATCACTGGAGTCTTTAAATAAAAACCAAGCTTGAAACTCATCGATACACCTGGACGGTGACTGCTGAATGCGACTGGTCAATAACGCCTCATTGTTACGTATTCATTATGATGGAGAATGCAAACAAGACTAATCCATGCGTTAATGTAAGTAATGGTACCAGATAGCATCAATCACTGAATGCAGCTCTTGCTCTGTGTTGACAGAGTGTTGCGAGAGCTTACTAATCAATCATGTCATTAAAACTGATGATTCTAATTGTTTTTGATGAGTGTGGCACTGATGCAAAGGTTAAGACCATTTTGTTACGTTGAAAGCCGACTGATTGGATGAATGCGTTATAAATTTGTTACGTAAAAGTGTGACACTGATGGAGCAGGGCTGGACTCTCTCACCACGACACTTAAGAATGACTTATTTCTGAGTAAACTAACTATATATAATGGCCATTTTACTCCTTAGACAAGTCAATGAAAATGTATTCTGTAAGGAACATGAAAAGAACTCGCTGTCAATTTTGTTAGTCATAATTTAAGACCTTCTGTAAACAAATTCACAGATAAAATATGTTCTCGAAATAGATGCGACAAGCTGTTTTGAGCAAGCTTTGATCAGCTTTTTTGATGTGTTAATGTGTCAGCAGAGGCGCAGCAATCAAGCCACAATAAGTCTCAGAGGAGTGGGAGAAAGCAGAGGGTTAATGTGGGCCTACGGCTGAGAAAATAAATTACTCTAAATATGTAAGTGGACGTTGAAATGGGCCCTGTAAGAGCAGAGTGGGTTTGGGTAAACCAACAGTCTGTCTGCAGTAATTTATAGACAGCTATGATAAATACTATTTGTCCATGACAGTCGCATGAAATAATAAACCATGGATGGCGATAAACATTACTAAATCCTGACAGTATTGATTTATAATGTCTAACAGTGACATCAAACTGAACAACTGACAGAAACAATGCCAGGGCTTTAGGAGCAGTTTGTCAACTATTAATTCTGTCAAAGGGGGTTTCGCTCTAAGCCGAGAGAGCTTGTCTTGCAGTTGTCAATCCCTTTGCTGGAAACGACTGCAGCACGTCCACAGGCAAGGCCCCAAAGCGCTGCTCCGTTAGCCCTAATTACCCCCATCCCTGCTTTGGCAACGACAAGACCAGCCTCTGTTTAAAATGCATGTTAATTATGCAAATTATTAATTGGGCTGGTGCTTGAGGATTTGTGTTTATGCCCGGATTAGAGTTAATAACTGTATCAAGCTATGTTTTAAGCCTGACCTATGACAAGTAACGCTGAGGTGCTGAAAGGGATATTTTCCAATACATTACCCTCTCTTCTCTTCCAAGTCCATTCCGCATTACAGGAGGCTGAATAAATGACACACAGATTCTCTTACCTCGCAACAACAACCAGAGAGTTACTGCATAACATCATACAACCCTGCTGCAACACAGAGCTTTGTTCAAGGATCTTGTGGATGTACAGTAGTTCATATTTGCTGGCAAGTGTGGTGTGCACACGTATGCGCACAAGAGCAGACTCCTAAACACACACAGTCACATAAACAGTTGAAGGTCTTATTTCACAGCAATCCAGGACTGGCTGTCAGGCTAATTGCACACACCTGTGATGGGGACCACACATGCTCTGTCACCACCTGCCATGGAGAACAGTCAACAACAGTCTGGTCATTCAGTTATCATCAAGTTCAAGAAGATATCATAGCACAGCCAAAGGTCTTGTACTCTCTCACAGTTATAAAATCCTGTACACAACATGCACAGTGGTGATACTTGTATGTAGAGATTTCATCACAGGCTAATAATGTAATTGCACGTGGCACTAACCCGTGACTTAAAGGAAAAACATCATTGACCTCGTTCCTCACACGTCTGTGCATACCTTCAATTTCTCCTTATTTATGCATAGGTACATACTGTATAAGTCCGATGAAAGTAAAGACTGTATGTTCATTATGGATTGGCCTCAGCTCCACACAGTCCTCCGCATCCTGTCTGAGCTTGCCAAACCTTTGGGGGCTCTGGGAGCGCTCCCTCGATAGGGTTAAGCTTGAGTTTGTGTGCCGATAGTCATGCATGAAGGAGGAGCTGCTACACAATACCCAAGAGGTATGGAAGGAATATCAACTGCCAAAACCTTGGCATTAGAGCATCAGATAAACACTTCATTTATTTCAGTTTTCTCTCTTTTTGTAGGTCACGACGGAACACATCGACATTTAACACTGGTTTGAAAACAAAGGTGAGTCAAGACTAGCCTTGTACATTTTAACATATCTTAGTAGTTAGCCCGTATATGATGAAAGGCCACAAGTAAAGTTTACTCAGCATAACCATAAGGTTAGCTAGTTGTATTGTGCCTAAAATGTATTCAAATTCTGTGCTTACGTCTGCGTAGCAAAGTACGCTAGCAAGCTAAAATAGCTGAAACAGTTGGCTTACTAAAACAACTAGCTTACTAAAAACAAAATTCTTCATCTCATTTCCACCCACACTTTATTAAACAAAAAACAGCCTACAGAGGGTGTCGGCCTCAGTGTCAGCAGTCTTTCCACTTCCTGCCATGACTGAAATGGTTAAGGGCGCATTAAGCTGTTTTGCTCAATGGCCCTTGACCAATATAAAGAAGTACTGAGATAGCATGTTCTGATTTATGCTCTGTGAAGACATTATGAATGCATGCAAGCACACGCATGAATGCCAACAGACACACACACGCAATTGAAAAATAAGTAAATGTAAAAAGATAGAATCTGTAATAAACCATAAACAGCACAAAATCCATACATTTGCAAGAAAGACTTTTTATTTATTTTCAACAAAACCTTTTGTTTGTTGGATCCAAATTATAGCTTGATTAAAGTCTAACGGAGGGCTACAGTAAATCCTGTGTGAATGTTTGCTGCACTTCCTCTGAAATGGGAAATATTGATCAGTATGATTTCCCTGGGTAGTAGGGAGCTGTGGAGGAAGAGTGAGAGACATTATTTAAGGGACATGGAGCCTAAGTAAAAAAAAAAAGAAAAAAAAAAAAGCAACATTATGGTCTATGCCTTGAAACATGGCCTAGTCTGAGTGGCCTTTGATGGTAAGGCGAAAAGGTAGTTCATCATTGTCCGCATGGGAACCAGGGGGGTGGCTGTCTTGTGTTGATTTTACATTATTAATTTGAGGCACACAAGGTCATTGGGGCCACTATAGTCATGAGAACCAGTTGTTATCTTAACACAGCTGTCAGGCTGAATCTGCATTGACTGATTATGCCATTGATTGGTAACACTGTGAGAAGGGGGCCTTTAGGATACTGGTCCAAATTCCGAGCCTTTTCAGTGCCTCGATTGCATTTTGGTACCGAAAAACATCTCTAAAAACAGGCTTCATTGTTTATATTGTACAGTCTCTGCTGTGTTAGCTAGCACTGTAGCTCCAAGCGTATCATATAAGCATGTCTCAGACACCTTCAATCTGCTGTAAGCAAATCAAATGTGGATGTCAAATTGTTGCAAACATATGCTAATGCAGGAAAAACCTCATGTGTGAGGGAAGACGGGGGGTAGAAACTAAATAGAAAATAAACATTACAAAAACTGTGAAATCTTAAACAAAGGGGTTTGAATCCTGAGCAGCTGGCATGGAATGAACTCTTCTGGAGAGGGAATGCCAGTTTCAGAGCGCCCCGAGCATCGATTTGGAGCCAAGGCAGTAAACAGCTTTTATCAGCAATAATGATGGCATAATCCCAGCTAAAGAGGAAAGTAGCATATGGTGCAAAGCTTACAACTGCAATCCCAACAAAGTAGGGGGGATTTTCATCACTTTGTCCACTTGAAAGACATTCTGCCAATTGTTTTTTGTTTTTTTCCCCCCACTGCGTCCGATGATCATAATCTACACAGTAAAATACAGACATTTTTCTCAGCTGCTGAGGCTAGGCTAGTATGATTTATGGGGCAATACTGTTACATCTCTCTAAAATGTTAAATTGCACTGCAAACACAATAATGATATGTACATAAAGGCTTTACAAGGTGAGAACTACTGCCCTACAAGCAACCAGGGAGTCACTGCATTACTATCCTGCATATAAATATGAAGTACGGATATCGAAAGTCAGCAGCAAATTAAAAATGAATTTCAAACAGTGCATAGCTGCCACCGACACTGAAGTCAAACAATCTGTGCTGCAATGTCTATATTTCATTTGTCAGTTCTATCCTAGCCTCCTTCGTTAAACCTATCAAGTTCTCCTTTTGATCAGACAGGCCAGAAGACAGCTCTTTTCCAGGAAGAGTGTAACGCTGCCAAGTAGCACTCTAGACTGGCCTCAACCTCCGTCATTGATTTTCCTCCAAGCTGTGACCATTCATTGTTTGTGACATTCTCCTGTCGGCTCTTTAACACCCTTCAACCAAATCAATTTCATATTTTTGTCAAAGCCTTGCAACTGGATGAGCCAGATGGGAAGGGACGTCGCATGATTTAGGATGTCGATTTCCTGGCAACAGTTTTATCTGCAGTTTTTACAGGATGTATAAAGCTGGCACGATGGGTTTATTTAAAGACATATAACGGAGGGGAAGCAAAAATTGGCTGGCATGCATTAGTGTTAGAGCTGAAACGATTAGTCTTTAAGCAATTAGCTGATTGAAAGAAAATTAAAAGGCAGCTATTTTACCAGTCGATTGATCATTTTAGTGGTTTTGTTAATGATGCAAAACATTACCTAGCTCCAGCTTGTGAAGTATGGATTTGCTGTTTTACCTTATATCTTTTGGATAGTTACACTATTTGGAATTTATAGGCAGTTTACAAACATTTGATGAAGGGTTTATAATACACTATAATGTAGTTGTAAAGATGCTAATGTACAGCAGTTGTCAACGATTGGCTTTTCAGAAAAAGACATATTTATTACAACTGTTTGCTATATATCCATTATCCGTTTATACACCAGCATCCATTTACAGTTGATAATAAAACACATTAATAAGCACTTATATCTGCATTACATTGTAGTGTATTATAAAATATTGATTCAATGTTTACTAATTATGAACACAAAATACATTTTTGCTGATAGGGGTCTCTCGATCAAAACAATGAAAACAAAAGATGTGGTTTGATGATGTAGTGAAGTAGCGTGGGATCATGGGAGTTGAAAATCTATCTTTATGACTCAGACCAAAAATGTTCATGGATGTTTTATTCGCGTTACGTTCAGTCACGTTCGCCGACTGCTTTCCTCCCTCTCTGACTCTCTCCCAGAAGGTATCACAACAGGCAACCAACATTTGTGATAATGTACACAACTCAACAGAACGTAGATCTAGTCAAAGTATTAGTGTCAGTTATTTGTTAAAAGTTACAAAAAATAAACAATTTTTTATATCTGAATCCATCCATTTTTAATTTCCCACTCAAGCTAGCACACCGCAATGTCGCAAACATCAACGTTTTGGCGGTGAAACCATGACAACTGCATCAACTAGCCAACGTGAGAAAGTGGAATTATTGACGAAGAAAATTTCATAGCTATTTACAAGCAGCAGTAAAAGTCGGGTACGTGTCCAAACAGCAAACAATTTCTTTCTTCAACTCAGACAAATGACTACATTCAGTCGTTGCCTCTTCATAAGCCTAGCAGACCATATGGCTTTGCCCTCTATTACACTCTCAATATCACACACTAACAATGACAACAATAATAGAACGAGTGACCTTGACTTCCCGTCTGGAATCTAAGAATAATATTTGATAGCAATATTAAGTGCAACAATAATGAGATGAATATTCCCCATTTAGTGTGGACAGCTTTAGGACAAATTCTGAAGGGAGAGCTGCCTGCTGCAGCTACATGCTGGTCACTCTTAGTTGTCAAGGCTGATTTATTGCCTCCTAGCTGTTCAATTTCACATTTTGTCCTCGTCATATCCCCGACTCATGATCATTCTGCACTGACCCTTGTAGGGCAGGCAGGGAATATTGATAAAACAATTATCTGCTTGCCGTTCATTTGATTTTCCATTTCAATTACGGATTGGAGGAGGCAAAAAGAAAAGATTGCAGCATTGATTTTTTTTTTTTTTTTCCTACCTTACAACAGGAAGGAGGCAGGCTTTGATGGTATGCTTTGGTGACATGGAATCGAGAGGCAGGAGAAGTGTGCAGTATAGCTTTAGGCACTATGCTTTTGCTGCTGTGAAGGCTTTGCTTTATGGACCATTTGTGAATTAAGCATGATTTGGCATGGCCAACTAATAGCAGTTTAAAATAATGTTTAAAAAACACATACAGACTCTGCCTCCCGCGCTTTATCATATTCCAGACACATGCACCCACTTCCACTGAATGTTATCTTATTATTGATTGATTCAAATGTGATGAGTGCAATAGACCAGGTTTTCCTCCTTGGGGGACTAGCATGTTCACGCTGCTGTTGACCTGAGGTAAACACTGCATGTGCCTTGCACTCTGGAGGCCAGAGGACCCAAAGGTCATAGCAATTTGTCAGCGACACCATTCTGCTCTCTCCCCCTTTTCTGATGGTCTGCCACTGTCTATTTGTCACTCTTAAATGACAACAGAGTTGCATCATACTTGTTTTTCCTGCAGCACTGCCACAGGGCTCCAGCACCTCTACATTGTGCAATATTGCACTGTGATGGAAAACATAGTATGGGGACGATTTGAAGGCATACATGAGCTGTGACAGATAAAAATAAACCAAACAAAGAAAATACAGTAAGAGATTGAATTGTGAGAACTGTATGTTAAATGCTGAATTTCTTTAGAGCAAGCCAAATGAATCCATTACCACATAAAGTAAATAGATTCTTCTGTAAATGATTTGGAACATTGGTAATGGGTAGAGACCTAATGGGAATCCTGGTAAAATAGCCTTTGGGGAGCCTGGGAAAATCTGCCTCAGTGAAGTGGCCGGCTCTTGGCCAAAACCCTGTGTAGAGGGGAAGGGGAGGGCAGGGTGGGAGCATAGACTTCAGAGAGATGACAGACAACGAGAGAGGGAGAGAAAGGCCGACATAGAAGCATAAGAGAGAGAGCAAACTCTCAAGGAATCTCCACCCATGGATGATGTTAAGTTCCACTGTTGAGCATAATCGCGAAAAAATGCTGAAGACTTGAAAGGGCTGATGATAATGCTATTGCTGTCCAGTGATCCAGCACGGTCATTGGCAGCAGCAGCAAGGCACAGTGCTGTACTACTTCCTATACCGCAGTCCGCTTCGGCGAACACGGCGGCTCCCAGGGGATTTCACATGGCTGACCTTAAATAAGTTTGGCTTTGATCAAAGTTTTAACACCATCGGTCTGCTTGCTACCGATCAGGGGATCAGGGTGATGAGACCTGGGCTTCGAAGTCCTGGCAGAGACTCGTTCCCAAAGCTCCAGTGCACCCTTCCAACACCGGATTATGTTGGGCAATTAAGGTAATGAAGTGGCTAACGTAACAACGCATAATGATCCTTTTCATCCTTGTTCTCTAAGGTGCCTCTTCAAGCTTCTCTAAAACATCTTCCTCTACCTTTGTGTCCTCCCGATTGGCGCTCCCAATACAGGAAATGACATCACAGGTAATTCAAGAGAAACAAAAACCAACGCTAGGCACGTCTGTGAGTAAAGCATGACAAGGGTGGAGCTCTTGTTAGGCCAGTGTGCACCTGTGTGTTGATGCTGGTGTGCATTTGCCTACGCCGGCGTGCATACGAGTGGGCGACCAGGCCTCGCGTCTATCTGTGTGGCAGTGAAAGCCTGCATTCCAGTTCCCCCCAATCAACCTCCCACCCCATCAGTGCACAACTTGTGTGCCTGCTCCCTTTTCATTTGAACACATTTTCTAGCCAAAAATTTCACTTCAATCTCACCTCATCTCTCCATACTACATTAACCCCTGGCAATTGCCTTCCAAATGACCCCATTAAGCTGTAATTGCCTCAGCAGGCCTGCTCCCTCGCTTGTAATTCTGTGCAGCGAACCCACCAGACGTTTCCCCGGCATTGTTTCATTTTCTGGCTCCCATAAGCCGGTTAAGACACTGACCCCCCCCCCCCCCCCACCACCACCACCACCACC
>JBBPCS010000386.1:860901-876854 GCA_037974645.1 Hollardia meadi | reverse complement strand
CCCCCCCCCCCCCCCCCCCCCCCCCCCCCCCCCCCCCCCCCCCCCCCCCCCCCCCCCCCCCCCCCCCCCCCACACGTTCGCATGGAATTAAATGCACAGAGATTTGAATATATATCATGTGTTGTTTTGACAACAATAGACTATTCGGTTTTCATATCACCATGGAGTCAAGGCTGAGAGAGACGCCAAAAGGCAACAAGGTAGAGGAGACAAAGAATTTAAGGAACACAGGGACAGAGGGACTGGAAATAATTAAATCAATCTTTGGCGAGCAGCTGGAGCAGGACTCCAGCTGACAACAGCACCTGGGTGTGCAGCACAGGCTGCCTGGGGCTGCGCTGCCTCTCCCCACCACCACCACCACTCCCCAAACCCCCTCCCCCCTTCAAAGCCCCCTAACGGCCCCCGGCCCCTGCTGGAGCTCTGGCTGGTACCTCCAGCCCCGTCTCTGTGTTTTCAGACAGAGGCAGCGTCGCCGTTGTGATGCTCACAGACTAATTAAAGGGATGATTTGTGAAATGCCATCTTTTTATTCAATTAATCACCAACACAAAGCCGTAAAAACCCATCATCTAAAAATATTCCTGTTGGTTTTGCTGTGTGCCTAATAGATTACGGCACATTAAAGAAGCGACGGGATGATCTATTTTAAAACATGGCGGCCGAAAAAAGGTTGGCAAACCTCCCAATATTTTTAAGGCCTGTCAATCTGTTTGGCGTGTCAACAATGCAAACGACTCCCACTCGCTATTAGTGACAACAACTTGCTCTGTGTTCGTACATCACTTTGCTTTCTTTAAACCGTAGCCAAACATACGTGCCTAAACGAATGACTGTGCAGTTCTCAAACAAATGCTTCCCTTCCTCCATGTTCCTCCTCATCTCAACATGTTTTAATTAGTCGTGAAAAATGGGTTCATTTGGAAGATAAATAACGTGAGCTGTGCATGTCTGTTTTTGGTTGGCAGGGCTAAAGATGGGTGTTTTTCACAGAGAGGAGAGACACAATTTGCACAGCCTAAAAGGCCACTTAAACAGGAACACTGATGGTTTAATAATCCTTTAAAATAATATAAACTTATAGAGCAGGGATGCAAATAAAATAGTGCTGTTTGTGGTAGGGATTTATCAAAAACATTCTCAAAATATAGCCATACGTGGACTGTAATCATGTTCGACTACTTCAAGGCTCTATGCAGTGAGTAAACAGCAATCATTTTGTTAACTTTGTTCCTGTCACTGAGTTAATCAATGAGATGCAAGTACACGCACATTTTAAAAGTAGCACACATTTGCATGTTTTTGGACTTTTAAGTGATACTGTTTGAGAGGCCAGTTCGTATTGAAACAATATGCCTTCAGTGAAGTCTTTCAAGTTCTCTACCTTGAGGAAATGCCCATGGCTCATTTCTCCATTTTGCCCAGGAGCATCTTCTTCATCAGAGCTCAAGCAGCACAAACATTCAGCAGCATGTTTTAAAAGTTTCTTATTTCATCTTTATTAAAAAAAACAAACTAAAAAAAAACATCTTTACCACATGCAGAAGATTTTACACATATCATCAATATATATTTATTCGGTATAGTTGTGGTGAGCAATGGCTGTGAACTCAGGTGTAATTTGGTTTCGGTCTATCAAGATTCATTTTGTCGGGAACATGATGAATGCAATGTGGGCTGACGCTCCGATGCATCAGCGTCATTCCAGATGAGATTTTTCACCGGAGTTGAGAGTTTCTAAGATTAACTGCAGTATTAGTCAATGTTTTTGGGATAAGACTTCACACTAATTTAGTGAAGAGCAACAACCTGCAGAGGAGGCTCCATTAGCAATGACAATGAACTACAGCTCTGGTGGGACAATCTGATTAACGCTGCTTGCTGGAATTGTGAAGTCGTTGCGCTGGTTGGGTGATAATTCCACATTTGCAGGAACACCAGCTCGTAAAGAGTGCCTTTGTCCATGCCAAAGTCTATCTTTACTGGAGTATTGTCATATTTCATGAGTCCCCAGAAAGAGATACTCTGGTTAGCTTTGACACAAAATTTACAGACATGTCCAGAGAACGCGGTACAACAACATATCTGAGCAACCGTATCAGAAGAGAAATCATTACCGTATCATTAAGAAATATGTTAGCTCTCATTTGTGAAGCAATGCAACGTGCCAAATTTCAAACAAAAGCAAGAGGAAATGTGGAATGTGTGTGTCTATTGTCATCAGGATACAGCACCAGCAAATCTTTCCTGCTCTTGTGTTTTAACTTCATTCACAATGTAGAATTGACCTTTCACTACGAAATATCTCTTCAGTATTCGCCTTTTCCCAAGGAAGTTTCTCTATTGAGATCAGATGTTCGGAATATATAACACTGACATGCTGCTGTCAGCATTGATTTCCATTTCTCACAGAAATATGGTGCTGAAATCCTCTCCAGGCAGATAAGTATCTTTACACATGACTGCCAGATTTGATTGCCTTCTGTAAAGGGGGCTGTATCGGAGTCACTCTCAATGCATGCCACAGTACATTGTATTCTTCTTCTGTTATCCCATTCTGTGCCCCTCGCAGAGCCCTCATCTAAATAAGAATATTTCTTCCATGCTTGGCTGTTCTCACAAGGCTTGGTGAAGGATTGTGGGTGGGGTGGGGGGGGGAGGGGGTCCACTGTCTGCTCACTGTAACAGAACATGTGACCTTACCAAACTGGAGATGTCGGCTTGTATTGCTGTAAGAACTGCTGTGCACTTAGGATGTCTGTTTTATCCTAAGATATGAGAAGCCGTATGAGAACCAAACATGGGCCAAACTCTCTTATAAACTGCAATGACTGTACTTACAGTGCATGAGACGTTTATTTTATATCATTATTTTATTTATTTTTTAAAGTTTGATATTTGTTTGCTCAGTCTATTTGATTTATGTCTCTGAAGGTGAATCCAGGTAAAATCATAATCCCCTGATGTCCTGGAGTAAATATTTACCTAATTATAAAAAATACTTGAAGTAAATTTGAAACATTACACTCTTTCCAGGTGTCAGATGTGTATCAGTGGTCAGTGCCGCAATGTAACTACATGTGCTGAAGCACAGTAAGTAAAAATGATTTTGAGGTACTTTACAAGATTCATGATTCAAGACTTTTATTGTTCTCCACTACCGAAAATACTAAATTAGTACATATAAGGCATGAAAACATAAAAACAGAGTGTAATATGAAGGAATAACTATAGAAGCAGAATATAAACTGTAGTAAAAGGTAATAAAGCAAAGGATTAAAATGCAATAAGGCATTTAAGTATAGAAACAGAATGTCAAAGAAAAAGGTATAAAATAAATAAAAGGTAGAGTTGCGCAGCAGTAAACGATGCATACATTTGCTCGAGTATTTCTATCCATGCGACCTCATACTTTTACTTTACTAAACACTAAAGAGAAATAATATATGCACGATTTGTTACTGTACGTATGTTAAGTGTTGTCTTTATGAATTATGATCCATTGCTAATGATGGAACTTCCCAACAGTGTAAAAAGTAGTTTAAAAAAAGTTAGCTTCACCTTGATTAACTACAACTTTAAAAATTCTCCTTACATATTAATGCACTAGTAATAATAATTAAAAGAATATAACATAATGTAACAAGCACAGGGACTATTTTTCAGCATCATCAGTACTTTTACTTACTGTATACTTTTTTTGTTTAGTAAGACGTCATCTTGACATTTTCAATGCAGGAATTTGACTGGAATATTTTTTACAGTGTGGTCCTGCTGGTTTTGACTTATTATAATATGGTCTGAATACTTCCTCCTCAAAGGCTACAACCAAAACTATTTTCTACATGAGAAACTGTTGTGTGTGTTCACTGATGACAGGAAATGATTGAAACAAAGAAACAACAGTTTCGAGGCAGACATTCCTGATGACAGCCTGCTATTTGGCCTTTGTAACTAATTAGACCTCATGATTATGCATCTCCAATCCAATTGATATCCTGAATCTCACAACAATGTGATCTCTCTTATGAAAAAACATGTGCAGTTAACAATAAAAACCCTCAGCAATTATTCTGACCTCCTATAGACATTAGGGAGCATGCAGTTAGCCATTACAGAGATCTTACTGTTGCACCCTGCAACATCATCACATGTTTGGGTCAAACTGCCACCTTTACAGTAATATATTTCAGTGGTGCTCCAACATGCATGTTTCTGATGCTGGGATCATTTCTCTCAAAATCTAAGGGGACAAAAGATGGATAAATCATGTGATGCTTTAAGATGAATTATCCTAACTGGAGAGTTTACACGGGCATTTCTGACAGTCTTAAAATTCCTACGCAAAATGTTTACTTATTTAGTGCTAATGTTTATTTATTTACTTGCTTTAACATTTCATGTTAAAGTAACTAAATAAATATTGGATCTTAGGGAATGACAATGGGAATAGAGAGATTCTGATATGTATTTCATAGTGTGAGAGCGGCGATGGGTGATGGTTGCTGCTTCACACAGTGCAATAATAAATTTGGGGCTATGGGGGTCTGACATTGTCTGCGCTCAGTATAATTAAGCGGTGCATTAGAAAGAGGGCTGGAATAAAACATGAGTATGTAAATGCAGCCCGGAGCTGATGTTCTAGTGATTATTACAATGCAGATAAAGCATTTCTCACAACTGCCTGTGTCTACTGAAGCCTCCAAAAACATCTGGACCTTTTAATTGAAAAATGGCATGGTGTTTCGCTGTGTTGCTTTGTGCTAAGTGAAGTCAACAATTAAGACGAAAATGTAATTGATAAGAATTGCGTTGCTTCATTATTTGGTGTTCTAGTCAAGAAAATTGATTTATCAATTATTTACAGGTCACGGAGCAGAGGCCAAGCATTTCTGTGCATCATTGCATCATCGTCTCAAAACATACAGCACAGAGCCGAGAGCATCTCTGGAGTTCCTCCACATGAAATCAATCATAACATGCATATTATGTTCAAAAATAATTACTTTTTTGTGCTGGTATTAGTATACATGTTGAAAAGCATGCATGGGTTCGTTTTGTTGTTGTTTTTTATTCATGTGGCTAATTATAGCCTGTGTTAAATGATGAGAGAAAGAAACAATGCAAAATAAATACATAAATAAGCTGTGCAATACAAAGTGAACAGTATGCACTGTTGATGGTATTTGTATGCACAATATATTTTAAAACAAAGATGGTAAATATATAAATTAACTGTAATCTGAGCTCAAATTATAATTATGTTTTGCTTTGATGACATCAATTCTAAAACCTAGTGTAAAAAATAAAACTTTAAATAGCAACAAGAGTGAAATGATAAACATATTAATCAGTTGTCTGTATGACTGCATTTAGGCGAGCTGGTCAATGTGTTCATCATTAAACAGACCTATAACTTGAAGTTATCACCTCCCAAACTTGATCTTTCTTGGCTGTATTTGAATTACACATTGTATGAAGACAATTTATGTAATAATCAACCTAATAAAGAGTCAAATTGCCAAACTAAATGGTGGCATTACACATTTATGCAAGTAGAAACTTAACACTTCTTTATATTTCATGCTCTGACAACGCTGTGCTTAAGGTCTGCTTAGGTTTAGGCACAAAAACTATTTGGTTAGGGTTAGGAAAAGATCATGTTTTGGCCTAAAATACCCAGTTTTGTAGCCATAATCATGGATGGAAAATGTCTCATCTTTGTCTGTTGAAACAGGAAGAGAATGGTGGTCTCTTGTTTGGCACCATATATTTGCCTGCATCACCATCCTCCTGATAAGAAAGTCAGTTGACATTCATGTAATCTGAACATGTTGTAGAAATGTTAATGATACCTATGAAACGTACAAGCTCCCAAATGTATCCGTGGTTTGCATAAACGTACAATGCCAACATTTTTTTTATTCTGCCGACTGGGCTGTGTGGGAATGAGTGTGGAAAAGCAAAGCTTGTGTGCGATAAAGTTGCTCACTTTCCTCTCATTTATCATTTCTGCCATGTGGACATTGAATAACTAGCCATAAAGTGAGAACTAAAGCAGGTTTGAACAGGTGAGCTGCTTGAAATAAGAAATAAGTGTTGCTGCTCATGACAGGCAATGCAAAATGATGAACACTCAAACTGTGAGGAAAAGAAAATGGACAGTAAATAGTTAAATGGAAGGTGGAATAATCATCTTATTCCACAATGTCTGACGGGATTGCATGTTTATTCTTTATCAACTCTTCACTGAAGCTACATGTTTACACTGACCCAAATGCAATGAAACCCCAAGCCTGCATGTCATCCCATCAAATGAAAACATCCTCACCTCCTAAGCCTATTTCTCACATGTTGGTTTTAGAAACACATTTTAGTGTCCTGTTTGGCTGTAATAGGATAACTTTTTTTTAGGCCTGGCTGCCATGTTGAAACGAACACGGGGAGGTCAGAGAGGGTCTCTCATGCACCAACATGCACACGCGGCCAGCCCGGCTACCAAAACAAAAACAAACAGATCAGATTAGCTCAGATTACAGCACACACAGAGGCCGTGTGACATCATTCTCTGTTCAGGATGCCATTACTCCACTAAATCTTTACATAGCAAATAGATTTTTGCTGCTATGTTAATGTACAAAATATCATATTAAAGATTCCTCACAGATTCCTTGCAACATAATTTAAAAAATCAAGACATAATTATGTACTTTTAATTGCCACACCTATTATTTCTCCCCCTGGTGTTGACAAGTCCACATTTGATCTGAGTGAAGTCCAGTGTTTTTGATGCTCGGCTAGCATTCCTTCACCCTCCCTGTCTGAAGTCTCTAGATTAGTGGGCCTGGGGGCAGAGGCTGTTCATCTGCCAATATGGCACCAGCCTGAGTGATGGGCATGTGGCGATGTCACTAATGATCAGACCATAATGATTCGCTGACAGGGGAGGAGAGCAATAGATTGTCACTGGGGGTTGAGTTAAAGAGGGGGCCCTAATGATCTGCCTGCAAACACTGCCGCAGCGCCTCCTATATCACTCCATCTCTTTACTATACCACTCATCAGGTTCCTCTCCAATGGAGGGAGCCACTGTGTTGTGTCTCAATGCCATCTCGCGACGCACTGTAAACATCTGTCACCTCCGTATCTATATTTCATGCTATTACCTTTTAGGCCTTGGGCTGCATGCTGTAAGCCTCGGGGTGCTTGATTTCCGCCGGCATGAGCTTTCAGTGGAGGAAGGATCAAGTCGTAATCATGGTACTGCATGTCGGTGTTTTAGCAGCGGGTGTCCTATATACCAACATCCCAAGTGGTTCCAATTCTGTAGCACTCAGCGAAATGAAGAATACCTTATGACCTCTATTTTTATCAGTATGCTCTGTTACTCCTGTCTCCCTTTTGTTTCTACTGTAGTTTTTGACCTACCATGAGAATTAATCTGACAGGTTAGAATTTATGCAATGTACAGTATATATTTAGAAAGATTCCAAATATAAAACATTAAAGCCTCATCTTTTTCCAGCATAGTATATTCATTTGGAGCAGATTCGTCCATTTGCTGACCCCAAAAACAAAAATGCATATTTTTCCTCTTACCTGTATTGCTCTTTATCCATCTCGATTGTTTTGCTGTGAGTTGGAGATATCGGCTGTAGAGATGTCTGCCTTCTCTCCAATATAATGGAACTAGATGGCACTTTGCTTGTGGTGCTAAAAGCACCAAAAAGAATTTTAAAAACTCAACAGCAATGTCTCTTTCCAGAAATCATGACCCGGTTACTCAAGATAATCCACAGACCTATTTTCTTTCTGAATCACTGCACAGAAGGAAGTGTGCATCTACTCATGGATAAACGGGCTAGCTCGCTAATTAAGCCACATGATAGCTAACATTCCAGCTCAGCCAAGGAGTACCCCATTCATGTTTACATCCCGCCCTGTCACGAGTAAGAGGCTGTTGTCAATGAGTAGATGCACGTTTCCTTCTGAGTGGTGATACAGTGCAGTTCAGTAGAAAGAAAATAGTTCCTACCTGAACCTGCCCACAACGAGGTCTGTGGATTATCTTGAGTAACCGGGTCATGATTTCTGGAAAGAGACATTGCTGTTGAGTTTTTCAAATGTTTTTTTTTTTTTTTTTTTGGTGCTTTGAGCACCACGAGCAAAGTGCCATCTAGTTCCATTATATTGGAGAGAAGGAAGACATCTCTACAGCCGATATCTTCAAAACTGAGAAACTCACACCAAAACAATCTAGATGGATAAATAGCACTAAGAGGAAAAAATGTGTCCCTTTAAAAACAACACATACAGGTGCATACAAAAAAGGCACAGCTGAAAAAGAGACAGATCAGCACACACGAAAAAGCTCCGGTCTGAAGGATTTTTATTTGAATGCATGCAAGATATCAGATGCAGATTGCTGTCAATAAAATAGTAGCAAACCTTACAATCGTCATTTTACATATTTACTTAGACATGAATTGTTTCGAAAATACAACTCCATGCTGTTAAAACATGAATGAACTGATTTCTGCACTTTAGCCCCAAGGGGCCAAAAGGTTCACATTCGACCATTTTTTGTGAATACATATCATATATGCTGGCTCTCAAACTATAATAATATTACCTCTCTGAATATTGTCTGCTTGGAGGGTTCTATTATCCTCTAGGGGTGTGCTGTTTTTACATGTTGACAGTCTTTCCCTATGCCAAACATAACAGATATAAATAGACAGAGCACCTCTAATAGTTAGTATATATGACAGCTATGCAGCCAGAGTCCTTTATTGGAGTACAAACCATTGGGGGTAAATGTATATTTATTTTGTACCTTTTGTATATAGAGAGCCTTTCCATACACAGTATTTCTGTATTTATTATGATAAGTACTGTATTTTTTAAAAGATTTGTGTGTGTAAATATGTAAAATGATAACTCTACTTTTTTAAAAAGCATATTTTTTTTCAAACACATAGATCTGTACTTTGTTCTCATCCATCACACTCCTTCAGACTGCCATGTGGATTGAGACATAAGTGCTTCACATGATCTTAACTCACAGCAACATTTTCGAACACCGCCAGCACTAGAGAACACTTTAACCCCATCATTGTATTTAATTATGGCTGGACTTGATTCAACGCTCATCCTCTCAATATTATTTTATCTCATTTACGGGGGAAAAAAATGAAAGGTGGAGGGGGAAAAAAAGCGGCAAGTACTTTCGTAATTTAAGAGAGTGTTAATGAGTTGGTGCTAACCTTTCTCAGTTATCCATCATGCAGTAATGGAGGCGAGGATCCCTTTTCCAATCTGCTTCATCAAAAACTTTCTATTAAATCTAAATATGACGCCATGTACTGATGAAATTAATAGAGTTTCTGAATGTCTAATTCATCCTTATGGTGCTAAAATCCTCCGTGAACATTTTAACTGCATTGATTTTATATGGATATTATTTAGGGAGACAGAGGTCCTTAAAAGCATGTCTGAACAATAAAATGCTCAACCAGAGTTACTTGAGACTGAAGTTGCATCATTAGCATTAGCAGAAAGTACATTTTGAAGCCCTGTTTGAATGGACTAATGGCTGAGGTTACAGTATTCCCCCCTTAAAGTGCAAAGTTTATGGGGCAGATTAGGAGCTCTTCGGCATCACAGGTGACCATATTTTTATGAGTTTTAATACAGTATTTGACCAAAGATACACATCTCTAGCATCTCTCTCCTATATCTTTTTTCCTTTGTACAGTAACATCAAATCATCATCATCGTCATTAGAGATGTGTTGTTGTTGTTGTTGTTGTTGTTTTGTTTGTTTTTTATGCCAACCTTTTATACCTAAAAGTATAAGTAAAATTAGCAATATTGTCAAAACACTTCATTATAAGGAAAAGTTCCCTTACTAAAGGCATAAATGCATTATCTTAAAGTATTAAAAAGTAAAAGTGTTACAATGCAGCACGTGTAGGCTTGTAACGTATAACTTCTATACTAAACAATAAAAAAGGTACATTACATTCTTGGTAATTGATATTCAGTGATTAATTGATTTGGTCTAAGTCCTCATAGCTTTTTTGTTATGGGTCTGAAGGAGAATACTTTAGAGGGGAAAAATGGAAGGGAAAAGTGAAAAGACTCATTTTGCAATTGCACCTTGTTTATTTGACTCTCTTTCAATAAAATATATTGCAAAAAGGGCCAAAGGTGGTGTTACTGCTTTTCTTCACAAAAAAAAAGGAAAATTCTGTTGATTTAGATTAGCTCCAATGTTGTAAATGCATCACATTTTGACGTGATTTCCATCTAAGAAAAAAAAAAAAAGACTTAAATCTTCCAGTCAGTCTGGTTGCAGTAATATTTCAACTGACACACCCGACAGAAAACCTGCACTCAGCAGTGTTACTTGAATCACTCAGCATCCAGTATTTCTCTGTGTGTAAAAGATAAATCCTCTCCATAATCTACATGTACTTGAAAAAGCTCACAAGCACATTAATCTAATTCCACGTTAGAGAAGACTTGACAACAAACTCCTGAAATTCAACAATGTGGGATCTTTTTTTTTTTTAAAGCTATCTTTGTCATCGATACTTTTCCCTCATCATATTTTCCCTTTTCCACCTATTTACTTCAAATGGTTGCTGGCTTGAAAAGGTGCCTGGCTATATCTCCAAACCAGATGTGTGCAGTTGCTGTGTCAATCCACTACCCCCAAACTCTTTTGGACGATATGGGAAAGTGCACGAGGGCAAATGGTGAAGTCAGAGGTCCCCCCCCCTTCTTGTCATAAATCATGCTTGGCAGCACAGAATAAGCTACTTCTAGAGACATCGCTACTGGCACTATACCCATTGCCATTCATCACCTCCGAGGAACTACAAAAAGCTAAAAAGGAAAAAAAAAATCACCACAAGCTACCCACGTAACCTCTGGACCGACACCACCAACATTAGCAAAAGTGCATTCCTCTCCCGAAGACAAGGCAATGTTTGCCACCTGTACAATCAGTCCTTTTTATTGCCATTGTGGCCTTTTGAAGAATTTAACAGAGCTAATTGCTCTTAATTTACTCGTGGGGATGGATATGATCTAATAAGGCATTTAAGACAGAGAATATGACTTCTCACATGGAAAGACTTTTCAAAAAGCACGTTTCTTCAAAAGTGTCGAGTGCCAACTTGAGGACCCTTTTCCTGTGTTATTTTTTCTGTATTTTCAATTTTTTTTCAAGTAACCTTTTTCAAACCCAGACAGCAATTTCAGATACACTGTATGGTATGCTTTATGGCTCCGGTATGCACAGTGCAATACAGAATATACCAGCATCAGAGAGACGCACACAAGCAATGATGTGCCAGGCTCCTAGTATATGTACTAACCTTTAGCCTGCACCTTAAAGTGACTGCTGGTTTTCATTTCCCGCGAAGAGATCAGACGGGCATGGCAGTAATGGCACTGATGAATGCCAGAATAAACAGACGGAGGGAGACAAGACGAAGAAGAAGATGAATGTGTCTGAAAGGTAGGATTCTTGGCAGTTCTGAATTCTGCGGGAAAAAAATTTTTTTGGAATGCATCTGTGTGCATGAAAAAGACTTGCAGTGTTTGTCCAGACAACCGCACACTTTTATGTGCTTTACACATAGAAGTTTTGGCCATGGACCACAACAACTCAGCCAAATTGGTCATGGACAGACCAAGTCTCTCTGTCTCTTTGAGCATGTGTTTGTTTTTTAATCTTTGATTTTTCTGCCAGCTGCCACAGCTTTGGTCACTATGAATATGGAGGATGAACTTCCCTTTGTCCAAGTAAAGTATGTAAAAAAAAAAAAATGTATTTCATTCAGTGTGTCAAGAAGTCAGATGGTTGTAAAGTTGGAATAATGTTTTGCTTAGTAGATTATTCCAATTTAGACCAGTTCAATAAAGTGCTGAAGTCAATTTAGATCTGCATGGGAGGCCTCCTCACTGCTTTCAGCTTTGTCTCCATTTCAGACAGTGGCTGCCCTGTTACCTGTGGCAGACACACAAAGTCCATGTACTTATTTCAAAGTGTTTTCCTGCACCCCAATACTGTAAATTACCTTTGCTGTCAATCTAGTGCTGAGTTTAGCAAGCTAGATTGGGCCGCCGACGTATTTATTACCTGCAGTATTTATGTAAAATATTTCCATGAGAGCACGTTAGCAGAAAGTATGATCTGCCAGTCATGTCTTGATGGCGAGCAGCGAAGCCGATTACTAAAAGAGTGACAAGGCAAGAGCAGGCAGACATGAACACTTCATCTTATCACGTTAGATTTTTTTTAAACATTTTTTTTTTAGGATAAAATATAATAATAAGCCCTGTTGCTTCAGAGAGCATACATCTGCTCCCAGAGGAAGGTGACAACAGATTGTTTTTGCTCATTTTAAGTTCAGACAAGTAAATAAATTCAAACACATGATTATCAAACTTATACCGGAGGCTGCACATTAGCTTCATTAGCATTTATGCTCTGCCGCTAAGCACTTAAAAGAAAACCAAAAAAAACCAATCCAATTGTAAGCAGATATACAGACATTTGTTAGTGTTTGCTAATGTATAACATTTTTGCCTTCCCGATACCAATTACGATACCTGAACTAAACAGGCAAGTACATACGGAGAATGAATGGCATAGATATTTCTTTCATTATCTAGTTTGACAGTCAGTCATAACTGAGAAAGGACAGAAATATCAAGAAATGTAAGTTTGCTGACATGCGGTTCAAGTCGCTTGCCGTTTATGAATATTACTTATATATATATATATTACTTGTGCAATAAAAAAAAATCTGTTGAGTTTCACACTGCTGGGAAGCGACAGGGTCCCATTCAGACCTAATAAATTAGCTCTGCGGTATTGGATCATTTGCTCGCCAAGACCGGATTCAGCATTTTTGGTAGTGTTGGAGGCTTTTTTGATATACATATAACAACCCTAGTACTCCTTGTATGAAGCATCCATAACTTGTGTATAAAAGGTTAATTGAGAATTAATAATAGCAGTATAATATAGCTATAATCATATTTCTTTATATATGATTGATGTTGTGTGTTTACAACTCATGAATACATGCTGAGTTACATGGTTTTTGAATGATTACTTTACTTTACTAGATTTCTTCCAGAGATTTCAGCCACATCTGTCTCAGGTTACGCAGTTGTAATAAGGGTGAAGTGATACCTTCATATAATATATAATATTTATGCATAGAATTATAATACACACTCAATTATTTATAATAATAAATAAAAAAACATGAATGTATTTATTCATTAAACATAATGCACTGTAATAAGTGGTAATAACTGCTTACAATGACATTATAAGTGTTCTAACCATCATCGGCACTATAACCACTGCTAAGAATCACAGTTGATGTAATTGTATTAATATATATGAGCTGCAGCCCACACATACACAATCCCCCGCTATCATGCCTAAAGGGGCAGTTGTGTTGGTTGCCATAATGCCATAGTTCCCATCATCCCTGCACGTCGTCCAGCCCCCACAGGAGGAACAACAAAGATGGTAATTCACAGACAGGAGGTGTGTGAGTGTCATATTACTGGACTACTGGCGATTGTTTCTGTGGATTTTTTTTCATTTTATTGAGAAGATTTAAACACTTTGAGAGCTTAGCTGTATTATATCTTAAAGCAGCTATTATAACTCAGAGCTGAGGAGGCAGCTGGGGCAAATTTTCTTCCACCATTTAAGGGCTTTATAAACAAATACTGAGAGCACAGAATTTGTGGTACTGTATTTCATCAGTATTTTTGTTTAAAGGAATAGTTAGACAAATGGGAAACACAGTTATCATTATGCTGTTGGCTCGAAGCATTCCTTTAAGGCCTTTAATGCAGCGTCCTACAAAAATGCATGAAACACCAGGCAAACATATTGAGTTAGTGTTACACTTTTTACAGCAAAAGAGTAATTTGCAGCTTATTCATGAGTGTTTCCTTTAGATTGTCCTTCACGCGTCTTTCCAAATTAATTCACCTGTAGCTCGCAGAACCAAAATATCAGATTCCTCCCAGATACTTGACCTTACCGAGGACTTCCACTTTAATTTGCATTAAAAAATGTGAAATATAGACGGATTTACAATGACAAATGTTCCTGGATTGGTTTCTGCAGAGCAATATGAAAATTTACAGTTTTCATTAATATTAATGCATCATTATCAGCTGTCTGATTTCATAAATAAGTACAGCAGTGTCAGGTCTGGTATAGATCACTCGGAGAGGGCACACGTTGCAAAACCGCAGTTTGTGAATTTAATTGGTAAAATTGCAAATCAGGTAGTCAGCCGTATAACTCATTGTCACATTTAATCAATAAACTTTGTAAATCAACTCATTCAATTTATAAATGATCTTATATAGATCAGGCAACCAATTAAACAATTAGCATACATTTAGCAATTAATTAATTTATCCATTAATCACGCCATTACAGTTCAAATTTTAAGCCAGCAAATTTGGGAGCAGACATGCAGGCTGCGTCGGCGCAGTACATCATGCCTGGGGAGGGCACATTGTGACACAGCTAGATTTACTGTGCTAAAAATCAATGCAATTAGGAGAGAGGCTGGAAGCTGGTCTGGGGTCTTTAGGAAACTTTTGACACACACACTCCAAAACTTTTTTCCTTTTTTTTTAAACATTTGGGACATACTAAAGTCATCATCAGCAGTGATGCTGAGTGTCCAGGTAGCACTCGGCAAACTATCAGGAACGCTGCTTAAAGGTGCAATGTGTTGCGTTTTTAAACATCAATGTGTCATTGTCAAATTCATTGTGACACCTTCGTATAATTACGACAAACAAATGAGACAATGGTGCAGATGATTGGTTGCCCTTGTCTCACACCGCCTTTATTGATGTTAGCGTTTATCAAAATTAAGACCACATTCCCCATAAACCCCTTTGCTCATGATACCTCCACTACTGTTCCAAGGCTTTTCAGGCAATTTCACGCTCTGTTAAAGACAAAATAGATAAAACAAAATATTTTTAGTCCACAGTTTTGAAGAGTCTTCTTACAGAAACATTCAAAGTTAGGTTCTCAGAAAACTGTACATCCTATGGTAGTGGCTTATTTTATTAAAGCGACAGGAAGCATGCAAGCATGATATTTTGTAAAAGGCCTGCCCCCCCAAAATATCAATTAAATCAAATTATTCTGGACCAGCAGAACAAGCTGATATAACAAACCTGTTAATGCAAACACATATTTATATATCCGGCTGATATGGAGCAGCATTAGCATTTACTTTGAGTGGCAAATATTGACTATTAATATTACTCTTAATAATCATTCCTTTTAGCTCTGTTAACAATATGTGTCAATAATTTGATGCTGGGCAGGTAGTGCACAATAGGTTTATTGATGTTTTGTTTTTTTTTGTTTTTCTAAAAACAGGAAACAAGGTCAATAAGATCTGTAAAAGTCAACCAAACAGTAAAGTAGTGGGTCGTATACAACAGAAAGATGTTTAAGGACCACAGAGCTGAGAGGAACTGAGTCTGGTGATAATTTTCTGTGTTCCCATTAACATTATGCATTTGATCCATTGTTATTATTAAAACAAATAATAACAACAACTCAGATAACAATTAAGGTAATTAGCTGGCCAAATTAATTGGAATTTGCTCAAGACATGTGACCCACATCATCTGTCAGGTCAGCTACAGATTACCTTAAATATAGTCTAATCATATGCTAATAAGGAAGTACAATATAATGTATAGCTCTAATCTATGATTAGCAACGTACACTATCAATCTCCTTGTTCATAACATCATGTGAAGTCTGTAGAGGGAAAGGCTGAAGTGGATAGATAGATAGATAGATAGATAGATAGATAGATAGATAGATAGATAGATAGATAGATAGATAGATAGACAGATAG
>JBBPCS010000386.1:837116-859274 GCA_037974645.1 Hollardia meadi | reverse complement strand
TGTGTGTGTGTGTGTGTGTGTGTGTGTGTGTGTGTGTGTGTGTGTGTGTGTGTGTGTGTGTGTGTGAGTGTGTGTGTATTTCATTACAGCTCCTTTTTACTCACTGCTCACCACAGTCCCGATCCCAGACTTGAAGCGGCGACAAAAGCCAGCTCGTCAGGGATAACAGATGAGCGTAGATGAACAGTGTCAGGTAAAGTGCTGTGAAAGACATTTAATGTGTTTTATATCAGTGTGTCTGAATTGTCCAGGAACACTTGAATCACTCAGTGTCAACCAAATACGGCGTAATGAGACTCGCCTCCTCTCATCTGAAGACACATGTCTCTCTGCTGTCACTCAGGCTAACAGAGGGAAAAGGGCTTTTCGAGCCTTTTGAAGCACACGGTCTATATATGATAGCACTCCGCTTTGCATCAGAAATTGCTCATGCGGGATTATTTCATTACGAGTCTCCCAGAGAGAGGACAGAGGTCACACTCTGGAGCTTATTCAAACATCTGGAGTTCAGCAACATAAATTATTAAATGAGGTAGCAATCTGGATTGAGACACCTTAACTGTTTTTCATGGTGCACTTGGAGGTATTCAATTTCCAAAGGCTGAAACACATTACGTTTCTTGACACTTCTTTTTACTTTTCATCTACGAAGCTTGAGCTGTTTTGAGCAGTAGATTAGTCTTGGCTATGAAACATTCCCTGACACCCTCTGCCTGTGGGTTTCCTTTGCTTCTTCTTCTGCCAGGACACAGCCTGGCCTGACAGGAGAAGGTCTGCTAAAGAGCTTTTTTTTTCTCCAATGGGATGTTTCTTGGTGTCTATTTGGAAAAAGTGAGAGTTTCCTCCATTGTTGCCAACACAAACCACTGGTCCAGGCAGGGTCCGGTGGTGTCACTGACTATAAAAGTGAAGCTGTATGGGTGCTGTGTCTTACCAAGGCTGGGATGGGGGTAAGGAGGTCGATGATGGGAGGGGCGTAGCATCCTAGCCTTCTTTCGGGTGTCACAGCTGGAAAAGAATCGACTTTGAGCAGAGAGAGAGATCTCTAATTATCCCCACCTGTGCCTGGCTACAATGGGAGGGTCGAGATGAAGCCATTAGCTGTCTCTCCACTGGCACCACCAAGAGTTTGTATACATCTGTGTCTTATTTTCTTTTCTGGCACAATCAGTCCAGCAAGCTAAGCAGGCATGACCGGATTTGGCAAGTTCCAAGGACTTTGGCAAAGTTAGATAAGGAGGAAGCGGTGAGATGCAGAGAGGGGGATGAGCTGGCATGGACTCTGTGTTTGCTTTCTCCCCTGCCTCCCTGTTACTTGAGCTGGGTGTGTGTTGCTTGGAGAGGCTGCTTGTGTTGGTCAAAACAGTCCACCGAAGGAGAGAGTGGGGTGAAAGTGGGATTAAATGAGGTTCCCATTACGTTAGACTGTGGAACTGTAATTTTGGTAACAGGCAGAAGTCTTTAAACTTTCCAGGTTATCTCTGTTGTACGGGTGCTGTTCAAGATTATCAGGATACTTAAGCTCAACTCCCATTTGACTCATAGTGCTTGATAAAAAAAGGCTCATTGTGACTGCAGTACTGTCAGTTTTGATTAGCTGAGTCAAGCCTTTGTCTGGCCATGCAAGTGTGCATGTTGTCAAAGCTATTTACGAGCAATGACCAGATATGAAGCCCAGACTATTGCGGTCATGTAAACAGCCACATCTGTTTGAACCCACCTGCTCCCCTGTGTTTACCGGCCCTGTAAATAATGAAATAAGTCCAGCATATTACTATTACTGCATAAGAAATATTACAGCAGCATGGACATCAACATTATCCAAAAAAGTCTATGCACCCACACTATATGGTCTTCAAACCCATATTTATTTTATTTTCTCACACCAGCTATGTACATTCATTCATTCAGCCCCTCATTCATTCATTTCTGTCTTTATTTATTTATATATCTCCCTGAGTGTTTGTTTTCATTTTAGTCCCTTGAACCTTGCCACCCCGTGTGTGACACCCCATGTGTGAGAAGACGGAGAGGCGAGCTGGTTCAGAATGATCACTATCATTAACATTCACGGGAGGTTCACTTATCATCCCTGACTGGAGGGACATGGCAGCCATTATGAGACGTCCGCAGGTGGAGCGCCATGATACATATTGCATCGTGCCACAATGGATTTATGTATTCAGTAACAAAAGAAAAGTCTAATGAAAAAATACAGAAGGCAATCCTTTATTCCTCGCTCGACTTCAAGTGAGGCCACCATGGCCTGCGATGAGGAGGAGCGTGCGTGGGGGAATTCCGGGGCTGTACGCTGACCTGTCACTCAGGCTGTGGACGAGGGGCCACACTATACCTCACATTAGCCTCATGTTTTATTGGCAACATATTGGTGCTCTTAACCCTTATCCTAACCCCTCTGAACAAGGACATGGAGAGACTGTGGTGTTTAAGGATATGACTTGTTATATTCTATGTTTTTCTTATTGCAAACGCCATAAAAAGACCAAAACCCAGAATGAATTGATTCTATTATTCTAAGTATTATCTGTGTATCCAAAGCCTAATTTATCTTTTAGTTCTGTGCCATAGAGCTCCATTGTTGTTCAAAACGTCAATGAGCCACACTGGCTGACATGTTCTTTCATTATCATGGACACACACACTGTAGTCAATGACAAGTAAATGTCATAAATACACACTAGTGCATATTACTCCTCAACAAATACACTATTTATTCGTGCTGGTTTTGGTGCTGGGGTTTTTTTCATGGACTTTGTTGAGTAAGGGGCTGAATCATAACACAAGTTCATATAAATAAATGTCCAGTTTGATGATGCCTGATACCGGGTATCATTCCACAATGATATCTGAGTTCAACATCTGAGTTTTGATAGAACTGTTGCAGTTATTATTTTTGTATGGCAATGCAGTGTTTTTAACTGATTAATGAACTACAATATTTAGCATGTTAAGGAGAAGCCCCACAGAACCGGAAACGTAAAGTCTACTGTGGAAACTTTCAAGACATGTGGCTACACATGACAAAATCAAAATTTTTGATTTCGCTCATTTATGATGCCATACTTGGTGGACAAAGTTGTGTGTCTTTCAAAAATGCACACCAACCACAAAAATAACTTATTTTACATTATTATTGAGATTAACATGTTACTGAAATTGAAGTTGTTCTGAATTCAAAAGCACACAGCAATTGGTATAACCCAGCCTGTTCTCATGCCCATCTCGTCAGATATCGATGTTTTGTCACAGTCCTTCGTGTCACACACATGACTTTCACCCAGGAGACTGGAGTTCATGTCCTGTTTGAAACAAAGTGTCACCAGTCATTTCTTGAACCTAACCACGTAGGTTTTGTGCCTAAACTTAACCAAACATACCAATGTTTTGTGCCTAATAACTTTGCGCATCGACTAGAGACGCTAAAGGGAAGGCTTAGTGTGTCGGCCACGGACGCCAAAGGGCCCGTTGTGCGTCAGGGAAGGCTTAGCACGTCGTCCGGCCATGCCAAAGAGTACCTTGTGCGTCTGGTGCAAAGGGCGCATGACAAAAGATGGGATGAGAAGCGCTGCACAACCCTTTGTAGCTTTTGATTTATTTATATTTAGTATTTAGCCCCATTTACTAATTTTTCAAAAACACCCTTAGAAATGTGGAGGTGTTTGCAATCCCTTGTGACTAATGACTCAAAATAAGGATGTTTTTACTGATTTGAAAAATTTCAATGGATTTGTGCTACTACTTTAAGTGCTGTATAAAATTCCACTGAGGACATTAATTGGGTAAATTTGGAGAAATGTGGTTATGGCTGATAAACTATGGTTAAAGTCAGGCAACTAAAATGCCAGACCACCAAAACACTTGGTAAAGAAAGGGAAAGATTGTGATTACAGTTGAAATTTTTTTTTTTAACATAATTGTATTTTTGTGACTGTCCACCCCATCCTCCACACCCTCACTTTCTGCCTCACTACATAAAGGGCACACCACTTCCTGCATTGACTGTGAATGTTGGCACTGGACGTAAAAAAGGTGCATGATTGTCTAATATGAACGTTATTCTTATAGGGATATGGATTTCATTCCGTTGTCCTCATTTTGTGACATTTCTGACTATAACCTTAAAGCCAATAATCAGTTATTTCAAGTTATATTAATTAGTAGAATATTTGCTTTCATTATTGTACAATCCCTCATACACAGCATAAGACATGTAGAATTTGTGCATAATTTGATTCTAAGCTAAAATAAATGGCAAGAATTGTGAGCTAGTCCATGACAGATTTCCTAATGCTTGATTAAAGACATAATTTCTATTCTGAATTTCCTTGAGTAGAAAGGCTCCCAGACCAGTAATAACCTAATTGGAGAGAAGCCTCTAACTAGTGTTGCTCCTCTGTGTCCCTGTGTATAAATAGAGTCTATAATGGACCGAGGTGTGATGCCATCATTCATCTCTGCTCAGAAACACTCCAGGTTCAGGTCTTTGCTCATTTTCCTAATGATGCTCTTGTTTTAGGTATGTTTTCACTTTAAGGTTTGTAAGATTCCAGCTTAATGGATACTATTCATCACGGGTTTCTGTACCCAAGTCCAGTTTACCCAGCAAACTTATTTGACATAACAAATTGCCAAAATGAAAGGCTCCTCAGCCAGGGAATTGGTATATTTTTCAAACCAATAGGTAAATGTGTGTGGGGGGAAAAAAAGAACGTATCCCAGTCTTTGAGGTCAGTCTCCATTTCCTGTTTACTGGGCCTTTTCTCTGCTCTGGCTCTGTGATGGTTGCAACATCCCTGACAAATGAATCTATTGTTTGCTAATTTACTTAACATGGCTATGTAAAGTGCTTTTTAATTTTGAATGTTAATTGACTAAAAGAGGCTTTTCGGTGCCAAATTCCATTGGCAGGAAATAATGGGAGGTCTCCTAAACAAAATTGTGTCTTTTGGGAAACATATCCCTTATGATAGCCCCCGGTTATGCCATGCCTTTATGTGGTAGATTACTCCCTGGCTCTAGCCCAAAAAAGCCTGCTTTTTAACCACTGCTTCTCCCATTTGCCTCAGGATCCTCGTGGGCTGGCAGGTTGCACAACACATTACCATCCTGCAGCAGCTCTTAAAACACATTTTAGCCCTAAAACACAGCTGGCATCTTGGCCAGCGCTGCTGTGTTGGGCATGGAAGTACCAAACATGGATTTTAGAGAGAAATTAAAATGGAACCCAGTTGGAATAATGAGAGTGGGGTCTATGCTTGTGTTGCTGCACTTTCCTTTTCCATCCCATCCCCTGTCTGAGCTGGCGCAAGAGCAGGCTTTGATTATTGCAGACTAATTTGAAAGAAATTAAAGGTTTGTGATAGAGGGAGTTCGCTGTAATGCAATGTGTGTGTGAGAGTGCTCACATGCATGGCTGCCCCTGTGTGCATGAGTGTGTTAGCTCATGCCAAATTCAGGGTGTATGTGTGTGTGTGTGTGTGTGTGCGTGCGTGCCTGTGTGTGCATGCATTGTGTGCGTGCGTGTGTGTGTGTGTAGTTATGTGTTGCTAAACATCACTAAGATCCAACAGCCCAGTGTGATGCCTTTGGTTTCCAATCTCATGCTTCACGCCTGCTGCCCCTCTATCATGGATTCTTATTTACAGGTAGGACCCTCGCTGAATCCCCCTGGGGAGCAGATGATGTGCAGGTCTAGGTAGAGACCATATCCCGTGAATACAGTCTCGGTCACCATGAATACTATTCAAGAGTGTCAGTAACCTATCCAACTAGCTTCAAGTTGTGCAGGGCAATGCCTGTTGTTAACTTAACCACCTTTTCTATTCCAGAATTAAGTGAGGTTATCTCACATGAGAGTAGATGTGTATTGTAGGGCTGTGTATTGGCAAGAAACTGGCCATAGGTATCACAAAACGGGTTGTGTTTACACTAGCCATACATGCTTACTTCTTGTCTCAGTTGACGCTACGTTGGCGTGGAAGAGTTAAACGGGTCTCTGGATGCCCATCAACGGCCGCAGAGATAGAATTAAATGATGATGATCTTCCCACAAGTCGGGTGAGGAAACAACACGTATCAATCTTGATTTCATCTTCTTCTTTTTTTTATTTCCTCTAAGAATCACATTCTGTTTTTCATCATTTTGTAACATTTTAAAGGAAATGATCAATGCATGTTATGTTAACCAGCAGAATATTCATTTTGGTTAATATTGTAAATTCAATATTGTAAAATAAAATAAATAGTCCATAACAGATTTCCTTATGCTTGATTACAGACACAATTTCCTTGATTAGAAAGACCTAATAGTAGCCAAATTGGAGAAAAAACTCTAACTAGTGTCAAGAATCAGGCGATACAATACATATAGCGATACAGGGGTTACGATTCAATATATTGCGATATATTGTGATACTGTAAGCAAGGCGATATATTGTTTTATAGGCTAGCGATATGTGCGTACTCCTTCCTGTCTCAGTTGATGTCGTTAGGTTGGAGCGGCGTCAAATGGTTGAAGATAGATCAGCACTGTTATCTAGCGGGGTTTAAACAACGCAACATGCCATAATTATTTGCATGTCAACTATTAATCGATACAGTATCACAAAACATAATATCATGATACTCAAGTGTATTAATATTTTCGTACACCCCTGGTGTATTGTCTGTCTCGGGAAGCCCACTCAACTAAAGACCCTGCAGATTATAAAGTTTTGTGATATAAAATGAACTAATGGCATTGACTGATTCTATTTCTATATCCTGGAGCTGCTGTGGTTTTATTTAACAGAGCGTATAACTCTGCATCACATTCCCTCATTTTAAATGCATCATAAATTATGTCCTATCTTTAAACATGCCCAAAATGAAATGTGCAGGAGGAGGAGACAGTAAATATGAGCTGTCCAGTGCTCTTCTTGTCCATGTCATCAAGCTGAGTGCATTCAGAAAGCACCATGGAAAGCTAATTTCTGGCCCAGAAACACAAACCTCCATAAATATGTTTTACTTTAAATTTACTGTTCATAATGATTGTGCCGCTCATGTTCTCGAGACAAAAATAGATTCATGCTAAGAAATTCATGCACAGGTGCTCAAACACAAAATAATGATTTTGACGTGGCTAATTTAGATTGGTCACCATGGGTGCACAATGTAGCTTTAATGCTATCACCATGAAAAACATACTTGATAATCTTTGTCTTTTACATTTACAGTATTTGCTTAATAAATTGTGTAGTAAGTACATGTTTTAAAAGGATACACTGTGTCTGACTACTGTACAGAATACTTGACTTCATTAGTATTTTATTAAAAAAGAAAATGATGTGAGAAAAAGAAAATAAGCAATAACAAGAAGTACTGAAGACTATTTTTACATTTCTTTTTTAAATCAGAAAAGAAGCCTAGTTTGGCACTTGGTTGTTGAAAAGACATCTTGTATGTAGTAATTCTCCTTTATGAGAGTGCAGACTTAAATTTAAAAAAAAGTGGCACGGCACTGATGTAGAAGGAGATGCATCCTAAAGTACTTTGACAATGGCACACAGCATTCAGATGGATGCAGGAAGTTTGTTGAAGTAACCTGATGTGGTGGACTGAAGGTGGATATCCCACAATGCTGCAGCCCGCCACCTCCCATTGTTTTGATAGGGGAGCAAGAGATGTACAGCGGCCTCAAATGGAGGTGGCATCTGGTGCCCAATTTGTCATGCCTGAATTACCCAGGAGCTGATAAAGGCTGAAGTTTTAATAAAAGTTGGGAGCAGCAGATAGCTGGGTGAAGGACACTGATGAAGTGTCTTGGGGCCTATTTCCTGCTTGAGATAAGAACCTACGGAGAGAGGTGGGTCGAGGGTCTAGCGCAGTGTGATAATACGCTGATGCTGAGGAAGAAAAGCTAAAAAAGTGCTGTTGAAATGCAACACAGCACACATAATGGAAAAAAATAATAAATAAGCAAATAAATAATGATGATGATCTAAACGAGGAGAAGCCAGGGTGGAGGCTGTGGAGTCCTGAAGCGTCTCTGCCTGTAATTTGGCCACCCGCCAGCAGCCATTGCTCACCCTCAGCTGCGACGGCAAGCTCCAGATGTGCCAACGGCACGTTTTGGATTTTGCCAGCTGACTGCACCGTTTGATAGCCCGCTCTCTGGATGCCCATCACCGGCCGCAGAGATAGAATTAAATGATGATGATCTTCCCACAAGTTGGGTGAGGAAACAACGCATATAAATCTTGATTTCATCTCAGCGTGAGAAGTCTTTATCCATCATCACTCTTAATGAACAAGTCATTAGCCGCGATGAATGGCGCTCTGGGCTCCCGCTCGCCACTGCTGCTTTTGTTTGCAGCTTTCAGGGGCAACTTCCTGTGCCCTTTGAGAGGGTCAAACTCATTTCTCCAGATGCGGGGTAACCTCTCTGCTCCTGGGGTGGCTGCACACCCATGTACTAAACAGGGCCTGGAAAAATGAGGATATACTGAGGAGTTTTTCTGTTTGTCGTCACTGTGTCTGTTCCTCAGCAAGTGTCTGCGTGTCCTATCATCCAGAGAGGCACATTAGCAAACTCGGCGGCTGCCTATTATTGTAATTGTATGTGCACAATCCTCCATTTGATGCAAGCTGGCTGTGTAAACAGAAAAAGGCTTTTTGTTGCACTGTAATAGAGAACTACTGAGGAGATGTAAAACCATGCTGTGTTCTGTTGCTACACTGTAAAACAAATACCATCACCACTGTGACTGCACTGGATTTTGTCTGTATCGGCAAGCCCGATCAGCCTTTTATCTGCGCTGATAATTCCTGTGTTTGAAATGAATGACCTGTTTGGTGAACAAGATTTCTTCAAGACAAACATCTCCTGTGAGCCTTTGTTTTTGTTTACAATCGCTGCTTGGCTAAAAGCATTGTTAAAGAGCTATGCAGCGCGCACGCCACATACCCCGAGGCTAGCAGAATCTAAAACACCTACATAAAAGTTGGATGAAACTGTTGTGATCTTCTCCGCCTCCTTCGCCTCTGAAGTACAGCGGCGCTTGAAATATGAAAAGGGGGAAGGCATCAATCCAGCTGTAAATGTGAAGAGATAAAGGTTGACACGAGATAATTGAAAATATCTGGCACTAATACACCAGAGTCTGTGTTTGTATTTGAACATAAAGGAGGAGAGTGGCATGTGACTCTCCTTGTTAGTGACAGCTGCCATGTTCCCCCGGTCTGCAGGGACGTACTGTACTGGAGGATTCCTCTGACTCGTACAGTATGTCTGAAGTTCCTCAAATCCCCCGAGACACATCTTTACATGTCTGATGATTTTCCTGAAGAGAGGTTCCAGTTAAATCTTTTCAGAAGTTTTGAATTCCCTGAACGTTTAAGTCCTAGAAACAACAGAGAGACCAAACACGGAGTGATAGTGAATTTGTAGAAGGTACTGTTTTACCCATGGGATTATTTCTGCTCTTTTAAGACAACGCTGTGATTTCAGTTTCTAATAGCAGCACGCCCGATGAGCAATGCTACCACTACACTGTGCTTTTCTAGTGATCAGTCTAATGCCTCAGTTGATGAAATAGAAATTTACTGATGTTGTGGATACGCACCATATTTATCTGTGTTTCCAGTTTCAACACGCGCTCACTATAGGTGCAGAAGTGAAATACCCATTACTGCATGTGTCAGTGTCATAAACAATAGCGTCGACTCCTCGGAAGGAGGCAGGGCGGTAATGGAGGCAGTGCATCAATGTTCCGCACAAGGTCTGCAATTCACACCAGGAGAACACTCACCTGAGCATCGGGAATGCTGCTGAGGAGACGGCGTTACCAGGAGCAGACGAGTCAGGGGGGTACGACTTTAAGGGTCAGTTCGCTTAAATCAAAAATAAAGAAATCACCTATTTTCTCAATTACCCTGAGTGGTATCCAGCCATGCAGATACTGTCTGTGGCATTAGCTGCCAGAGTCTTCTCCCACCACATTAACACAACGGAAGTGAATGGAATGTAATCTGTGGGGTTCAAACTGAAAAATGATTGAAATTTGAAAAACTCAGCAGCAAGGTCTCTCTCTAGAAACGCCTCCGTTATCCACAGAGCTCACTGTGACCCTCTCTTTTATGTTCAGTGTAAAAGACCTTTAGAATCTTATTTAACTTTAACTAGAATTAAAATTCTAGTTAAAGTTAAACAAGATTTAATAATTCAAACAGTGGATGTCTGAAGTCTGAGTGTGGGATTAACCTCAGCAAGTAAAGCCAAAATGATCTGCACAGTAAGATAAACTGGGTAAACTGGCCCTTTAAATCCAAAACTGAAACATTTCCAGCCAACTGTTGGTATGTGAAACTGTCTGCAGGGGTGTGTTATCGATCAACTAATTGCTTAGTTGACAGACAGAAAAATAGAATCAGCAACTGTTTCGATAATCGATTAATCGTTAAAGTAATTTTTGTACAAAGCTTTTCTCTGTTTTATAACATGTAAAACACATTTAAACACATACTTTGAGACATTTTTCACCATGACCACACTATCAATCCATTAACCAAGAAAATATTCCACAGATTAATCAATAATGAAAAGAATCTTTACTTGCAGTGTGTATCCTGCATGTGCATGTGATACAAACATAGCAGGGGCCCACTACCTAACCAATGTAACACCAAATCAGCTCTGGCTGTTGAGCCTGTTCTATTCAGGATTCATGGTGCTTTCTAGGGAACCAGCCCGCATTTCCACCAGTTTCGAAACCATTGTAATCAAGGATGCACAGTGCATATAGGAGCAACAGCTGCAGCTCGTTACATGTTGGTTGAAAAGGGGTGAATAAGGGCTTTTACCATGACTGTCGGAATTTTAAACTTTTTAATAAATTCAAATAAAATTTTCATTGATTTATTATTAAAATACAGCCGGTCTTTCACATCTGCAAATCGTTAGTGACTCTGGTTTCTTGCAGCACACGTAAACAATGAAATAATGAGCTGAAAGAAAGGTATTGTGAAACTTTTAGAGCCTCTACTGCATGTGCTGTATTTGATGGGTTTATTTTGATCCTCCATATTGAAGGTCAAGAAGTTTTCTTCGCCCTTTCTCAGCAGAAGCGCATCCAAATTCTCACTCAATGATGAATAATAAAGGGTGCAAGGGGCTTAAGTCTATGAAGCCGCTACATGGATCTCTCGTGACCTGTAACGTGATGGTGCCTGAGGCAGAAAGTGCAATTACTTGAAAAAGAAAAGGAAAACAAGCACAGAGTGGTTTTCCTAATCTGTGGGAGAACATATTTTAGTTACATTCAGATTATCACATGTAGAAACGGGGCTGAATCTGAAAGGGTTCCTATGTGAAAAGTTTTTTTTCCTAAGTAGCAATGAGCTGAGGAGCCTGAAAAAGAAGTTCCATTCACCCTAACCGAGACTATTACTTTAATCTGTTTTTTTGTTGTAGCTTTAGAATAAAATGTTGATTTTCTCCTACCAGTAACGAGGAAGTGCCGTCCAGTGAAATCCTCATCTCTATAGTCCTTTCCGTACAAAGCATTCCCACAACAGCAGGTAGGTAAATATGAGTTTAGCGCGTGCAGTTTATCGTTGCAAATGTCCGCACTGAGGTACAAAGTTATGTAGCTCCCAGCAGTGCAGCTTTGATTAGCATTATGCTGCTTGATGAGAGGCTAAATTACAGTAAGCAACAAAAACTGTCCCAGTGTCCTTGTCAGAAACTGTATCTCAGCAACCTTACCAAAGAACAGTGAGAGTCAGTGCCTCTTCTCTTTACGCTGGCTGTCTGTCGCTCCTCTACCCCAGTGGTCATATCGGCAACCTTTCCATTCCATACTTGCTGTCCTTGAGTTTTGTTTGGTAGTGAGCTTCATATTTTCCCAGAGGACCTCCCTCAGCCGTTCTGCTGCCCCCGGGACCAGAGTCTCAGGTGAGGCTGCTGAATCATGTCATCCTGGTCTTACTACTGCAGAAGTGAGCTCAATCTTGTTGACCTTAGTAAAAAAAAAAAGTCTCATTTAACAGTGGTAGACAGTAATTATTTACCTGCACAGGGCTACCTCTGCAATGTTGTCTCTTTTACTTAATGTGCACCAAGGAATCCTCAAAATTGCTATGAACTAGTCCTCTAGAGGTCTGTACTACAAAGCAAGTTCAACATACCCAGGGTATCTTTTCGTTAGCAGGCTTTACTGGACCTAACAACAGCAGGAAGAAGGAGTACAACACATAATCCATGCTAAAAGTAACACAATCACAGCTGCCAAATGCAAAAAGCGCAGCTGGCAAGCTCATAATATCACTGGCCCATTATTAGGGCACAATCTGACTATAACAACATTTGTGTATTCCATTAAATTAATGTGTTGCTTAGCGGTATTCTTATGGCAATTTTGCCTTTATTCTTTCAGATGCAACCCTGATGATGTCCAACAGACTTAAGAGCAAATAAAAATTCCATTTAAAAACATAATTCAGAGTAGTAAACAAGCTTACTTTCATATCTTATAAGTATGGTGCTTCAATGTGTGGTAGGTATATAAAAACACAATGAAATGGTTTTGACAGGTAAAAAATTTAAATGAAGAATGCAGGAGGGAGCCCGCGCACAGAGCTCCGGGATGAATGATAATGACATTTTCCAGAGTCTTGATTGGTCAGTAGGCGGGGCTTTCATCCACGTTTATCTGCTATCTCGAACATAACCTGCTCTGGAGCAGGTTAGCTGTACAGCATAAGTTACCATGGCGATTTACGCCAGCAAGAAGCGAACCAATGTGGTAAAACAAAAACACTGCTTCAGGTTAAATACACCCGTACAACAATACCACAGCTTCCTATTGGGAGCACCTTTCAATACAGCACCAGCACAAACTATGACCTTCACACAAAAAAATCACTTTACATTAATAAAGGCAGGAACTCGTTTTGAGTTATGGTCTTCTCGGCTAACTGAGAAGGCAGAAAGAAACTTTACGGCCATAAAAATTAAATTTTAATAGATAAGCTTGAAGCAAAAAAAAAATGAATTGAACAGTTCATCATTTTTCATTTTAGAATATTTGACTTCCCTCTGACTCAAAGCTCGCTGACTGCTATAACGCCGTAGTTTGTCATATGTGCACTCTCTATTGGTCGCTGCCACCGTCATCTATCAACTATCTAGATTCCATCTTGGTTTGGTATGTAAATAAATAAAAACCCTTGTCTCTATGTGATACTGTGAGCCGCAGCACAGTCGTACAGAAAAAGGCAGAAACGCAGTCCTTCAGATAAAAGACACAGGTAGAGTTTGATGGCACACCAGCTCCAAGCAGCTTCTCTTTTTTTCCCCACAGAGCTGTTATTTCCCAGGTTTAAGGTGAATGTAATGCAGCCGCTGATGGGTGTTGTTGGAGAGAAAAGGCAGAGCGATGCGGTGATGACTGTGGCCTTGTCAGTAATTCAGCAGATCAGATGACACTTCAATAGGAGAGCGCGAGTGTGGGGTGGAATTTGAAAATTGAGTTGACAACAGCAGCTATAAAGGCGTTATGGTCTCTGGTATTGGTCTTTAAACGGCTGGTGATTCTGTTGTTGAACAATGTGCTGGTGAAAGATTGCTCTATGAAACGGGAATATTGCCTCTTGTACTTAAAAGTTCTGGCTTTAATATTTTTGTGCAAATTGAATAACAACACAACAGGAAGTCTCACCAGGTGTGAATACGGTCTAAAAATGTTGCAATTCAGCTTTGGCCCGTGTAGTGCGATAAACGCTCACGTTAGGTTTTCTGTAATTCTTATGAAAATAAGTCAGGAAGCGGCACTTTTATTCTTTAAGACCATCAAAGAGTGAAATGGCATGCAGATTATAACCCAGCAGTGATGCAATATTTTTAAGAGGTGTGAATGCGTTGGATTTAAACAAAAGCAGCTGTGGTGTAACGTTTACGCTGCTCTGTCCTGTCAAGATTTCGGTTTAAAAGTGTTAGTTTTTTTTCACCCTCGCGTTGCCGTCTGATTTAAAATGGTTTGGAGGAACAGTCTGCAAATCCTCCTTGAGCGGATTACAGCTGAGGTTGGAAAACTTGGGGCAATTTCATGTACTCGCTAAATTGCATAGATATCAGTGAGTCAGAGGCATTTAATACTGTAAAGTCCATTTTCTGGACATTTTCTTTTTTTTTTTTTTTTTCGCTGTGACTTTGTTGCCGCCCTGTGCTGAATTTAGAATTTCATCTAAAGCACTATATCGTTTGTTATTAAGAGAAAAAGTACATGAGTTACCTCAGGACAAGGTTGTATCATGTGCATGTGGATATGCTTAAAGTCCCAGTCCTGTATTAACAGAGCTATGAGCACTCTGCACACACTGAGAGGTGTGATTTTCTAAAGAAATTGCGTCAGCGTCTGAAGAATGCCTTTATGTTTCCAAGCCCGGCTCTTTAACACACATTTCAGAGGAGGCCTGTCAGCTTATGGCATATTAGCTGGATGGGTCTGTTTCCCATGGGACACGAGAGGCTAGCTCGGAGGGATCCCAGGGAAGAAATGGAAGACACACTCTGTGAAATGCTTTGCTCTGTCATTCCAATTCAGCACAATAAGAATCAAACGCAGCCTGGCCATGGACCGCATCTACACCTGGAGCATTCCACAGTGCAGTACCAGCCTCAGACACTATACAGCTGTTGTAAAAAAAAAAATCTGCTGTCCAGACTCATTTTATACTTTATAAAACAGCCAACTATCATTGGAAGATGAGTATCTTCCTGCACAACAGTGACTCGCAAGCTTAGACACAGTGTTTGTTTTGGGGGTCTGAAATAACACATTATTATTTGGATTTGTAGATGGTAGTGTACATTGAAATATAATCAAAATCTAAAATAAAAGCAAAAATGTAAAATTGTTGGTCATGTATAGCTTAAAGTACTTTATTTTGTATATTAAAGGGTATCAAAGTGTCTTTTTTGTTATTTTGTGAAAGCTGTATTTTTAGCAGTGAAGCTCTCAGTGTGCTGTTTTTGCCGACTGGGTACAGTAAAACAACCTCCGCCACGCTACTTGCCCTTATGGACCCAGAAAAACATGAAATCAATACTGCATGCATTTCAAGCAGGAAAATTCTGTTATTGACTATACTGCTTTATAATGGTTTCCATTATTGACATCTATGAGTTATGAAATAAAACCTAATGCAATGAGGACGAGGAAAATAGTATTTGAGGGTTTTTATTGGATCAATTTAAAGTTGGAGCAGTGTATTCTGATGACAATAAAATGCTAATGTCGCCCCATATGTGCAACATCAAAAAAAGGTGAGAAAAGTGCCGAGGTATCAGAAATGTTAAGGGGGGAAGCGTGAGAAATAATCACAGCGTCTACAGACTTGTCTTTCTTGATTTTTGGAGGGAAAATCTGCTGGAATTTGACTTGACAGCGGTGAATGTGATTGGTTAGGTTCACGAAACATGGAGCGATGGGCTCCATGTAGGAAAACATTTGTTCACAGATTATTCAGGTACGGAAAGTTGATGCGATAAAAAAGGACAAATAATCAAGTCATCTCTTAATCTCTAGCAAAAGGAACTTTTCTTTTATATTTCGCATCTTCTGCTTTTGACAAGAGACGCTGTTTCTACCTTTAATTTTGCATTTAAAGGGACAGTTTATCCTCAAAACAAAAATACACATTTTTTCCTCTTACCTGTAGTGTTGTTTCTCCATCTAGGTTGTTTTGGTGTGATTTGAGGTTTGGAGATATCAGCTGTAGAGATGTCTGCTTTCTCTCCAATATAATGGAACTAGATGGCACTTCACTTGTGGTGCTCAAAGAGCCAAAAAACACAATTGAAAAAGTCAACAGCAATGTCTCTTCACACAATCTAGATGAACAAATAGCACTACAGGTAAGAGGGAAAGTATTGTTTTTGATTGGGGTGAACTGTCCCTTTAACCTTGATAATATACCCCAGGAAGGTCACTAATGATTCATCTGATTGTGGCCCTGGACTTTTTCCAATAAAACCATCAAATAATGTGGCAAATGTACTAAAAATTCTTGTTTTTCAACTTTAAGGTTTTTCATAAATGTGCATTCAATCATTATTATTATATCTTGTGCAGCATTATTTGTTATCCTAATGTGTATTTAACAGTCTGTTCACAAAACAGAGCTTGTGCATACAGTAGTCAGTGGGACTGTGCGACTGATGCAGCAGCTGATCTCAGATGACCCTTCCTCTTTTCTCCCCCATACCCCCCTCTCCTTTCTTATCCATTACATGGGAGCTGAATGATGGTGATTTGGTTGAGGCCCAGTGCCTGTAGAAAATTGGTTGGTTGATAAAAACCCTCCTATCAAAGGGGGCTACTTTCTCATTTACATTTAGATGAGTATTGATTATTTATTTACTCAGTGGAGTGGGATTCTTTTCCAATCTTATCTCTCGTCTGTGCCTGTCACCTGAAAAAAAAAAAAGAGATAGAGTTCTTGACAACGCACTAAGATAACGGCATTTTGTAGACCAGATAAAACTTGGAATGGTGGTCTCCTCCTCTGTATTCCCTCTTTCCCCCCCACCCCTACCCAATTTTGACGGAAAAGAGAAAGTTTGGAAAATTAGAACTGATAGCTCAAAAGAGGAGGGCGGGGGGCAGCTGAAGGAATCTCAATTTGCAGGGGGAACAAGTCAAATTGGTTGTCCAGATATCGCCAGGCTGCTTCCACCAGGAGAAATTTTATCTTCGTTGTCTCGGTAGTTTAGGATTTCTATCAGATATAATATAATATTGTTTGATAATTGTGCTGTGAAACAATACTGTACATTTTATCTGATGCTCCCTATAATAAGATTTGATCACACACTGCACGCTGAGTTACATACTATCCCAGCGTTTGCAGACTGTGTGGAAATGAAGCCCCCGGACGTGTCTGTCATGTTGTAAGTGCTAAACTCTGGTGATGTTTGGCTGGTTGAGCTGGGGATTGGTCATGCATTGCCAATGAGTCTGGAGGCTTGTGGCAGCGCGAGGAGCTTTTGCGCGACTGACTAAAGGTGTTTAGGGTGGGAGGTGCAGCATGTGGGTGCTCTGTAGGAATTGGGAACCCCTGACAGACCCTGCCTCTTCTTCTCAGCTCTTTGATGGAGAGTGAAGAGTCTCTCGAGGTGGCCTCTGTCAGCTCTACTCCTCCTCAAAGCAGACACACGGCTTCAGCACAACACTGCCGCGCCTTCTCACCCTTCACCCCACCCCCCGGGCCACTCCCATCCTCTCATGGTCACTTTTCATCTCCTCTGTCTCTGCGCTGAGGATGTTGCCACATGTAAATGGACTTGTAATCACTCTATTTAGAGTGTATCTAACGAGGGGCTTGCATACGCATGACCCCAGAGTACATCAACGTTGGCTGTTTACTATAGGTTGGCACAGTGAGCAGAGCTACATGGACAATGACTGCTGCATCACAGAAGGTGACTTATTATGCTGCTCGAGAATTAAAGCCCATTTTTCTTTGTTAGCCAGTCAGTCATTAGCCTAGTTACACATCTGGATCCCCACAGCAATTTAAGGATATGGAAGGTTCCCTCAAAAAAACCTAATTAGTCCAACTGGAGAGGAACATCTCGTTTTCCTACACCCCTAATGGATTGGACCAAGGTCTTTTGAAATGCAAACCCATCAAGAAGATGGCTGAAAACAGCCCCCACCCCACCCCAAACAGCCCCACCGTGCCTCAGAACAAACATCCTCACTGCTAACCTGCTACCTTTGGTGCTTTGTGGAAATAACGCAGCTTTGTGCATTAATAATATTTCATACATCAAAAGGTAAATTTATAATTGGAGCTTAGCACCACTTTTAAAGCCATCCCCACCACATTATTAGATAATTAGCTGCTTTATGGACTTCAGATACATTTTTGGTGTTTCTCATGGTACGATTTACTGATAACTTGATATAAGACCCTATAAGACCCAGTTCTATGTGTATCATTAAAAAAAACATTTCATATAGGAGTATGCAAATAGTAAAGGAAGTCTGATGGTGTGGGCAAAGTGGGTCACTGCAGCTGACACTTGTTTTGTTCTTTTTTTAAAATCTGTATTATACAAAAACATTGGCAGAGGTAGAAGAACATGATGCATGATATGTGCTTAAGTGTTTCAGTCTCTTTACATCTTGACAGAATGACGTAAACATGCCAAACATCCCCATGCCTTTGTCACACAAGTGCTTAACATAATGTCTATTGCTGGACGTCATAATGTTAATCAAGACTGTCAGATACTTGCCGGACAGTATAGGAGGGCCCACAAAATTCAGAGGAACACCGTCAGTCCGCCTGTCATGTCGCTCATAGAGAGATACGTAAACAAGCCGGAGTCTCATGTAACCAACCCACATTACACTCACTGTTTGCCCACAGGAGGAGACCACGCCATGTGACTGGAGCTGTGTGGCATGATGTAAAATCCAAATGTAAGTGACACAGAGCTGCACTGCATTTCATGACCATGCACATTAAGATCTTGTTGGATTGGGGGGGAAATTCCATTCACTTAAGTATTGTGATTCTTTTTTTATTTATCAGCTTTTTTTTTTTTTGTAAGGATGAACAACGCGCCTCCACTTCCTCCCACTGTACAAAAATAATGAAGCCAAAATATCATGGATACGAGCGCTGCCATCTTGCGCTGGTGACGTCATTTGGAGCCAGACTCTGCGCAGTAGCGACCGGGCAGTATCGAGCTCCCACCCATACACCCGCCTGACTCAATCGTGAGCTCAGCTGATGTTTCACCCCCTTTTGATAGCATCAAATAACTGATTAAACCAAACTGATAAAAAAAAATGAACACTTGAACATACATCAGGGTGATAAGAACTACCTAAAACGACAGAAACCATCTTTGGGAAAAATGTATTCTACTTGCACTTTAAGTTTTCAGTTTGGCCCATGTCTCATCTGCTAACATGGAGGGGGAGGGGTTTATGACCTATGCTGCAACCAGCCACCTATATCTAGATGCTTTGGCTTCACTTTTGAGGAGCTCTCATGTCAGCCATCTTTATTTTACCGTCAGTGCTCATGATATACAGTTTATAGAAGTGTAAAATTCAACTTTTTTGCATTACATATCAAATCGGCGCCTCAGAATCGTTAGAATCTGGAGATAAGCAGCTCTATTATCTTGGAACATGTTCTTTTCATTTTATTCTTTTTTTAAAACTTGTAACTTATTAAAAATTCAAAACCTTTACAAAATGGCAGCACACATTCAGTCAGCACAGTGAATAACCCAGACCTCTCAGTCTGCATGTGTCTGGGATTGTTACTGTAGCTGTGAAGGAAGAGAAGTGAATTGGTCCATCAGCCTTCCAACAACAACAGAGAGTGAATGGCACGGTAAGTACAGCACAGACTTGGTTAGCTCGCTGATTAGATGACAAGCTGTATGGTCCGGTCAATCAAGTACGCTTCAGAACTGCTCATTTAAGGCTCTCGGTTAGAAATGACGTTCTCAGCTATCCCCGTAGGAAAGCGCGAATCCAAGAAGAGATCTCTTGTTTCTATTTTTTTCCTCGAGCTTGTTGGAACATGAAGATTCAGCAGAGGACAACAACCACAAACATGTGTTAATCGAACGAAAAATAAAGGAAGAAAATTAAATATTATGTTATGTGTTCAGCATTTTCAGAACATTACTGAACTCGACAAATAAATGCAAAAAAATTGAATCTTGTCATATTTTGATGGATGAAAGTAATAAGGATGAATTTTGTTATAGTTACTCTAAGTATTAGGTAAGTCATGCTAATAAATGAGAATCTAGCATTTTTGTTGAGTTTATTGTCGTGTTGATTAATGTTAATATCTTTAATTGAAGTGTTATGGATGATGTCACAGAATTGTGCAGTAAAAGATAAAACAGGAGTAAGAGAGGGCAGCCTATATTTCCTCAGAGAGCAGGGGAGGATGTTTTAACTTTTTCTCATTCATATTGTGACGCATCAGCAGTCCGTCAGCACAAAGTCTGACTTTGTCTAAAATTAACGTCAATTTGTGATGCCTTGTAATAATAATATTTAATTTAGTATTTTAGTTTTTAGTTTTCAAGCTTCTCTAGGTCACATTTCTGAAAATAAAGTTACTTATATGCACTCTTGTTAAAAATATGTACATTTTCTTAAATTATTGAATAAAATAATTAGAAATATAGTTTGTCTCTTTCCTGTATGCTCTAAGCGTTTCCCACCAGTGTTCATAGCCTTTTACAAGCTCTTCTTTCTTACAGCCAAATGCGTTTTTTATTCCATTAAAATCTTTTAAATAACTTCTTAGAAACGTAAGTGTGTGACCAAACCTTTTGTCATTTGCTTCTGCAGACTTGGATTCTCGCTGCCAAACTTTCCCAAGTTCCAGAAAGCTCGCCTTTGTTTCACATTCCCACAGCCCTTTCGCTTTCTGCAGCTAGAGCGAGGCCAGAGGTTGGGAAGAGGACCTGTCTGAGGCGTCACTACCTCCATTCCTCATGGCTACATCTGCCAGAGCCTCCTCCCACCTGTCTGCTGCTGCTGAGATTTATGTGGCTGTATAGGAGGAGGCCAATCCAGTGTGTCAGGCCATGTGGAGGCCTCCTTTTTATACTGACAGTTGTGTGTATGATACTGTATTTGGCTTCGAGTCAGGCTTTGGCCCAGTGTATCTGAGATCTGTCATAAGTGAAAGCTTGAAAAGGTTAGGACAGTTCAGGGAAGATAAATGGTGGACTGGGAGGACAGCTGATGTAGGAACACAAACACTTCAAGACGATGGAGTGGACTGAGGCAGGTCTCCCTATCCCACTCTGCACGCTGTGGTGGGTTCCTCCTCAGCTCAGCCTCGTACCTGCTGCACCAGCTACACATGGGTGAAGTCATTCATTCTCCACAAACAGAAGTTTCTCCAGAGCAGGCCATCCACATGAGCCACTCTATTACTCTCATCAAAACAAATGATAAAGAATGGTTATTGGGTTTTCAAAATGTCTTTTGTATAATAAAGCTCGTTAACTGCATTGAACAAAACAAATGGGCAGAATAATCAGTATACTTATTGACATTGTGTCATTTCTGGTTAGAGCAGGAAGAAGACTCTCACTATGGCTCCGGGCCTCGCCTTCTATCTCTCAAGAGGAAGAGCGCTAATGGCTTCTGAAAGCCGGGATCGAAGGAACTCATAAAGCTCTGCAGGATGAGACGAGAGGAGGAAGAGAGTTATTAATCCTTCTTCATCTGAATACATGACGCTGTACAGCATCCAGGCTTGAGACCATCAAATTAGCTGATTGCAGATGGTGTTCTTTATGTCGCACACACTTCAGAATTCAAATGGACTTTGAAAGGAAACTTTGGTTGTGGATGTGGCTGAATGTACTGCTAAAAAAACTAAAGAATCATTTACACCAAGATGTTTGATCGTTATATTAGATTAGCCAATTCGCCAGAATAAAATGTTGCACTATACGTTTCTGAAAACCACGGATATGTTGGTTTTGTACATTTCATAAATATCAAATCAACATTTATAAAATACATTTTCAATCCCGTTCACATTACATGAGCTGACTTTCTAATCAGGAGGTAATGGAGGGGTCGGAGGTGACACCTGGGGGAGATGGCTGCCAAGCTGCCGTTTGAGACCACTTCAACCAATCAACAAACAATGTCATTTTAGCGACCATTGGGAGAACTTGGAGCGTTTTGAATAAGAGGAATTTCCAGCCATGTTTGTGGTGACAAAACCAGGTATTTTAAGACAAAACAAGATGTTTTCTTAACCAGACCTTAAATCTAGACCGCAGGGTGTTTTTCATATAACCGAACGTCCGTTACCTTCAAGCCCTTGTCAAAGGAGTTCGCATGATGCTGATTAAGCTGATCACCGCCAGATAAATCTCTCTGTATTTCGCAGCACACCGGAGTTTTTAAACCGCTGTCGGTGGCGATAAAGTTTGTGCAAAGATTGGTTTTCTAGAGCAGAAGAGGGGAGCATGCTTTGTGCTATACCTGTTTGCCATGTGTATATACTGTATGTCACTACTAATCTACCTGTTTTGAGGGGGGGGGGGGGGGGGTCCCTTTTATTTTTGTTGCCAAATAA
>JBBPCS010000386.1:821781-837016 GCA_037974645.1 Hollardia meadi | reverse complement strand
GTGTGTGTGTGTGTGTGTGTGTGTGTGTGTGTGTGTGTGTGTGTGTGTGTGTGTGTGTGTGTGTGTGTTTGTGTGTGCTTGCGCGTGTGTGTGTCTATGTGGCCTCATGGGTCAAACTCACGGAGAGTGAGCTGCTCTGAAGTGATGATTGACAGCTGTCATGTCTTCATCACTGCAGACTGATATTGGTCAGAAGCCATCTCTGTGACGGAGGATCTGAGGGTCTTCTCAGCCAGGAGACGGCTTACTGTACGACTGCTCCAGTGCGGCGCGAGGCTTCACCTACAGCAGAGCGACGCCTGTAATCAGCCTCTGCAGATGAAATTACGTCTGTATTAATTTACATTACATTTTGTCATATCACAATATATCTTGAGCCTTTATTATTGTTCTTATTATGCATTGCAGGTTATTGCATCATGTGATCATGTTGTTATTACTGCAAAAGCAATGTAGCATGAAGCCACAACTGGATTTACAGTGATGATTATTAACTTGAACGCCATTATTCGCAAGGAAGACAATATACATACCTGTAATCTGTTTCTGCTTCAAGCTGTTGTCTGCTTTTTAATGGTGCACACTTTATAATTTATTTAAAAGTCTATCTTTCACCACTTGGCTGTGTGCTACGTGTTTATCATCATTTATCATCCGCATCAATCTGCCCGGCTGCAAAGGCCCATGCTGGGAGAACGAGTCTCTGCTGATGCTGTTGCTTTTGTACTGCTACCTTAACAACCCAATCAGCTGGCCCTCTCGCTCTCACTCGCCTCATCAATGCAAGCTCCGTAATGTACGATAGAGCTGTGATTTATAATCCATGCTCAGAATTAAACAGCATAAATTACTCTTATTTACTCTGCAGGTGATAAAGATCCCGTCAAATAATGTCACTTGAGCATAATTTTTATAGAACAAATGAAATTTGTTATCAGGGAAAAGCAGGTCAAGTTCATCAATTAAAAATCCGCTCTTTTTTTTCTGCCTTGCCTGTAAATGGTCCAGCGCTATTTAAAATGATTGATTTTATTATTTCTTCATTTATTAAAGTACTATGTGAGGCGGTAGCACGAGCAATCAGGACAACAGAATCTGACTCAGCATGATTGTCTACAAGTGGCACCTCACGATTCAGCAACTCAGACTCCTCTTTATGAGTGTTTTGGCCACATCCATTCGGCTCACCACACTCAGGAGGCTTTTTATGACATTTAAAATGAAATTCAGGAAAAGTGACATTTCGTGTTTTAACCTATTTAAAGAAACATCCCATTTCTACTTGGAGTGGAGCGCAGATGTTAAGTGCTTGTATGTCTGTGAAACCTTTGGGAAATGGCTTTGTGCATAATACAGTTTATACAGCAGAGAGAACGTGGGAGGAGTTTAATATATGTCCTATCGGTGACTCAAAGCAACCCATAAATGAGACAAATCTATCCTAATGTGTTTAAAATTTTTATATTGTTATATCTATGTATTCAGAAGTGACCCGCTGCGATCGAGACCTGAAAAGGGTGAAAATCTTGTGCTACTTGAAGTGTGCACACACACAGAAAAGGAATGAGGTCCCGGGGAATGTTTTACAGATAAAATAAAAAGAATCTGGAGAATGAGGGAAAGAAGAGAAGTTGAATATATATTTCATGTGATAAGAGAAAGATGAAGCGCGAGAAAAAAGATTCCATTACAGCTGCGACAGTTACAAAACTGCTGCTGTGTGGAGTAGCCTCTGTTGAAAAGATTGATGCAATAAGGACTGACCTTGGCTTGGAGCAGGAGTCGGTGATGTATGTATGAGCATCTCCCTGCTAAATGGACCCAGATTTGTAGCACTAATATACATGGAAGCCCAGTACCAAACTGGCTGCGGCCATAAATCAACAGCCACTTTGGGTGTCATTTCTGGTTTATATTCCACTATTGTTCTGTGCTTTTAATTCGTGTCACTGCCATCTGTTCATTTGATGCACTTTCATACTGTATGATTTGGCTGTGGAGATGCTGTGCAGACAATCCCTGTTAGGCCATCAGCGTAGATTAACTGCGCCGGGTAAATTCCACCGAGGCTCCGTCTGAGTCGAATGTAAATAGAATCTGATTTGAGTGAAATCTTTACACATTGGCTCAGTGCGGGGGGAAAAAAAGAAATATAAAATTAAAACTTTTTTACGGTTTGTCAGGAGCTGTGCAGGGAGCTGATTCAATATAAAAACCACAAAGAATATGAATAGGGAGAAAAGTTCCTGTTAACCCTCCTCCTCTTACATTTAACACGGATTGACATAAACTCTTTTTTTTTATTCACAGTCAAACTGCAAGTTTTACTGAAAGCTCTGCCTCAGTGAAACTTTTTGACCATATATCTTTAATTGACAGCTGTGCCTCAATGTTCAGCAGTGCACCAGCTACCAAACATGGATCCTCCTTTTTTCCTCCCCAGGCACAGTTCCCAGGGAAGTCAGTGAAACATTAGTTGTCCTCCCAATTAATTATTTCTAATTAAATCCATATATTCTGAAATTGATATACATTTGATGACATTATTGATGTCCCCTCCAGAATGTACTCTCAAGAAATTTCCATGTTTGTGGTCCACACCAACACATTCTCATACCAGGTCGTCAGATACCGCCACTTGGCCATGCTCCACTCAAGTTATAGGTTACTTTGGTTACGTTTAGGCACAAAAACCACGTGATTGGGATTGGGAAAAGACCGGTGAAGTTGTAATGAGATCTGCACCCTGGTTTTTCTCCCATTAAAGATTATTGAGGATGAAGTTTTTCCCTGTACAGCTTGCAATGCCCTTTGAGACAAATTTGTGATTTAGGGCTAAAAAAGACATAAAATTAACTTGACATTTAGAGCATTTACAGTGCATACACTGTAAGGGACACAATGGAAATCAATGCATTGACGGTGTAATGTGTAACATAGTTGATTTTTGAGTATCATTCCCAGGTCGTCAACTACCAACATCAACAACAGACACTTTGGGTTTCCCAGGTCGTCAAATACTGACACTTTAGAATGAATCAACAACTTAGAAATTGCTCCTTTAACAGCTGAATAAGATTGTTTTACCACCTTGATACCTCCCATGATTTTGAACTGATGATGTTCAGGAGGTCACACTAAAGAAAATGACATATTATTTCCTTTTGGGGTACCAGAGGCATCAGCTGTGAAACAAAAATGCAAATAAGAAATAAATATATCTGGACTCCTTTCCTTGCACTTTGAGCTTGCTCATAAGAGGATTGACAGGGAGTTCTCTTGTTGCTCTGCAGAACAACTTATTGTACATTTCTTTGTTTGAGACTGACTGATTTTTTGGCAAACAGAACAAATATGCATTTGTTCAGGCACAGCCCATATAAAGCATGACATATTTCCATATTTGGTGGAATAATAATGTTTTTTGGCCATGTCAAATATCTGTATTTAAAATTTCTTTTTTTTTTTTTATTAGGATCATCTTCAAAACTGTGTATTTGTTGTTTGATATCTTGAAGCAGACATCAGCTGAGAACTGAGGAGGACTCTGCCACTGAGGAGAGATAATATGACTTGATTTCACCCATATAAAGACCCCTTACTTTTGACTTAAGTGTCACCATAAGACATAAAGAATTATGCAAACACGATTGCACCGTGCAGGTTTTTACTTGATCAGAAAAATATGATTTCAAGATTAATATTGAAAAAACACAGCTGTGATAAATAATAAAAAAAAAAAAAAAAAAATCAGCAAGTCTTTCAAGAGCAAAATTCAACACTTTTTGATGTTACAAAGCACTCCAGAAAAACTTTTTAAAACTCCCTCACATGTCGTAACCTTAGATTTCTTCTCATTCTCGGCACATATAGGATAATATTTTCTATGTGCGCGTGTGTGACAGAGGTCACAAGAGGCCATTTTTGTTTTCATTTTTGAAATCCCTCGGCAGTGTTGCAGGACATTGTGTCTTAAATTGTGTACATCACCCTAAACCTAAAATCATCCTCCACTGCCTTTAATAAAGCCCCCGATAAGTCCCCTTTCATCCCGTGGCCGCTTCAATTTTAGTGTGCCACCGAAGTTATTTAATCAGCGCTGCAGTCTCCCATTCACAGTGTATTACCAATTCTGTCTGCGATCTTTATCAGTGCAGTGATGTATGTATGAGGCAGATGTTCCAAGAGGCAGAGGAAACAGAGGCCATGAATGAATGAATTATTGGACTCACGAAAAGGAGCTATAGATATAGAATTTTGAGCCCTGTAATATGTTTGCTTTCTCTCCCTTATCTTGCCAGACAAAAATACACCTTATCTCGGACTGCTGGGGTCTGCATGAATGTGGAGCCTCTCTAGATCATCCTCTTGTTCAATTTCTTTGTGCTGCATCTGGATAGGTTGTTGCTGTTTGTTGGGGCTATTGTTGTTTTGCTGTTGTGTTGCTCCTCTGCATGTAATGCAGGATGGAATCTCCTGCTTTGTTTTTTGTCATTGGAGGTGAGGGGAGTGTGGGGAAACTACTTTTGATACTGAGTGTACTTGAGTTTATGCAAACACAACACGAACAGAGACACACTCATGCTGGGCCACACCCTTCATTTTGACGCACAAACATAAACACACGTGTACTCCCTGTGCCCCAATTTGGGCGCATTGACAACAATACAAAAAGCAAAGATGCCAAATGTGTTTCCCCGTGTTTCCTGTTTTGCGAATTTGCAGAGAGTGTGTGGAGAAAGGAAAGGGCAGCTGCGCACACACACACATACAGCTGCAAGCCAGAAATACACTAGGCTGCTGGATAATGAGGGTGGACAGGGCGGAATTATCACTTCACATCACAATAATATTATCCTTCTCACAACTCCCGCAGCATCTTCCATGACGGTGTGACATTTCCATTTTACTCGAGTTTAATCTCGGTCCTCTAAATAAAACCATAGCCTACAGGCCCTTCCCAAACGGACCCAGTCCCATTTTAATCACATGGAATTAAATAACTACATTTTAACACTGTACTTGTTCTGACAGCAGTCATGACAAGTAGTTTGCACAGCAAACTTCCCCTCTAGTCAAATAAAGAATAAAAACAAAGTAAATGCAGGCTGAAGAAGACAGGAGTGATACTTACTTTTACTCAGAACTACTAGATTTTTTTTAATTAATCAGGATTTTCTGATTTTTATTTTCTTTGTTTTAACTTTTTTTTTAATACAGTTGCACTATATTTCAGTTTTTTTATTTGCAGTTACCAAACTACACCATACCCCAAATAATTTTGATAACAGGCATTTTAAGTTGGTCTGACTTAACAACATACAATTTTCTGCTATCTCAAAAATGTGAAGTAACTGAACTAAATTTAAATATGTAATTCAAACTCGGTTGGTGAGTTGTGAAAGGCTAAGCATGATTAGCATTGCCTTTGTCATACAAAAAAAAAAAGACTACACATGACTTAGCTTAACATCACAACGCACATCAATCCATCGTATACATTTTCTTATAATAATCCTCAAATAATGCATGCTGGGAGGTCTGCTGATATGTTAATCAACTTCATTTGAACTTGCAATAACAAAATTTTGCCACTTGGGGGCAGTGGAAAGAAGTTGTGTACACAACGCTGACATAGCATCATCTTTTAAGCTACAGTTGTAATATGGTCAACTTTTCAACGTCATTTAACGACGTCCAAATTTATGAGCTGCCTGGTAAGCCAAGTGGTCATGTGACCTTCATTATCATGCTGTTTGGTGAGGCCAGGCTGTATATCCAGCAGTTAGGGTTATCTATCATTTGGAGTCATATTTCTGGACACCTGGCAAATTTAAGTCCAATATTTTACACTCTTTTAGCTCTATTTTTGGTCTCTACCACCTCCAAAGGTAAATATCTGGCTCTTGCCAAATACTCTAACTATTTCTGTCTGCTGTTTGGTTCTGACCAGGTATTGTACCGGTAAATTTGTAGAGCTTTTTTTTGCCAGAAACAGCTACTTGCTGTGACTGAAAACGACGCTATGAGAGAGGTGAGAGTGAACCAAAACAGAAAAGCTGCCGGCTGGAAAGCTAAACAATTAGCTGAAACTCACTGAAAAGCTCTGTCAAGCTAAGGGGAGCTGCAGAGTTGGCTAATAATTGTCTGTAGGTCCATCACTATGAGTGATCTTTTTCACATTGTCACATTGTTTTCACATTATAATTTAATGCATTGTTTATAAGTTTTGACATGGGCTGAAAATAAAGACTAGCAATAGTAGTTAATTCTGCTAAATTTCTGTACAATTTTTCATACTGTAAAGTGTCTGTCTGTTACCTCTCTGCTGCTTTAAGCAACTTGGCAAATCCAATGCAAACCATTTCACCTGTCACAAATGCAAGAGAGACCACATTGCATTTTCCCTACCATGTGTCAGTGACTTTAACATTATGTTGCATTTGTTGTAACCTTCAACTCTGTTTTAACAACGTGATGTCAAATGTGAATGTCAAACTACCCGGTTAGTTTGACATTCTGTTATGATTTATTGGAAAGCAGTGACATAAATATACACTTGCATGATGTTTTTATTGGCACCTTTGGGTTTTTCTACAGGTCAAGCAACACTGAAAGAACTTCCATTTTGCATTTCTTGTCAATTCAGATACTGTGCATCTCTCCCTGTGAGCCAGCTCTCCTCCTCCATCTCATTCCTTTGTTGCACTGGGGCTGAACACTATGTTAACCTAGTAATTGGCACTGGGCCTTCCCCATTATACGGCTTTCTATCGAGCCGTTCTACATGACTAGTTAAAGAAGATGGCATGAAGATTAATGAAGTCCAGCTAATACAGGGGGGGGGGGGGGTACCTCTCCAACACTTTCACTGAGGAGATAGCACAGACCAACAACAGTCAGCCCCCAGCTCTGCCGTTTCTCTACACCTTTTTTTTTTATATTGCCTGTTTTAACCTGTGAACTCTGGACCTTCCACTTGTGTTGCAAAGCCACCACTGGCTTGATTGATGTCGCTACAGCAGTCAGTCTTTTCCCTTTGAATTGAAAGGCCCAGCTCTCCAAAATAGATTTTCCAGCACAATTCACACTGACTGCCAGTAGATAGAGAGGCAGGGCAACCCTTTATGCTGTTTCATTTAAAAACCATGAGGTCGCTGACGTGTTCTTTCACTTCTGCCAAATGCCCCTTTCGATAAGGTCTACAGTCTTCACTTTCAAACTGTCTGAGAGGGCTTCATTGCTGATCTAGACCCACCAACAACAGTGAAATGATAAAGCAGAAAATGTTTCGTCAATGTGAAACCAGAGGTAGAAAACAACAGAGCTGTCGAATCCCTTCAGCAAAGAGACCTGTATTAAAAGGTTCAGTTTGATGTTTTATTTGGGTATCAGTGATTTTGCTGTAAAATGGCAATCACTGTAAGATTAAATTTTGCTTGAATAATATAAACACTAATTTCTGGATTGCAGATACAAATTTACCATTGGACTTAGTCCAGTGGTAAATTATGCATGATTAGCTATGCATTAGCATGATTTGAAAACATGCTAAATTCACATACATTTTTGTCCACTTGGTGACAGCGTAAACAATTGGTAAACACTGACACTTTATCAACTTTTAAGTTGATATAGATAACAGGTTAGCAAAAAGTACACATCCATTATCATTCATTTGGAGTCGTGTTTCTGGCAATGTGTGGAATATAATGCCAATTAACTCTTTTTTTAAGCTCTGTTTTGGTCTCTACCATCTCCTAGCTAGTTGGCTAGCTGCTTACTTTGCCATTTGGTGTTAGGCAGGTAGCGTACAGTGGGGTTCTAGAGCTTTTTCTGCAGAAAACCTCTGCCTTATGAGAGGCCCAAAACATTACAGTTGTTGAATGTAGAAACATGGTAAACTGACATTTTATCAACTTTAAAGTTGATAAGGATAATGTGTTCGCAAACAGTACAAATCCAGCAGCTACAGAGAAATAGCATTCATTTGAAGTCCTGTTTCTGGCCATGTGGGGAATGTAAGTCCAGTATTCACTCTTCTTTTAGCTCTGTTTTGGTCTCTACCAACACCTAGCTAGCTAGTTAGCTAGCTGCTTACTTGTCTGCCGTCTGGTGTTGGGCAGGTAGCGTACAGTGGGGTTTCAGAGCTTTTTCTGCAGAAAACAGCTTCCTGGTGAGAGACCCAAAACATAACAGTTGTGGAATTTAAACAAACAGTAGGAAGCTGAAAAGCCAGGTGATAATTTTCCTTTGGGTTCATCATACAAGCTAACCCTAACTTTACACATAGTCACTACATCCAAATATTGACTACAGCAGCTTCACACTTCTACATCATTACCAAGCAGTAATAAGAAGTCCTTTTCCTCAGAGAAAGAGCGAGAACGGGACACCTCATTGCTAGCCATGACCACGCCACATTGACGACTGCACTAAAACCCCAGAACTGCTTAGATGCAACACTTGTGAATTGTTGACTGCAGCTTGTTCTTTGGGTGCTCTTGTAATCAGATAAATTAACCAAAGCTATCAAAAGATTGCAATAACACTCAGCGGCGCCATAAACCTAAGAGCTGCAACAGTGGTGGGAGCTTTATGACAGACGTCACTAGAGCATGCTGATTTATCTGTGCACCCCTATCCTATCGATCTTTCGTACGGAGGCCTTACTCTGCCTCTCAAGAGAGACCTTTCAAGCCGGGTTCTCACCGGCAACCATCAAAACCAACTGTGCACTGGGATATTGAATGTGCATGTGTGTGTATAGTGCGTGTGTGACTGCTTTTATGACCCCAGGCATGTGACAGCATGTTTTTTTTTTTAGTGTATGCGTGCATGTATTCCTCTGGTGTTTGTGTAACATTAGTACATCAGAAAAGAACGCCACTAATGAAATTAAATAGAAAGCATGTGTGGGTAGCAAAGTGACCCGTATCCCGTTTGTGCATGTAATCAATATTATAGCTTGGCCTCTCTCGGTTGTTACTTTAATCAAGAACAAGCTCTACCTCTCTTAATCGCTTGGTCCCAAGATGAATGTTTCACAAATGCTGCTGAACATATGCTTTGATATATGCATCTGATTGGTGTATATAATATACGAGGGGCTTTTCTTTTTCAGTTCGTTCCAAGGAATTTTATAATTTGGATGGGAAATTTCATTAATTATTCTTATAAATTGAGACCTTTTAAGAATCTCTCTTTTTTCATAAAGCCACCTTTTTGCCGTTTTAATCATAAATGAAATGTATGACACATAAGGGCACCCAATCATATGGTACATATTGCCTCATCCTTTTAACAAATATGTTTCATAGCCCTATTAAAAGGGGTCTTCATCTGTCCTGTCAAACGGCAGCCTAGCAGGGTTTTTTAGTTTAATTACACTATCCAATTAAAAAAAAAAAAAAAAAAAAAACTGGGCCGCATTTTGATCCGCCTCTCCTTGGGATTGAGTGGATATGACATTTACAAGGCTCGCCTTTCAAGCAGACAATGGCGTGATTGATGAGGTGCAGACGCTATGAAGGAGGCGATTGCCATGTGGAAGCAGTGCTTAGTGCACTTTGATTTATTTATCATCTGTTTCTAAAGCAAGGCTGGTTGCTCCAGGTCCACACACTCCTAGGTGCGGCTGTAGGTGGACTGCAGCCTTGATGCTCTGTGTTCAGAGTTTAAACAGCAACGAGGCTGCAACATGACACTTCAACATAAGAGGTACCCCTGTAAGACCCTGGGTGGCAGTATCTTAAGGAGTGTCAGGCCTCCAAATTGTAGTCCTCATTTTGCAGCGGTGTTGAGTCCAGTAAATGTTGCCGTCGTTGACATTGACATGCTGTGGTCAACCAGCAGGGGCTTCTTGTTAGCTGACTCTTGCTGTTTTGTGTGTTTAGAGAATGATTAATTCATTCAGTAAGGAAAAGTGCTGGATTCAGTCCACAGACAGATGCTGACGAGCTAAAAGAAAGGCTGTGAGCACAAGTATACATTGATGTTATGTCAAAAGTAAAGACATAATGTCAGGAATAAAATATATTGTCACTCTTAAAATGTTTTTTGTGGTTCAGGACATTTTATTTCAATAGGCTTTTTATGAAACAAAACCTTTCAGAAATATTTCCCTCCACACCACACTATTAAGACTTTTTAGCACAAATTCGGGGTCTTGTATCCCGTTACAAAACTCACTTTTCTGAAGGAGACGGTAACATCTTGATTGGAACATCTTGAAAAGCGCTGCTGCATTGAAAGCCAGTGAGGCGTGCTCGCTTGCTGCAGTAGCAGCACCAACCTCATCAGAATCCACTGATGAACTTAGCCTCTGACATCTCTCTTGTCTTCACACTTGTACAGCGATGGAGTCAGAATAATTTAAAGCAGTGTGTCATTTTTCAGCACGTATGCCTTCAGTACAGGTTCACGAACACTTACCCACCAATCCTGGCCGCCCGTGGTATCCATAGTGACCTCTCTCACTTACTTTCATTTTGAAAAGTAATTACAAAAAGTCACACTTTTTTTCCCCACACAAAATGGCATCATGTCAGAAAACAAGAGAAGCATCATTCTGTCTTCTCCTTTTCTGGTTTAAATCTTTTTTTTAAACTCTGGGGGTGAATGAAAGCGAACTCGTATTTGAGAAATTTCAACATGATCTTTTTAGGTAAAAAGCACCTTAAATGTCCAAACCAGAAACACAGAGAAATATCCAACACTGAAACGCTCTGATTCCTCAACATTATCTCCTTCATCCCCGTCAGACTCAGCGGTGATGGGTGGCACTGTTAACTCAGCGTGATGATGGTCAGCCCTTGGAGAGGGAGCAGGGGTGAGCTACCTTTGTTGTTTATGTGCTGCCTCCTCCATACACAGACTGAAGGGGGGGGAGTCAGGAGACAGATGCTTAACGACTCCCTCAAGGCCACGGCTCCGGCCCTTATCTCATCCCCAGTTTGTGCAGGTTGCCATAGTAACTGACCTGAACACTTGAAAGGATGAGTAACACTACAGCATATATTGGCCCAAAAGCAACTAGGAGAATTTATTGAACACACATACCAATAAAAGCCTGACGTCATGTTGGGTTAATGTGGTTGTAATGATGGCTGCTTATAACATTAAGTTTTTTGCCTTGAAAAAACAGATTTCGGTTCAGTCAGTCAGGGTCACTGCTGAGTGGTCTATTACAGTATATTTTTTAACATTGGATGCCACAAAAAAAATTGCATTTTGCATGAAAAAATAATTCTACATACTTTCAAAATATTGGTTTACTCATAACGTCAATAGCCAGCTATATGTCAACATTTTAGTTAAAACATTGAAAAATTAACTAAAATTATAAACAGACTGTGAAGAAATAATAGATTTGACATTATGTCAAAGGTGTCTATGTATTGTGTTGAGATATCTACTGAAGTTAGCATGTTAACAGCTATCCCCATCCCATTCCGTCTCGTAATACCACTTTATACCTCAAGAGGCGATAGTAGGTCACATACCGTCACTGTTTCCACAACCGGACACTTCTATGCAAACATTCTAAAGAAATTTCACCTTAATTATTACTATAAGTGATTGTGTAATGTTAATCTAATTGTGTCAACGAAAAGTCTAACCTCTTATCTTTCTAAAGGTATATCGTTTTAATCATTTACTTTATCTTTGTCTTTACCAGAGTCTGTCAAAGGGCGCTATCACCAGTGATTTAGCCGTGCGCTAACCTTATCCTAATCCGGACACCCGTGTCTCCACCTTGTAAACACTGAGCATTGTTGGCTTTGTATGGGTATTATTATAGTAATTAGACACCTAAATGTTCATGTATACGTATAAAATTCTACGTGTAGACTGTTAAACATTTGTAAAATACTTCTATTTACGCTTCAGTGGCAATCGACAAATTTCAGCCAAGCGAAAAGACCGGAAAATCCGTCTGGACGGAAGTGTCCGAGTATGGAACATATTAGGCAAACAATGCCCGAAAGAAGAAACAGTTAGTAGTAGCACTGCTCTGAGGACTTATCCTGCCAAGAAATCATGTTCAGTGGCAAAGAAAAGAAGTGAAACTGAAGTGAAGTAAGAGTTAACACTGCTGAAGTTTGATGCTTCAAAAGTGGTAAATAAACAGCTGCTAACGTTGCTATAGCTAAGGTAGCTAATTTTACAACGTTGTTGACAGTGCATTTCCTTGTTTCTTCCAATGTCTGCTGAGATTCGACAGGTGGCCAATTCTTACCTATAACACCTTTAAGTATTTGGGTTTTTTATGAGAAATATGTAAGAGATGGAAATCCACAGTTATTGTGGCAGATTCAAGAATCTTCTGCATCATGTGGTTTGAAAAAAATAGCAGCACATAAGTGCAGCACTAGGATTTTTGAAAGATCAGTACAGCCTGATTTAAATTCTCAATAAAAAATATAGTGTGAGCTGACTTGAAGTCAAAGAATGAATTAGAAAATCTAACACGTTTTCTGGTCAGTTCATGTGCAGGCGTGCAGGGAAGGAAAGGAGATATTCCAAGTTGCCAATGAGCGAACGGTAACTAATACTGCTCCTTGAACAAGTTTAACATCTCAAATTCTTGTAGCAATGTTGGTGTCAGGTAGAGAACTTGCTTTTAGCTGTATTTACACACCAACCAACTAATTCAGTGTTAATTTGTAACTACATCAGGCTAAAATATGACAACAACATTCCCACTTAAACTGTAAGAAATCTGATTTGATTTGACCCTGAGATGTATTCATATTTATTATGGAAGATTGACGAGGACAGAGTCCAATCATAAATAATTCTATAAGCTGTCACAAAATAATTCTAATCAATCTGTTAATTGCAGTACTACACACCCAGAAAGTAAATTTCTAAATGAGAATATTGATTAAATTCAATCAACACAATAGAAATGCTACACTGTTACCTTTTGTGCTTATTCTTGCACATGCACAGTAATGTTGAAGAAACAAACAAATCTGCAGTGTCTTTGTCAGCAGAGGTGTCCATTGTGTAGTCCCAGACTGGGCCTTGAAGAGGAGTCTAAACTAACAAGGACTGGTTGCACAGTTGCTGGTTGCACCAGCATGTGCACCATGGTGATCAGACAGGTGTTTTGACATCTCCCTCTCTCCTCTCACAGAAACATCTGGCACTGCTGCCAGGCCTAATTGTAACAGTATTTTGCAGGCTGTCAGTAACCTGGACACTAACAAGCACAACAAAATTATAATAATGATGCAAGTAAAGCCTTTTAGAGGACTGTGGGCCTGTACTGCACATTCCTGGGAGAGGTCAAATGTATTTGGCTTGTTTGAACAAGTTTAACATCTCAAATTCTTGTAGCAATGTTGGTGTCAGGTAGAGAACTTGCTTTTAGCTGTATTTACACACCAACCAACTAATTCAGTGTTAATTTGTAACTACATCAGGCTAAAATATGACAACAACATTCCCACTTAAACTGTAAGAAATCTGATTTGATTTGACCCTGAGATGTATTCATATTTATTATGGAAGATTGACGAGGACAAAGTCCAATCATAAATAACACACCCAGAAAGTAAATTTCTAAATTTTGAATTGTTCGCCTGTGGAAATATTACAGATCTAACTTGTGTGCATGTGAAGGTTTGTCCTTCGTTTTTGTCCTTTGTCTTTTCTTACAGTAAACTCAACTATCTGCAAAATTCTACTCTATATACAGCCAATTTAGCAAGTACTACTCTTTTTACTGTATTATTGTTTTAGCTTCGAAGGGAAATGTAACACAAACAAGACATCCATTTGAAGGTTTATGAGATAATATTGTGAATATAATATTGGATGCAACGAATGCTGGCAGCCTGTACAGCATTTATATATGTAAGTCTGGCACCACATTGATATTCTGTTTATCTGTACTGTATCTGTATATCATTTTTGTATCACAATCAAAAATGACTTTTTAATTTTTGTATGCATCACATATTACTCATGTACGAACTAACCCTTTAGAGGCCCGGGGGAAAGTCTTTGTTATTGGGCCCCTAGTGAACCTGGCTGAAGGATTTCTGAGTGTAAACCTGTTTGTAGTCTTTTGATTAACCACAACACTATTTGGAAATAGCATGAACCATTAAAGCCTTAAAGTCATCATGCAGGATCCACTTTAGTTTTAATTTGCAGTTCCAAAACATAATCCACACACAGTTTTTGGGGTCCCCTGGAGGTTTGGGGCCCCCAGGTTGGTTGCCCGTCATACCCAGTCAGTGATCCATCTTTGGGATTACTTAAACGCACAGGATATATGGAACGTGATGTTTTCATTATGACAACCACCATTGCCAAGAAAAATGTATCTGACATGACTCGACTAATGACATGACTAATGTTTTAAAGTTTAGTTCACGTTAAGTTTAGTCACATTCACTGAATTCTTTCTTCACTCTCTGACTCTCTCTCTCAGAAGCGACAGGCGACCAAAATTACGTGTTTCTCTGTTAATGAACATTGTTGGAAACGTGTGATAATATAACTACACAACTTAACAAAAGGTCTAGCAAAGGTCTGGTCATTTTTGGACATTTTAATATGGAAATGCTACATATTATCTTTAATGCAAAAAAAACCCCAAAATAAAGCAAATCAAACACTGCAGCATTTCTGAGTAGTTCCTATATTTTTACTACACTGCATCCCATACAGAATAGATTTATTTTAACGTCAATGATACTTTAAAGACTAAATTATCCACCTTGTAACGCTACCTGTTTGTGTTTTTTGGATCAAGTGTGACAAAGTGTTCTTGCTACAATTGATACAGGAAGTTTTTTTGTTTGTTTTTTTCTTTTTATTTAAGTAACCAATTGTGAAGGCTAGAACTAATAATAAATCCTTAACCAAACTAAAAATATATCCGATTAATGATTTGTATTGTTTCATGAATAGTCATTTCTTTTGAATGTGTAACCACGTTTCATGTCGTGAAGTCGGTTGTCGGCTGAGTGAATGATGGCACAGTTAAATCAAACATTGCCAGTTTACCAATGACACATCATGCTGTATAGTCATTACCATATACTGTAGAAATGACAGCATGTCAGTCAACAGGTGTTTACGGCAGACTGTAAACAAAGCTCCACTTCTGATTGACACTGCACTGACTTTCAATTATACCATAATACTGCAGACCCTGTGGACGCGCATGTGTGTGTGTGTGTGTGTGTGTGTGTGTGTGTGTGTGTGTGTGTGT
>JBBPCS010000386.1:799010-811312 GCA_037974645.1 Hollardia meadi | reverse complement strand
AGAGAGAGAGAGAGAGAGAGAGAGAGAGAGAGAGAGAGAGAGAGAGAGAGAGAGAGAGAGAGAGAGAGAGAGAGGGCGGGGTGTTAGCGGTGGTGGGGTGGTGTCTTCACATGTCCTGGACATACAACCCTCCCTCCCCCATCCGAGCCCTCTCATCAGCCATCCATGGATGGATGTCATGAAACCATGATCCATTTCTCACTGAGGTGCGCCACTCGCACAAAACTCAAATTCCCAACTAAAGAAGCATTTGAAATGTCAAGAGTTTTGAGTTCCCACAGGAAGAAGGAGAGACTGAGGTTGTTTTTTTCCAGAGTGAGGGGGGAGGAAACAGGTGTGGACCTCCCTGTGGATAGAGTTCCTCGAGGGGAGGGTTAGCAATGACTGGGGCTAGATGGATGCCTCCCCACAGGGAGAGAGGCGCACATAATTCAGGGAAGATGCTGGCCTCTCCCATATACAGAATTAGTTATGTTGAGTGGTGACAGGCCAAGCATGAGCAATAAGTTCCCGATTCGTGCTCAAGCATTACGTTCGGGGAGTATCTCATTGTAAACATGCAGGTAGAGATATGAGGAGGTCTGAAAACAGGCACGTCTGCAGGCTCACTCCCACCAAGGCAGTGACCCATCAGGAGGACAAGGTGTACCTGGTAATTAAAATGCAATCTCTGCTGCTGTGCCCCCTGGAGTGGCAGTGGCAGCGGACTCACCCAGGAGCCTGGGGGCGAGAGGTGCCACCTGCACTGCCACACCACCTGCGCCACCACTGCCTCCCTTCATTAAGCCTGGTATTTATACGAGCGTCTGCACCCCCCACAACAGCCCTGGTCTTCATGGGCCCGGGTAAGGCAGCGCTTTATTAGAATTAATGTGGCACTTCAGAGGAGAGTGTCAGTGTGGCGCGTACCGGGGTGCCAGGAGAAAGAGTCCCCAGCTCTCCTCTGTCACATTGAATAAAGGCGCCACAGCCAGCCCAGAGCTGAGATGAGCGTGGACAGCACATGACAGAACTGTTTTCCAGGGCCAAGGGAAAGCAAAGTATTCTTTATTCAATCTGTTCTCATGTTTACAGGATGAGCTATTATATTGTACATGGAGAAGATCAAAGCCTCGAAAGGAACGTAACAACGCCAGACAGAGCGTTGTGTCAAGCATATAACACAAAAAAAATGGACATTCGACAAAGCTCGCCAGAGAACACATGTGACACTGAAAGGAAAATTAATATCAAATGGCCCCTACAGTCGGAAGGTGTTGCGGAGCCTCCCTGTCGTTCTGTTTTGAATGATGCAATTGTCAACGCGATCGGGTCGAGATTTGATACATCACACGGGTGACACCCAGCTGTCTCACATTACGTGTTGGTTTTTCAGCCCTGCCACGAGCTTTAGAGGCCAGCCAAGACTCAACTTCCTGCGACTGATGGCATAAGCATCACATTATAAAACCCAGCACTTTAATAAGGCCAGTCCCCGGAAACCCAAAAATAAGCAGAAACAAACCCGATTTAATAATCCGATTAAGATCCCACGTGAGTCACACGGCTGTATCTTTGGTAAGATTGTCACGCGTTCTTTTGCACTTCTTCGCATGTGAGGAAATGAAGCAAAACCGTGGCATTTAGATGCACTCATAGCGTCTTATATCTGCATGTTGTGTTGCCACATTTAGAAGGGAGTGTGCTTCAGAGTGTGCTGTTAGCATTTCGTTTGGTCATTTCTGCAAGGATAGATGGAAAAAGAGGAGTAGCAACACGGATGCTACTTGTAGTCAGGCAGCAGGGGAGGGCATTAAAATCTAGTTTGCATCACTCAGCGCCTCCAATTATACACGAATAACCAGATACAAGTTCCTGTCTTCGGATGTGTTTTATGAGCTCCTGTGCAGCAGGGGAATTCTCCAGAATATACTGTATGTCTCCCTGCAGTTTGGCAACCTCCACTGCACGCCTCAGTTCATTAGTGTTAAAAATGGTAAGCATTTTAGAGCCAGATGTACTTTTTAAGTCTTATTAGCTTCAGATGATGTTGTTTAAAGGGCATATGAGGCTCCCAATTAAAGCCGTAGAAAACTAAAACATAAGTTTCTCTAGTGTTTTTTTCTTCCCCCAACTTTTTGTAAGCTATGGGCCTAACTGTTAGCACCCTCCTTATCAAAGGCAGACATCAAATGACTGCTGCAGCTTCTGCACACACAGCTATATTAATCCTTGAGACAAAATCTTACAGGCTTGACTCCGAAAGAGAAACAAACAGTTCCGTCGTGGTTTGTCGATGTTGTCCATCCTCAGGTAGCATTGCTAAAGATGTAAACAAATCTTATCTTCCATTCATGAAAATAGAATAATAGACAAATGCACATGACCTCATTTTGTTTGTGCTAGGTCAACGTTATTTCACTACATTCGTCAGAACGACTTTTGGAAACAGACTCCAGGAATCTTTTCTGAAATACGTCCACCTCTACTCTGACCATGACACAGCTATTTCGGTGCTGTAATTTTGTGTTGGGCCGGTTCTAATGGGTTCACCCTGAGCCATGGCAGAGGCAAAAACAAATCCCTTTAGCATCTCCCATTACGGGGTGGTGCAGCGAGGCTGGGCCGTGCTGCACTCCCAGTCCCCTTACAGTGCTGTCACTATTCATTCACGCTCTGCCCTTCCTCCCCGCGCCACAACCTCAACAGGGGCATCGCTCATGATAGAAAACAATGAGCGTGATTTGTGAACTCTCGCCGTCTTTGTAATTTCATCAGTGTAATGGGATTATATTTCAAATCACCACTGCTTTGTTCATTACACATTTAAACTCCTCTGACAGACAAAAACTTAAATAAAATGTGCATGTCAACCCTGGTTGACTTTGCCTGCTCCCGTACTTGATTAGACAAACAGCGCACCGTGGCTGCGAAACGGGGGAAATAATGTGCTCATTTATTCATTTTTCAGACAAGTCACAATAGATTTTTAACGACCAGTGTCTGACCTCCCTTAGGTACTTCTTGCTTAGGGGGGTTAATAAAGCTGAACGCTGTGGTGCTAAAGCACGGCGGCGAGGAGCGGGCTGAGGAGATGCCTGTGATGAAATAAAGACAGGACCAAATCAAGAGTCTCCAAATGCCCGCTCCAACCCCAGAGAGAGGAAGAGAAGGTGGGGGGTGGTGGTGGTGTCGGGTGGGGGGTGTGAGGCTGAAGAAAGAGACTGGTATTCCACTTAGATTCCAATTCCACAGGTCTCTGAGGGACAATTAAACCAAGTGAGGAAGAAGTACTCTCTTTTCTCAATGCACCGGGGCGTGCATATTAGACGCTGCAACCATGGTGATACACTCACATACACAGAGGAGTCTGCCAAGATTAAAACGGGGAGGCTTGTAAAAGACGCTCTGAAAACTTCACGCTGACATTTTAGAACGCAGAAAGATCTCTCTGCATGGCCCTTAAATTCCAACTTGTGTGCAGTCAAAGGATCTTCTCTGAGTCAACATCAAAAGTAATGACTGTTTGTGAAGCGAGACAATTGCGTAATATCCAGAGTTTTACGTTGCGCGTATGCAAGTCCATTAAGTGTGCACCCCGATGGCTTTAGATGTGGTGTATCTGAGGAAAATGTCAAAAGTTTGTGCTCACCAAACACACACACACACACACACAGTGAGAAAGAGAGGGAGCCTGTGCACATGTGCCGCCACTAGACATCCATCTTGTTTTCCCGCTTAGCTCAGTGCTCTATTTGTCTGAATCTCTGTCATTTTAGCTCACTCAGGTCAACGGCAATTCAACCTCCTCTTTCGTCTGAGGCACTTCAGAATCATAATGTGATGCATGTGGGATAGGAACCTGCTAAACACAGTCCCTGTCACTGCTCAGACATTGTTGGATATAAATGATATACGCCCCGCGCTCGCCTTCCCCAGTCTGAGCCATCCTGTTTCCACCTGCCCATGATCACTACTTTGTGCAAAATAGGCTCTCCCACATGCATTAGGCTATAATCACACCTCCAGAAGAGGCAGAAAAAAAAGAGTAACTCTTAGTGATCTGGAAGAAGAAATAGTAAAAGAAGGATTTGTTCGCAACACTAAATATTTCATACTTTTTTCCGGGCTCAGCCTTGTTTCCCTCTCCTTTCAGTTGCAGCTCTCTGCTGGGCGCCTCTTGGGAACGGAGAAAATTACATCCTACCTGATAATTAGCAAAGTTCAGAGCAAACTAAAATCTGCCCCGCTCTCTTAGCTCCCCACCACTGGCAGCTTTCTCTTAGCAACTAATTAAGTCCGCCTCTGAGGTTTTCAGACAGCAATGGTGCTGGATGCTGCAGCAGCAGAATTTAAAAACAAAAGGGAGAAGGATGGAAATGGAGAGTGAGAGTTCATTTTTTTATGTTTTCCTGTTTCATCTTTTTACACTGACGAATAATATATGACAATGGTATTCCTGGAGGGAGTATTATTATTTCACACATGGATGCGTTCTTCAAATAGAAATAACAGTGTTGGCCGCCATTACGCACAGTAGCAAATAGCAAAGCGCCCTCTGTCCATAATGTTCTTTAATTATTGTAATGTCATCATCCATATCCAGCAATGTTGCATGAAAAAGGAACAGCAGAGCACACCAGGTATTAAATGCAAATCACTAATCTCCCGACAGCTGAAAGAAATCACACTACACAGACAGCATTATTAGTGATGTTATCATGGCTGTTGCAAATCATATTTGAGACTTCTTATGCAAGACTTATATGGTCACAGAACAGGGTATGTATGCATGTGTCATTTTTTTTGTTTCAGATTATTCAACTGTGGTTTAAATAGTTTTGTTTGTTTTTATTTCTGAGATGTCCCAATCACCTCAAACCTTAAAGGGACAGTTCACCCCAAAATCAAAAATATATATATTTTAGTGCTATTTATCCATCTAGATTGTTTTGGTGTGAGTTGTGGAGTTTTGGAGATATCGGCTGTAGAGATGTCTGCCTTCTCTCCAATATAATGGAACTAGATGGCACTTTGTTTGTGGTGCTCAAAGCCCCCCCAAAAATACATTTGAACAACAGCAATGTCTCTTTCCAGAAATCATCACCTGGTTACTCAAGATAATCCACAGACCTCCTCGTTGTGAGCAGTTTCATGTAGGAACTATTTTCTTTCTGTCTCACAGCACAGAGGGAAGGCTAACTAGCTAAGCTAACTAGGGCTGCCATTAAAGATTATTTTCATTATCAATTAATCTGCCAATTATTTTCAGAATTTATCAATTATTTAGTCAATTTAAAAAAATCATCACACTTTCTCAGTAGCCAAAGCAAATTCTTCAAACTGCTTCTTTTGTATAACCAGCAGTCCAAAACCCAAAGACTAACCCTTCATTTATTATCATACATGACAAAGAAAAGCAGCAAATCCTTACATTTAAGAAGCTGGAACCAGCAAATGTTTGTCATATTTGCTTGGACCAAATAACGATTCATCGAATATCCAAATAATTAATTTTCTTTCAATCGACTAATCGTGGCTGCGCTAAAGCTAACTAAGCTAGCTAACATTACAGCTAAGCCAAGGTCGACGCCATTTATGTTTAAATCCCGCGCAATCAGAAGCACGAACCTCTCGTCCATGAGTAGATGCACGTTTCCTTTTGTGCGGTAATACAGTGTAGTTTGGTAAAAAGTAAATAGTTATTTCATGAAATTGCTCACAACAAGGTCTGTGGATTATCTTGACTAACGCTGAGCACCACAAGATAATAGCAATTTAGTTAGAGTTTAGAAATCTCTACAGCCAATATGTAGCCAAAACTCTGCAACTTATGATGGATGGATGGATAAAAGCAATACAGGTAAGAGGGGGCAAAAATTTGATTTTTGAGGTGAACTGTCCCTTTAAGAGAACAAATATGAAATGAGAATTGGTACGAAGGCTGTGATTCATCAAAAATCAGATGCTCATTGTAATGTCATAAACCTGGAGTTAAACACTTGAATAAAAGTTACTCATTAGAGACGCTTGAGCCACTAGCAGTGTAAATGGAGTCTGCTTGTAAAAGACAACCCAGCAGCCTGCTTGATAAGGCTCTTGGTTGCACTGAGACTGTTTGTGATGTGCAATCCATGAGAGACGGTACAAGCAGGCAGGCAGGCAGTCATTATTTTCTCCACAATTACCTGAAGTCCTTGATAACGAGCAAAAAAAAAACAAAAAAAGAAGCCATATAATTAGAAAAACACCAGCAACACCATTATTGTCAGGAGAACACAACAGTATAATGAAGCAATTATAAATGAGCAGCTTTGTGCTTGTCATTAATTTCTGCTTTTAAGGATGCGGAGATGAAGCATGGCTAAACGTCAGAGGCAGAGTGAGAGGATGTTTAGGCTACCAGGAGAGCACCCCAGGGTGTTGAGTGTGCGCGTGAGGGGCCGCGGTGCAGACAGAAGTGCTGCTGATGAGTCCACCAAGTCTCAGCCTGGACAAAATGTCCACTGGGGGACACTTTAAACACATTATAATAACCTTCTATCATGCAAGTGCAACTAAAGCTCTCAGTCGGCAGTGTGTGTTTACAGATATGCCCAGACGAGGAAATGCAGGTTCCACTGCGGCCACAGACGGCTGAATATCATCACACTGCATTTCAAGTTGTTTATTTTGCATCAAGTGGAAGATTGCCAAATGAAAGGTAATGAGGAAAAGTACATGCTGGGCGAGGAGCTTGCCCTTTTCACACATCATCACAGAGATTGATCTCTCCTGCCGTTGCTCTCGCTCGCATGCGGTCTCAATTGAGAGATACTGCATTTGAAATGCATGCATGCTTTCCCTTTGAAATGTACACTGTGCTCCTCATGCAGCCGCACAATTAGGTAACGTGTTGCATTTCATTAAAAAAATTTCCTCCCAACCGCCAAGTGGATTAGAGACACGTCTTTTTATTAATGAGCCCCTTTCCCTCTTTGATTTCTCCACATATTGGAATGAGTGGAGACAAGCTGAAATCCCAGTTTCCTCCTGGTGCGTCAGGGATGCAGCGAGCTCAATCCTTTGCTGCCTCAGAGACATCAAACTGTAAAAAGGTGAGCGAATCAGAAAGACAGCGAGTGACTGAAGCCACTCCACTTTGTATACACTGAGAGTCCAAAGCATTGTCCTCCTCAGTTATAAATGCCAGCTTATTAACACATCCTACTGCACACTTCATCATATTGTCTTCAGGATGCAATTGTATGGAAGGGGCAATTAGGACAGAGAAGCTGTGAGGTTGCCATTATTTTAGAATTTAATGACCAGGCAATACGGAGCTAGATGTAGAAATGAGGGCTACAATACTACAATTATGCATAATCTGGCAGATCTTACCGCACCCCCCACACTCCTCCTCCTTTTGCCTTGAATAAATTTACATGGAAATGCATCTCTGCCTAATTTATTCAGAAAAATTAGAATATACATTACAAATATTTCCACGGACGACATCAGCAACATGGGGTTAGGAATTTAATGACTTATTTCTTTGTGTTCATGCTTATGGATTAGGTTGGGAGGGCACCTCCCCTAGGCAGGCTTTTTGAGAAAACAGATAAATAATTAAACACAGGTATATATTGATATTTATATTCACCTTTCATTTTTTTTTCATTCAACAGGAAAAGAAAGAGAATACACGCTGAGGAGATGCGTGCTGTGCATGTGTGTGTATATGCTGTAAGTGTGTGCGTGCCACTTGTAGTGGCAAGATGCATGACTCTGGACACAACCCAAAAGCAGAGATTATTGACATGGATGCTCCACCATTAATAAGCCGCCATATCCTTTGTGTTCGGGGTCGCCATCGCTGCAGTTAACTATAACTTGTCAAGGCTGCTCCAGCCGCACAATGTGCACCTCATGCATCTCCTGTCAGCAGGCATAATTCCTGGATGCTGGCACGCCGCTGATTTCTGCATAAGTGATGCGAGCCTTCTAGTAGAGTTAGGAGCACGAGTCTTTTGCCATTGAGAGATGTTCATCATTCTTGATCTGGCTCTGTCAAGACCTGGTGTTTTAGTGCCTCTCACGATTAGGCAGAATTGACAGGCCAGGAAGGCAGTGAATAGCAAAAATGTGTGGAACTGAGGGGGTGTGGTGCAGGCTGTAGGGTGAAGTGGAGTGTGGCCGCCATTTAATCTGCAATTTATCAGTTTAGGCTGCACCATGTAACATCAGGGAGATTACATTCCAGAGAGAAGGAGCTCTATCTCTCCTCCATGCCCTCCTCCTCCTCCCCTATCTCCTCTCAAATGCCTCCTAATGTTGTCTGACGGCAGAACGCGGAGGACAAAGAGGGAGGACCGTCTATATTGTCACCATTATTGTTTCTGAAACCCTTAATTAATATATAGCATTGTGGGCTCCTCTGTGAGTGAGCAATGAACAACTTGCAAAGTCCCGGGGACAAAGACACGGAGCGTAAGAGGTTTGCAGCGGCGAGACAGGCAGCATCTTCTATCAGAGGCTGTTTGTCATAAAAGTTGGGCCGGATTTCAAATGCACGAGCAAAACGCAAAACAGTGCGTGCATTGGAACACACACACACACACACACACACGCTGCCATTGATGTCTGCACATGACCTCTGACAACACTGATCACGTTGGGCCAATAAATGCTTAATTGCCATTTTTCCATTGGGCTGCTTTATTGATGTCATTTCAAAAGTGATTAATATGAACTGTTAACTAGCTGTTGCATTTAGCACTAAACAAAACTGAACCAGCGTGCTGAATTAGAGTGATTTCTTTGGTTCTTTGATTGTACATAGATAAAATTAATTCAAAAGTGGGTTGTTATAGTACTGTTATGTCAAACTAAAATGACATTTGCATTTTTCTTGGCACATTTTTGCCCATTTTGTCCTAAGCAGTAGGACACAGGTGTCTTTGTTATATTTAGACAAATATAATTGTCAAATTAATCCAAAAATATTTTCTCAACATTCGTGCTCCGTGCACTCTTCTCCGCGGTGTTTAAAAGGGCCATTAACAGGGTCACTAACTCTATTAAAATACACTGGTAGAGCATATACCAACAGAGTGCTTGGATTACACTTTTTATCTCTCGTTCTGGGAGGGCAGAAACAGAAACATGAAGGCGCTGGCTTACAGGAAGGAAACCCATGGCAGCCTGATATTAAAATGGTTCAGGAGTCAAGTAGAACAAGTCAAGTGGCTCCAGGGCAGACAAAAGTGAGAGAAAGAGGAGGGAAAGAACAGGTCATTCTTAAAAGCTAATGGACTGTCAATGGTCATATTGTACTATATTGAATATTATAAAACATGTTGGCTTCATGTGACTGTGCTATTAGTCACTGGCTGTCTTTTAGTTAATGTCTATTTAGTGTTGACCAACAATAATTAAAACATCTTAACAGGACAGAAAGTAATTTGTTTCCATTCGAATACAATGTTAATTCTTACAACCACAACAGTGAATTTTAAATCCTAATCTTGCTTTCCTTTTTTTTTTTTAACTGATTTTTTTTTTTTTTCAAATCATGTTATTGATACGCCTACACCTTTTCTCTTTCACGTCTTTTTCCCTGCGTCTTGGTAACCTTTCCAGTGTGGAGTCTGACTCCCAGCTGCTGAGATCGGAGCCGGGCACTGCTGCAGCTCACAGTGCTGTCCACCAGATGGACTGTAGCCTGAACATGAGGCCAAGCAGGGCTCCCACAAAACACATTATTGTGTCTGGACACAGAAAAAAAAAAACACAATACAGGCCTACACTTCAAATTTTTGTGAGGCTTTGTATTTGTGCATTTAAAATCTAGTGTTGTAAGATAGTGATTCCCAACCAGGGCTACATGTACCCCAGGAGGTGTTTCAGTTGTGGCCAGATTGTAGTTCAATAAAGTTAAATGGAAAATAATTGAAAAAAATTGCTAAAAGTAATGGATTAACTGTCGAAATATACTGTGTGACTAAATTATAAATAAATGGCTTTTGCCACTCCATATGGTTGGAGCACGAATGCAAACTTGACCAAACCAAATTAAAATGTGAAAATTCAATTATATATAAACATTGTAACATTCATTATTTTCATATGATTAATAGTTAAATAACACCTAGTTTTAAATCAAGTCAAATGAATTCATTTGGAACATAACTGGTGGTGTTGATGAAGGTACATCTAACAAAAAAGGTTGGGAACCTTGTAGAACTGTTGTAGTACAGAGCGTGCACACTAAGGTCACTAAGTATACAATACTAGTACTTTTTACTAGTAACAACCTGCATGCAGTTCTGGTTCAGAAAAAGTCACTGAACAGATACCAGGAATGAGGAAGTGCACCATTACTTGTATCTGTATCCAACCAAATAATCTGCATCTGTATTCTGGATGGGAGGGGCTTAAATTGATAGGACTGAGCAGAAGTTGTTAAATTAAGCCTGAAATTGATATGTGTTCATCTGAAGTTGCTATATTTATTATCTATTTGAAAACTATTTACAGAAGAGCTTCAGAATTGAACTTTCGAACTCTGGCACATACATGTGTCAGAATAGCAGAAATTTACCAACAGTTTCTTACATTTATTTTATTTTTTATTTTTTTTACATCACATTCATTTAGCTCAGGGGTTCTCAACCTTTTTTTAACTTGAGGCCCATTTCTCATTGTCAACAAATTTCTGAGGACCACCTTCCCAAATAAATGACACAAAAATCATAACGTGACCAAAAAACAAATATGTACTGGGCTGTGACAGGATTTCACCACATTCAACACTGTGCTTTCAGCTAAGCATCACTGCCTGCCATTATAAATCAAAAATATATTGTAGTCAGTCACATTTCCTCACCACACTTTGGAGCTTTTACTTGCGTACGGTTGTCTCCCACATCACTTTTTCATTTCAAAAACCATTTTGTGCATCCAAGGGAACATTAGCTAGCTGTTGCAGACATTAGCTAGTAGTGACAGAATGTTTGTCTGGTGATTTTCAAATGTAACTGGTCATTAAAATTGTGCATTTTAATTTGAGATTTTTTTATTTATATCAATTCTTGAGCACCTTTAGAAATAAAAAAACAACTATCTTTGTAAATTAAAATAATAATAATAATATCAATATTTTAACCATTTGGTTGTACCGCTGCCTCTGCGGCTTAGTAGATGATGCTCCGATGGCCCACCAGTGGACTTTTATCTGAAGTGACAAACATGAACTGCATTTAAAAGATAAATAATCCAACCAATAACAATTCAACCAAGTGGGATTATACAAATATAATATAAAGCTTCCATACTTTAAGTCCTCAAAAACAAATTGTACCTCCTAAAGTAGACTACATACAAAAGAAAACAATGTACATTCAAAAATACTCATCAAACATTTGGTTCGAACTAAGGTCCCACCTCTCACTGGGCAAATAGCCAATCATACTTTAGGATAATAGGGTGGAACTTGGGGTGGCCAATCAGATTTCAGGGGGCGGCCAGTGCCACCTCAGGCCCCCCTTCTAGACATGCCCCTGACTGCAATATTCATACTCACAATGTACAATGTACATTATCTGTACCATGATACTGAGTATTTGCTTAACCCTAATATCAATACATTTGTAATAATGTTGATATCTGTGCAGCCCTGGGATTAAAATCTGAATGTCGATCATTATTTCTTTTAGCTTTGGTATTTTCAATACTATCAGATGCACATATTGTATAATTTTAAACATACAGTATTGAAAAAGTATTGAAGTATTGATAGTTTTGATAACCCTAGTGCACACACGCACGCACACACACACACACACACACTGGTGTTATTTATTGCTTCATGATCACCAGTAAAGCAGCCTCTATTAAGCAGGCCTGCATCCCAGGGGTTATTTTCTAGACATTCCCCAGAGGAGGTGCTGTATGACCCGCTACACTTATCTGCCTCTCTCCAGCTACAGAGAGCTTGATCCATCCTGAAAGGGGGATTGAACCCTCGCAAGATGAAGACATGACATCTTCGGCTCACTTGTGATGTCAATGATGGGACAGCTCACTTGTAGATCGGGCATGTTGCCAGCCAGCTCTCCGTGGGTCCTGGGTCTCTGAACAGAGGCCAACGACAGAGATGACATCCGGGGAAGCCCCGTCACCTGTTGCTTAAGGACAGAATAATCAAAGTGGGTCATACTGGGACGCTGGCCTCACACCGTGTGTGCAGGCCTGATGTGTTCATCTAATGCGTGTGTGTGTGTGTGTGTGTGTGTGTGTGTGTGTGTGTGTGTGTGTGTGTGTGTGTGTGTGTGTGTGTGTGT
>JBBPCS010000386.1:765835-798910 GCA_037974645.1 Hollardia meadi | reverse complement strand
GTGTGTGTGTGTGTGTGTGTGTGTGTGTGTGTGTGTGTGTGTGTGTGTGTGTGTGTGTGTGTGTGTGTGTGTTTTCCTTGACTTGTCAGGGCAGAGCCCTGAAATCCACCCCAGTGACAGAGATCATCAGCATCAGCAGCAGATCTTCAGCCTAGATCATGTTCACAGTAGGAGCTGTGCCAGGCGGTGACACCACTGCACTGTCCAGTTGTGCGCAAAAATAATGCTGCCTGCCAACACATTTCTGAACACTGATTTTGAAATGCTCCAATCAGCAAGCATGGATAAGCAATATGTACATTTCTCTAGGCAGCAGCAGCAAAGGTCATTTTAATATAAACAAATAACGTTATTGATTTACATGCATGCAGGTAAAATACATGTTATTGTTGCCCTTAAGGCCATTCCCCCCCCCAGATCTACACTTCCCTAACAATACTGCTTAATTGCAACCTCAATGAAACATGCACGCTCAATCAGAGAGGGAGTTCACTGTCCAATTTATGGAAATGCATGAAAGAGGCCTGTGTTAGTTGTAGGGCACACCTGCGCTTGTCAAGGTACTCAAGTACGCTGGGTAATTGGCTGTTGATTGCTGCCATTAACATGTGATGGCTAAGTGCATCTAATTCCGGTTCCATTTCCACGGTTCAATTTGATGTCGCCACCCACTCAGGTGATTAGCTGTGCCTGTGAAAATTGTTCTTCTTCTAATGATATAAGCACAATATAAGGAAGGAGCCGTGGTCTCAGAAGCACCATTGTAACTGACACCTCTGCCTAATTGACATCCTTTGTGCCGAGCAGTAAAGGCAAACATGGGGGATGTCATTCTTTCCTGTCTACTGCTATCTCAAACTCAACCCACTGGGTTTAATGGCACAATAAAAGTGCAAAGGGATGCAATAGTCCACATTGGATAGATGCTATAGCATGACTGTTAGGGTTACTGCATCTCCATTGTTAAATATTGACTCTCAGTCTTATAATGAACAGAGCTATTCTGTTATTTGTTACAGGACACAAAGCCACTTTGTGTAGTTTAAGCTGAAATTATTACACAGAATGGTGCTCACTTTCACTATTTGCATCTCTTACAGTGTCTCCACCTCAGGGCACGCACACTTCTTGGTATCCCTTTGAGTTTTAATCTCCTCCTGCATCCTTGCGGCTATTTCATTTAAGTTTTAATATGTGTATTTGACATTTTTGTTCATTTGGACCCCCTCCCCTCTCCGCCCCTCCTCCTCTTCCTCCTCCCCCTACACTTAATTTAATTGACGTGCTGCTGCCTCGTGTTGTTTACTCCGTCCTGTGTGAAGATTTCCCGCCGCCACCACCACCACCACCAGCAGAAAACACCAGCTAGATATGTAGCCTACATATGGACCAGCACCATGCGGTGGGGTATATGCATGCACGTGAGGGGTGGAAAGAGGGCGCGCGCTTGTGTGAGGCTTCGCAAAGACACATCAAAGAAAATGCCGCGAAGAACCTTCAACAACAGTCAACAAGAGATTATTCTCATGAGCTAAGTAATAAAAAGTATTAGCATGTTTTGCTTGTTTATTTAGCTTGAAGTGTGCTTTATGTCATCCTACTAAAGGCCTACTGACAATAATAATAATGATAATAATAATAATGAAAATAATATTAATTCTAATGACGAATATCCACAGTAAACAGAAGAGATCCAGTTCCAGACAGCGGGTCCCACTGGTTTTAAATGTCACACCGTCGTGCCCCGTGGTGTTCTTTGTCTGAGCCGCTCTTAGATCAGATCTGCAGACACACCGTCGTCGGGAATGGTGTGTCTGCCATCTGCAGGACACCGAGGGTGAAACATACATTTGTGCAGTGGGTCTCGTGTGGGTACAGTCACAGAGGATAACAGTGCTGATGCTGCAGATTCATGGTGTTATTTTTAATATGGAAATCCTGGATTCATTCTTTGGAATGAATTGGAATGAAGCTAAATTCACTGAAATTTTCTGTGTTAATTGGGGAGCATGGTGTCTGTAGTGCTTAACAGCTTTTATTCATCTGATTCTGCATTATTCTCTCTTCTCTTAGTTTAGGCCTCTATTGTATATCACAAACTAGTGGTGGAAAACTAAGTACATTTAAAGTACTGTACTTCCATTTTTTTTTACATATTTACTTGAGCATTTCTATTTTATGCTACTTCATACTTCTACTCAACTAAATATTGTAAATATTATACTTTTACTCAGCTACATTTTACACTTAGTTTCTTGTCAATTATAAAACATTTTATATGTATATGATCTAGTACCATACTACCAATATACCCAGTTGTACAAAAAAGTGTCTAAAATTGGCCCCACATTTGAAACTATATTAAAATGTTCTTACAATTAATGTTAGTGCTAAAAAGTGAATAATGAAATATTTTATAATAATAAAACTGAAAGGAACCCTTCTGTATAATGAGTACTTTTACTTTTGATACTTTAAGTACATTTTTCTGATTACACTTCTTCACTTTTAAGTAACATTTTAAATTCAGGAGTTTTACTTGTAACAGAGTATTTTTGAGATGCCATTTCTTTCACTTAAGAGATCTTCCATGGTATGAATGGTAATTTTATTGTTCTGCTGTAACTCTTAGAGCTGCTAAGTGTTCAATAACTTACCAGTGTTGTCTAAAGTTAGAGGGCGCTTGGCACTGAGGACCACAGGATGCAGTGAAGCAGGTGTAGAGGGAGGCCCTCTTCCACTATTGCCCTACAACCAGGAAGTACCAGACCAAGTCATGCACGAGCCCCTGCTGGACTGATCATCTGTCATTCCACAGCCATCTAGGCAAGACCTCAAGCCTGTCTATAAGTCTCCATGCAACAGAATCACATCAAGACAAAAACTCTTCTTCCTCACTTGATCTATTTGCCATCATGTGTGAAACAAACTCAACTGCACTGATACCTTGTGTGTGTGATGTCTAGTTCACCACTGAAGACCAAAACCAAGCCTCCTTGTCTCTCAAATCAGCCACATAGTCAAAAGATCCAATCTCCAAATCTGGCCCATCTAGCCACTGGCTTATGCAACTAATTAACTTCACACACCAAAATTTGAATTTAAATTAACAATTGCGAGATATCATCAGGGGACACAAAGCACCCCACGAAGAAGTTTATGATGAGAAAAAAAAAAGATGAGTATTAGAGAAGGCAATCGGTGAAGTAAGGAGGGCTTTTAGATGAGGGGGATATCTCCAATTACAATCCGCCGTACACTTGTCAGCAGTAATGAAATGTTTGCTGAGAGGTTGCTATTTGTGGCTGCTAGATTGGATGATGCTGCTCCACTGCCCCCACCAACAATTATATTCCTTGCATAAATCCCCCCCCCCACCACCACCACCACCACCACCACCACCACCATCTCCTCTATTGTGTGAACCGCCGGCCAGATGTGCCTGCGACTGTCCAGGAAGCTGCGGAATAAAAAAAACAAAAAACAACACTATTGTGTACAGTGGGTACAACGTGCAGTGGAAATACAGAGACCCCCAGATCAAGAAGAAGAAGAAACAAAACGAAAAAACAAAACTTCTGCTTCTTTTATTGTTTTTAAAGAATTACATAATGCATTAATCACAGTAAAGACAAACCGGCTTTCCCCGCATGTCATTGTGCAAGCTTACAATTAAATGCAAAATTAGATGTTAAAGATGTAAAACTTTTTTTTTTTTTTTCCTCAGCTCACCCTTTAACTCAATTGCACAGGGAGCAGAGCAGTAAAGCTTTGAAGAACAGACCAAACTCTTCAGTCTGACACCGCTGTCCAGTGGTTTGCATACAATCAAAGCTAAAATCACAGCTGCCGTCGCAGTCGTGTGTTTTTTTTCTGTGCATAACTTGTTCACTTCACTGGGATCATATGTGGTGGCTGCTGCGATCGCGTCTATCTGAGGAAACGCTGAAACACAAACCAGGTCCAAATAATTTCATCAGATTTGTGGAATATGTATTACCAATTAAAGTGACATCACATAAACCTAATTAGTATAGATGCAACCTGCAACTTGATTTTCCAGTGCATGGTTTTCTCATCAAATTGATTACACAGACTCTGGCGTACTGCGCAGGCTGCTGCTGCTACCATAGACGGATGTGAAGATGCATTTGTGATGTCGCACATAAAAGTGGATGCTCCTTGAAAGAGTAACAGTCAGGTGCTTAACTTAGCGACTCAAATATTATTTCAATGACCGCAAAAGCCAGAAGCAATGAGTGCTTTCAGAACGCACTGCTCCCTGTCAATTTGTTCAGGAGAGCACATCTGTTTTGTGCAAAATAAATCACAGAGTTCTGATATGCAAGTATCACGGACACGAGGAGAAGCTTTGCATCCTCTTGCAGGTTCAATTACTGGCCTGTGGCAGATACTAATCCTATTCTAATGTTCGTCATGATTGAGAATGCACAGACCATCCAATGACTTCATGCAAGAGGAGGCAGAGGGTCAAAAGCAATCGCACAATCATCTCACACGCGCTCGCTGGATAAAAACCACGCTCACGTACTACAACCACCTTAACTGCAAGTCATTACAAGTCAATAGTGTTGATTATTTGCTCGTCTACCTTCTTCTACTGTGTTTTGTGCTGTCAAGTCGTCAACCGTGAAAAGTCATCGAAAACTATGATACACGTGGCACACCTGTGCACAGGAACGAAGCAGAGCATTTTCAAGAGAAGAGGAGATTTTGTCATTTCTGGATAATTAAAGGCATGCTTGCACTATAATCAGAAAAGATACAATGACACTAGTAGATCACAGCACGCCAAACTGGGGGGGGGGGGGGAGAAACATAAGTGCACATAAACATGAGTCCCTTTCATGAACTTATGAGGAGGTAGAGAGCTAATATCCAATAGATTCACTAGTCTGCCCATTAGCACACATGTAGCATCATAGGCATAAGGTTAGAAAACGTCTTTGCTCGCCAAACAAAGGCTTGTGTTAAGGGCGACCACAACAAGCATCACAGCAGCTCAATATCCAACTTCTCCTACCTTCCCCCTCAATGTTTTAATATTTTATACCAGTGCAAATATGATCCCGTACTCTGTTGTCGACCAATGCAGGACAGCTACTGTATACAGGCTGATATCACGCTCATTGGGTTCAACTCTGAGGTAGGACCAAGAATACCAAAGGGGACATTTGTTCAAACACAAGTGCATTAAAGGGACTGAGCTGTGACGAGCAGTGTTGTGGTGATGCGTGGTTGGTCCATTGGAGAGAGTGAGTGAGTGAGTGAGTGTGTGTGTGTGTGTGTGTATGTGTGGGAGGGTAGATAGGGTTGGGGGAAAATGCCTATGCTGGGCTTTAAACAAAAATAACCACCTGTATAGAGCGCCCCACATCAAAGGCACTATTTTCAATATTTCCACAAATGCCACCACTACTCTGTGCATGAGTCAACCCTGTATCACAATAGCTGCTCGTCGCTAAGGTGCCTTCCTAACTCAAGCTTTTTCCGGCAAGTTTATTACAACACCACCACCACTCGCCTCATACATCCTGAATGGGCATGATATGCATTTGTGATTTTTTGTAAATGAGATAAACAAAGCATTTAAATAGAATTGCAGAAATAAATACATTTTTATTTCATATAAATATGTGGGCCCTTATGTCCAAATTGTCGCCGACACGTTTGCTTTTTGGGGGAATACGATGAAGTAAACAATTCATGAAATAAGCTGCCCTACTGTTTGACACACTAACCTTATGAGTACTGTGGTTGTTGTGAGTTAAATCTCAAGTTGTTTATGAGTCACCGAATCCCATCAGTAACTGTCACGCACCGTAAATCCCCATGTTACAATGCATTTAATGAACTTTTATGCTGTAATTTAATTGGAAGCCCTTCCCTCTCAAAGATCAGTGATCACATCAAGGAAGTCTGGTCCCTTTACTGTATATAGGATTAGATTTAAGGTTGATTTAATGTCATATTGGTAATGGTGTGTATATATACAATTCCTAATACAGAACCCAAAAGTGAAACATGATTAAAGAGACAAAAAGGAAAAATCCAAATCAGGTTCAAAGTTAACATCTTGCTAATTTTTCACAAACCCCCCCCCCCAGGCCGTTTTTTTTTTTCCCCACCACGGCTAAAACCTGGATTTGTTCACATACGTACAGTAATATATATTTTGTAATCTCTCAACGTCTCTGGCTATGTACAGGCTATACAAATAAAGAGCAGGCTGAGGGCCAGGTTTTAGAAGCTGTGCAGAGGGAGCAGTTGGTTGGGAAGTCTCCCAGTCTCCCGGCTCCTTCCCCCGCAGTCTGCCCATACAGGTGGCTGTTCTGCTTCACTTGCGATCGTCGATGGTCTTAATGAATTCCAGCGCCGCGGTGAACTGCATCCACCAATAGCACTCCTCCCCACTCAGCCGGCTGGCATAGAAATTATTGATGTACTGAACGGTGGACAGCAGGCAGGGCGGGTTTGCCTGGAGGGGAGGAGATGTGGGGATGGGCCCACATTAGCTGCTGAAAGAACCTCACGCAACACCGTACAGATTACAATCATAAATATGTAAATATGTAAAACATATCCACGTAGGTTAGCAGACAGCAGTCTCCTGTCCTCTAAGGAAAGATTTTCTGATCATTCTTAGTCTTCATTTATTAAAAAAAAGTCAAAGTGTGGAAGAATAAAGAACAGACTTACCCTAATGAGGACAAAGACAAGTACAGGGACAAAGTCATCTGCTCCAGGGACGGAGTCTTCATTGGCCAGACTGAGGAGGTTCATGATGGTGGAACACATGCGCAGTATACACTGGACTTTGTCTCGCGGCGTCTTGTATGCATTGATGGTCCTGATCTCAGACTGAGCAGAGGGCCAGGGGGCCTCCTTCAGGTAAACCTGCAACCAGAAGAGAATTAACTCAAACTGTGACACTTTTTGAAGCCATGTGTACCAATAAGTGTCTTGGTTCTTCAAAAATAAATGGCTGTGATGAAAAAAAAAAAAGCCAAGACGATACCTCTGGGACTTGAAGAGCTTTGTGATTGGCCGTCACAACTTTTGAGAGCCGCTGGATGTGTTCATGGAAAAGCCTGTGTGAGACAAAACACCTCAGTACATGACAACAGAGACGCATTCTGTCCAATCCAAACAGTGCAGCTGTTCTGATAACATATCGATCGAAATATTAAAGAGATTGTTTTTGTCGTGGGGTTGTATGAGGTTCTTAATCATAGTCAGTGTGTTAACTACAGTAGATGGCGGCTTTGTAGAAGCAGACGAGAAGAAGCGAGGCAAAGTACTCCTGGGGACAGTGGCAGCAGCAAAATGTATTTTACACACCTAAAAAATCAAGATCAGTTTAAGTATACACTATATTTAAAATTCTTTCACTGCTTTACTTTGCTCTCAGACAACACTTTTCAACAGGCAACTGAAGCCATTATATCGCTCTCACCAAGACTACCAGACTCAGTTGGCAAATACAGTAGTTTTACCTTGGTTAGTTTGTGTTATTGTGTGACTTCAGTGAATCTGAACTAACCCTTTGAAACACCAAAGTCACACAATAACACAATCAAACTAACAGTTCGAGGCAGTGGTAGACCAACAACTCCTGTGTTCCGGGAAGTAAAATCGCCATTTTTGTCAAAGGAGTCTGGTGGCTTTGGAGAGAGCGATAGAACGGCTTCAGTTTCCTGTTGGAAAGGGCTGTCTGACAGTAAGGTAAAGCGGTGAAACTTTTCTAAATATAGCGTACACTTCAACTGACATTGATTTTTTGTTTTTGGTGGCTAAAATATGTTTTGCTGCTGACCTCGTCCACAGCAGTACATTGCTTAGCTTCCTACACATGCTGACCACCATCTACTGTAGGTAATACACCCACGATGAATGAGTAGCTCATACAACCCCACTACAAAAAAATTCAAACTATCCCTTTAATTTGAATTTACCTTTAGTGGCTTCACCTCTTTAAAGAAAAAATTCACAAATAAAGCTAGTAAATGTTAGCAGCTAAAATTAGAATTCATTATTTAGCATCATACTTACCGTTTTTGCATACAGGCTTTAATAATACAACGCTATGACTTTTAATTTAATCTTCTGAAGTTTTAAATCTTCATGAAATAACCGGACTAAAATGGAATACTGCCAAGAGAGAGCAACTGCATAGCACTGGTGTCGTTCCAGCAACTCACTGGTCTCTGAGAATGTCTCCATCCTGGTTGGGGTAGAAGGCCAGTTTAAAGATGCGGTTCATAACGCTGCGCTCGATAGCCATCTGGGCATCCTGCAGCTGGTCCTCACTAGCATACTGCCAAATGGCATCACGGGCCATGGCGCCGTACAAGTAGCGCAGAAAATCCTCCACTGCTGCCGTCTTGTCATCCGCTGCTGTGCACCCCTGGAACGCTGGAGGGGAGCACAGAAACAACAGATGTAACAACAGCACAGGACAGAGCGGCAACTTCTAACGTGCAACAACAGGGTTGGTCTGAAGTGAGTTGAGCTTGAAAAGGATGATGTGTATAGACTCACAGAAAAATTTATTCTGGTGTTTAGCAAATCTCTACTAGTTTGCCAAGATTTGGTGTAATTTCATATGAGCTGTCAAACAACAAACCTGCCAGTAACATTAACATGATTATCCTATCAATTTTTAATACCTAAATCATATTTAAGACATTTAAGGTCTAAAATTCTAATTATTGATTTTAGACCTTTTAAGGTCCCATGGCAACCCCATTATATTTATGAGGACTGATGTTGGGAAATTGTCCTGTATAATTGCCAAAAAAAGGGCAGAAAATAGGATGGCAGGAAGGTCAGGATTCTTTGTACTCTGGAGACCCGCTGAAGAACAAACAACCCCGATATGCTCAGCTAGGATTCAGTTACCCTGAAGGTGAAAATGTAGAGATACCTTTAATGAAGTCGAGCATCTTGGCCTCCATGTGTTCAAGAAGCAGCCGAACACAGACGGTGGTGAAGTAGCGGTTAGCCACCTCCTTGTCTCTCAGCACCCTCTGGAGGAGCCTCTCCAGATGGGCCTGAGAGGTCTGCAGGCCCTGACGACACCTGGTGAGATAAGCTATGTATGGTGCCCGCTTTCTAAAAGGAAACACACGCAAACATTTGGATTTTATTATTGCCATTGTATTGCTTGATACATCCCTGTAGCTGCCTAAAACAACATTATGCACTAAACAAAGCCTAGATAACAAAATAAAAGACCCATGGGGTGTCCTCAGTGGGCTAGCACCGTCTCCCCAGTTACCTGTAATCCTCCGCAATGGCAGCCAGCAGCTTCCTGCAGGTGCGTGCGTCGAAGCGGCTGACACAGCGCGTGGTCTCTTGAATCTGGGCCATCTGGTTCTTATCCTGAAGGTTGATGGCCTCTGCTAGCTGCACCTTCAGGAAGCAGACGATCTCATTGTCTGCGGGAGAGGACGATAAGGAGACAGCGTTAGACGACGCTGCTCGCAGCTCACAGAGGAACGGCTGGCTGCTGTAATCTGATCAACCTGCTGCCTCCACATGACAACATGACTGATGGCCACAAAAATGGAGTCTTATGGTTTTTACTGTTGACCATTACACAGGATGTCACTTGATTGTGCCTGCGATTGAAGGTGGTAGCCTGCAGAATGGCCGTGAGGAAAGCTCAAGGTATATATTTTGTAAAAGCATCAGAATACTTGAATCTTTCTGTTAAAATAAGAATACACAAGTATTTTGAATACTGAATGGTTTGAATGGTTTAATAACGTGATATTTTACTGACACCATATGGGAATTTTTTTTTAACATCCCCCACTCTTCCAACCTTGCCCCAACCCTTGGAAGGCAAGTCAGGAGGTGAAGGTGCTAGGTGTCTTATTTAAGGGCACTTCCAGCAGGTTGGACGCTTGCCAACATTAAGGGCTTGTACTCTGCTCCCTATGGAGAATTGTGACAAAGATGCTCAAAGTCTAGTAAAGTTATAAATTAATACACTAACAAAAGGGTGAAAAGAGTTGGTATGGGCCATACATTAGCACAGAACAGGGTTTTACAATTACACAGACAGACCCGTAGAGTATGTACTCCATTTTTTCCAGTATTTAATATATTGTTCAGATTGCAGTCATACAGAAAAGGTCAATTTCTCCATACAGTGTATTTTGTTGACAATTGTGATTCAGTTGTCCTTTGATAGCAGATTTGCCTGCAGCTAATTCGGTGTGTTGGCTTTCTTTGCACACAACTCAAAGTACTTTGTAAAGATATTTGTCCTGGGCCATGAGATTACTGCCAAATCTAACCATGTTTCAAATTAATTGTGCTTCATGATCAGTTTGTATGTTATCACCAGTTATTTGTCACGACATGAGCGCAATACCTGTCCATCAAGACCACCAGCTGAAATTATTTAGCTTTAAATGTAGTCCCAGCTCTAACTGCATGCATGCTGCATTCATTTTCTTCTGCCTCACGAAGGAAAAACACTTAACTCGAAGTACATCCAGTGAAGGAGCAGACTAGTATGCACTCAAGTACTAACATAGGATAGATTTTAGCATCATGGACTGCCTACTGTACCTTCAGAGTCCATGTGGTCAGGCAGCCCATTTCGTGTGGTAGCAGGAGCCATGATGGGCAATGCCACAGAGTCTGCAGAGCACAACGCCAACCTCAACTTCTTCTTTGCATCACTGGAAGACACAAACCCCCAAAAAAATTAAAACCAATGGCTGAGAACATCTCCTAAGAAGTGTTGAGTGATTGTTTGTAAATTGGAGTTTGTGGTTCACTGCAGGATTCTGAATTCCAGACCTGAAAGAGAACTTGGAGCCATGCTGCTGGGCCGTCTGGCTGGCCGAGTCTGGGAGGTCATCTGTGGAAATGTTCTGCAGGGTGTCTTCTCTGGGTGAGTCATGCACGCCATCCTCAACAGAAAGATCTGTCAACATATACAAATACAGGTCAATTACTCAATTCGTCTACTGCAATGTGTGTAATAGCCTTATATACAAGATTATTTTCACCTCCTGTCCCGTCGTAAGAAGCTCCACCCGTGGCTCCATCGCTCGGGCTGGTCCTCTTGATGTTCCTGTACTTGTCCAGGATGTCTTCGGCTGCCTGCACTTGACAGCTCTGCCTGGGCAGTGGGTCATCTGATGAACCCACCAGCACACAAGACACATTAAAATTAAACCTACCTGTTTAGGGTGTGTTTTGCAGCATTAGGAGTGTGATTAACCCAAACCGGGACAGACCTTGTGGGATTCGCTCCTGGGCAATATCGTCTTTCTCCTGCTTGTCCCTTTTCCGAAATGCAGCTATTGGAGCTGTAGAGGAAAGACACCTGATTGGTGGACTGAAATCATTTTCACTATTATTGGATGACAAGCTGAACAATACTCATCTGTTGACAGTCACTTTGCTAAATCTTTGGGATTTTGTCATGGTGTGCGTTGACACTAAAAATCTCAATACAAGATGTATGGTCACACAGTACCAAAAAAAAGTCTAGTGTAGATCTTTACTCAGAAAAAAGCAAAAGAATACTGAAATGGTGAAATAAACCAATGGTTCATACCAGAATATCACAAAGGTCCACTGTAGCTCATTAAGTCTAGGGATGCACGATATAGGAAGTTTGTATAATACGCTAATTATTGGTGTTTTTAAAATTATAGCCAAGAAGAAGAAAGAACAAAAGCAGCACGTTGTCGCGCTCATGACGTCAAGGTGCTGTTCCTGGGTAGAGCCAGCAGTGTAGACTAGAGAGCCAAACATATTTTTTTTACAGTTTCAGAGGAAGACAACACAATTGTAATTTGATATACATGTTCCACAAGGGAGAGGAACAACAAATCTTATTGGAGCTATGGAATATTAAATCATCCATCTTTGCTCACTACATCTTAGCCTTTCTTATCATCAGGTGTGCAGAAAGCACCGGTTAATCGGTTATGGCCGATTAATCTGCACCGACAGTTATCGGCGGAATGAGTGTTCAGCAAGGTTGGGATTCTATTCGACAAGTGGAGGAGCCTTTCTGAAGAGAAAGCAAACACCCTCTGTTTCCATCATTATAATACCAGGCTTCTCAAGTGGAGTTACAAGGGAACATAATATAAAGAAATAAGGAAAAAAAAAAAATTACTCCCACTTGGAATTTTTACAGTTAGTTTGATGTCCAGTTCCAGATTTATAGATTTATTTAGGTATTTATGACCTTGAGTTTAATGTTTAGTTCAACAGTTATCAGTTTCTAATAAAGTCAAAGATTGTTCATTTCTGTTTTTGTTTTTTTTTAGGGGGGGGATCAGTCAGCTTGTCGTTTTGTTTTTCCTTTATGCTGGCCATTAACCCATTAACGGTGAATGTGACTGCACGGTCGACCTTTCTTTGTGGCCAAATTGCCGTAATAAAACTCTTTGCCTGTTTGTCATTATTCCCCTCATTGTATCGAGTGAGTAATGCCGATTATATCCATGTGATGGCAATGTTGTAAAAAGATGTCATCTGAAAACAGAATAAACTGGACGTTGATTGGGGTGAAGCTGTACCTCGGGTTTGCATTCAAGTAACGGTGAAGATGAGGTAAAAAAAAAAAAAAATCTTTTGGATTTCATGTTCTATACCCTCTAATGATTATATTTTGTTGAACGGCACAAACGTGACAATAAAATTAGGTTGTCTTGCACAGTTAGGGTAAACTGAGCCTGACGCAAGGTCAGCATAAACACAGTATGAGATCATAATGTAATCACCAAACAATTTTCTTGCTACACTGAATTGTATGTGTTTTACCTTTAAACTGGCATTTCTATAAAGCCAATTAGTCTTTACACAATAAGATATAAGCTGGTAGTACTCATTATTTCTGCCATAGCCATTGTAGCTGAGCCTTATTTAATAACACTATGCATTGAATAGCTAGAGCTACAGCTATCTAGATGGTTAGTTTAGTAGTTTATGTCGATAAAGTACCCTTGATGTCTTGTTATCTAATTACATAGTTGTGAGTTATTCACCGGTTATACATATATTTATTAGTATATCCTTTTTTCTTATCAATTTATATGAAATTTCAAAGTGCCTGTATGTTGCAGAACTTCAACTTTCGTTGCACAAATTAAAAAAATTCCATTGATGCCTAATACTTGTTAGTTCATGCCTAGAATTGCCCTAACTGGGCAAGTCAACCGGCTGTATCTGCCAGCTGATTGGGTGATCTGAAAAAAAAAACAAAAAAAAAACAGAAAAGTTGCTAAATGGAACACAATTTTACCAATAAATAAGTTTTTGCAAATATATTTCTTAGTGTGCCTGTTAAAGGGTTAAAAATCCACAATCGACATCTTTTATGAACTTCTTTATCAAATGCAAAAATGAAATTATCTCTTATTTTATTTAGGAATGCATGATATATATCGGACCAATAAATTATTGACACGCTAATGGTAAAATGTATATTATTAACTATCAGTCGATAATACAAAGCCAAATTGCTTTTATTGACTTAACAAGCAAAGAAGAACAAGCACAGCATGCCGTTATCGTGCTCATGATGTCAAACACCTGCGCCTGAGAAGAAACACGTTGTCGGCGGAGTGGACGTTTTAACTGTCTCAGTGAAACTACATCCTAGCTTTTCCTACCCTCAGGTGTGCCCAAACTACAGGTTATGAACTTTTTAAAATGTAAAAATGTGAAATTATCGGTTATCTTATGGCTAGCGGCCATTAGAAGCAGGTAATTATTGGTTATCGCTATCGGCTGAAAAAAAAAATCAATATAGTGCATCCCTAACAAAGTCCAGTCAATATAGATGTAAATGAGCTTAATGATGCTTATCCTATTAACACCAAGGTGCAAACAGGACAAAGAAGAGAGTCTACAACTTGATGACACACACACAGAGAAAACACTGGGTGGAGTAGCTACTGATATTCTGTATTCTCCATACAGTAAAAATGATAACCAAAAAAAATGGATAAGGGTGGCAAAACGGATGCATGGATGAGGAGTATGGGCGTAGAAACTCAGACTAGACCATGTCACATCACAGCTCTACAGGTCTAAGGAGACATCTACAAAGCAGCATGGGCACGAAGCCGCTGGCTCCAGCAGTAAAGCTAGCTCAGTGACGACAGCGTGGAAGCGTTACCTGGGACATCACTCTCAGCCGTCCAATACAGCACTGTGAGGAACACAACAGACAGGGTTGGCCTTTCACACACAGGCTGCCGCTCTGCCGGACAAACTGACTGCGCGTCACCATGCAGAGCAACAGGACAAACACAATGGGCTCTACAGAGATTTGGCGGGAGATTGGTGGTTTAAGCTTCACGGCTCTCGACTTTTCCATCTGCACACACTCCTCCATTTTATGAATATCAATTCAATGTTTACTTAAGAAACATCATTATCTCAAAGAGTAATAAGCAGTCATTCTGTGTGGGCACAGCTCATTATTTCCCAGACAGATGTATGAGAGATGGTTGCAAAGTAGAACTGCAACAAGAGATGTGTCATCTATCAGTGCTGATGACAGAAAGGTCTATCTAATGACCATTAGCCGCTGGCTGACAGCACTGCTGGGAGGGCTACAGCCATACAATCTACACAGCTAAAGCTCCTCTGATGACTGATTAGCTTTGAAAAGTCCATATAAATCTGCAGCCAGTGAGACGTGAGAGAAAAAGGAGTGGACATGTCTCTGGAGTAACTTCAAACAACAAGAAACATAATTTTCCAACTGGAGCATCAGCAGTGGCGTGGACAACATGGATCATCATTCTCTTTCTCACATTATAAATTGCTTTTCGCTCTGTTCTTTAAAGTGTGATATTTCCTGTCACTTGCGATTAAGAGAACTTTTTTTTCCCGGCAACAACAAACAAAGGAGGGCAGCAATCAAACAGATCACTTTTAAAGGTACAAAAGGTCATTTTTCACTTCAGAAAAGAGGGCATGCCTAAAATGACCAAGTGTCTGGTTTCCTTACCTTTGGGAATGGCCGACACAAAACGTTTCTTCCACCATGGTCTGTTGCGTTCAGACTTCTCGTCGTCACTGTCTTTCCTGTCCTCGGCCTGCGGATGGAAATTACCAAGATACATTTAGACACAACAGCTGGAACAGTTTCAAGCTGTTCCTCAGCTGCATAAGTAAAACCGTCAATGGTGGTAACTAAAAGCACTGCTGCAGCTGCTTACCTCTCCTTTCAGGGAGTCCTTGCTGGGGGACGAGGATGGTCCTAAGGCGAAGGCTCCGGCAGGGTCCCGCTCTTCAACTGCTACCCGCCGGTTAAGACCGGGGTCACTTGTGGGCCGGCGGCCCGGGCACACGATGTCAGAGCTGCGGCTACGGACCAGCCTGTCTGGGAAAGAGTGGCGCTGCTTGGTGTGCTCCAGCTCAGCCTGGGCCAGGCAGTGGGGCATGAAGAGAGAGTGGCGCGTCTCCTGCCCCAGGGCACTGGCTTCAGGGATGGGAGGATCGGGGGGAGGGTGGGGGGGCCTGGCGTAGTGCACTTTAGGCCTCACTATTGTTCCAGTGGAGGAGCCTGAGGTGATAAAAATAAACAGAAAATAAAGAGAAAATAAAAGATTGTTGAGTTGATGGGATTCAACATCCCTGTATGAGCAGTTTTAATTACAATCTTTCTATATTTAAGTTACTTACCTACCAGCTCACAACACAGGCTTCACAAAGACTGCTTCCCTAAGTAGATATTTGTGTTTGGCTGCTTTTAAAGCCTTAAATATACTAATGAAATTCTACACTAAGGTTTACTAAGAGGTGGTGATGTTCTGTACCACAACACCTCACTTGTCTCTAAAGAGTAGCTGCTAAAAATTATAAAAACCAGTGGAAAATTAAAAAAAGAACCTTAAAAGTGGGGGAGAGTGCTAAAGAGAGCTGTTTGTGGGAGATGAGCCCTAGGTATAGGTTGGCCACCTGTTCCAAGGGTACAGTCGCTCTCCTGAAAAGCTTCCAATGGCAGCCTCGTGCCATGAGCACAGTGGGACAAGGGGACAGTGCCAAAGAGCCTGGGGTGAGGTCTCTCAGCCTGTCATCCCTTCACCTTGCCACAGACACGACCATTCCTCTCTCACACAATTTCCACCTGCGCCACAAACAAAAAAATCACACAGGGACAAAGCCGGCTAAGAATAATCCGGGATATTAAACAGGCCAAACGAAATGACTTTTCACTTGCAGTTACAAGAAGTCCAGTAACTGGGGAAATGCTTGTGTGAGGGGCGCAGGCACTCTTTTGGTTAATTTCACAGAGCTCAAGCTGTTCTGTTCTGTGAGCCCGTGACATTAGTGCAGGGATTTAATGGCGCTCATTTCCAACTCTCTGATTGGCTGTCGAGCATTCTCGGAGAGCAAATTACCTTCACCAGAGGAGAGGGGATCAAACATGGCCAGTAAGGAATCAACCTGTGAGGGGGGAGACGTCAGATGATGTGCTCCTGAAAAAACACAAGAGAGAGAGAATAGACAATTAAGAGCATTTATTAAATCAACCACTGATTCACAAAAGCACGTTGCTTTTGTTTTGAAAAAATTGTTAAATCATTAAGTTAAAAAGATAATAGCCAGGCTTCCAACTGTGATTCCCCAGACAGAATAACAAGGAATATTCAACTCTACACATAACTTTATATGACTCAATTGTTGAGAAGTAAAACAGTGATTTAGCTTGGTAGCAGCTGTGAAGGTGACAGGGATTGATAGTTGTGGCTGATGCGGTTTAGACCAGATAAGACAATGGACTGATGGCTTAGCTGGCCTGGCGGGGATGTGACACTCTCCTACCGTGGCCTGACTCCTCCCCATCTGGACTGGTGACAGAGTCCTTCCCTCCAAAGTCCGAGCTACACTCTGACCGCAGGTCCTCGATCTTGTTGGGGATGTCTTCTGAGGTTGCACTGATACCTGCAGCAGGAGAAAAAAAACAACAACAAAAAACTGTCGTGTTCAGGACAAAGGCAACTCAATACAGCAAAATGCTTGAGCAGTCAAAAAACAGAACCTGCATGTTCAATGTCTCTCAAACAAAAGAGGACATTTTTCTCTTTAGAATACACTGCATGATGGGAACCCACTGGGACCTCTAAATTGGTAGCATAAGCTCCCATGGGTTAGGGGAAAGACACAGATAAGAGTGATCATCAGATGCAGACTATCCATCGCCCGGATCCCACGGGACGTTTTCCTGTGAGCCGAGCCAGGAACATCACCGCTGGCTTCTTAATCTGGGATACTACTTCATGCATGTCAACATGGCACGTCCACCTGAGCCCACGGACAAGAAAGGCTGGAATAACCTGTGTCATACAGAAAAATTCACACTGACCCCATAACACTGGTTAACAACCCTCCCAGCAACATGACCGCTCGACACACAGAATAAAGGAGGGCAAGAAACGTCCAGTTTTTGTCTACTTTTCAACTTACAGAAGACAAAAGGAGAACATGATCAAAGCAGAAATAGAACCAATTGTTTCAGACAGAAAACCTAGGAGAACAAAGCAGATGTTAGTCAGAGGCGGTAGGGGGGAGAGACTTGGTCAGATTTATACCTGAGACAACACTGAGGCCTGGTGTGCTGGGTCTCGAGCTAACCTCTCTGACCTCAGTGTCATCTGAGGTACTGCCAACCCCCGAGCAGCTCTCCAGCTCCTGCAGACGCTCCTCCTGTTTCAGGTCCGGGGCTTCTGCGAACAGACCCAAAAGGAAAAACAAAAGATAGATTTAAAAAACTCTTTCTTTAGGGATACGCCATCTGACACAAGAATGTGTACTTCGCTCACTTGAAGAGTAAAAAGAAAACTGATAATCCACTGTACTTGTGGCAGCTTGTTACAGATGATGGTCATCCTCTCTCTCCAAACCCCCCCCCCCCCCCCCATCTGTTATGATTATTGGCAAACCAAGTGCACACATATGCATGAAATCAAACAAAGCATACATTATCATGTCTTATAAATGCCAAACGAAACCATAAAGTTGTACGGTCAATTCTATGGCTACCCAATGGAGCTGTTGGGTCGAACCCAGAGGCTCCATACTAACAGCAGTACTCATTTGCATGCTCGTTAGTAATAATGTGTTGGTGAAGTGCTCTTCAGAGTGTAGTTTTCTGCTGCCTAGCCATGAAACAAGCGCTGTACTCGAAGCGAGCCTCCGATCATGCTATTACCGAGCAGAACAGGGGCAGCAAACGGAACAAAAAGCAATCAAGACACTCATGCATGTCATTTCTGCATGGCACATATTGGAGTGGTGTGCTACTTCAATTAACATAAGGTCCAGGCTTTTCAAGGAAACACTTAACGCTGTTAATAAAACACTCTGCTGATTTTCACAAAACACTGGTTTTCGAAAGGGGGAGTTAAGCACAAAATCTCTCATTAATAAACGGTTTGGACTGTATGTTCAATCTGCAAAAAAAAAAAAACATTATCTAAGATTTATTAGATAGTACTGGCGTTTGGATCGGCACACTGATGATATGATTATTGTCCAAATAATACAAGATGTAAAAAGCAGCATCAGAGCAATGCTAAGTTTAGCAAGATAAAAAAGTGATTGAAGACAGCTGCTTCTCTCCACACTGTGCCACCACAGGTGCAAACACACCTGGTGGTCCCTCTAAGGAAACCCTGAGCTGCCTTTTACTGGCACACGCAGATCTGCCCTGAAAGACAAGGCAAGTACGCACAAATGTGATGACAGATGCACGTACACAGTTTTGGTATGGAATGCCACGCGAGCACACCTGGTGTCCCAACCCCCACTGTATCAAACGAACATAAATATGCATGCGAGCACACATCTGAGATGAAGACAATAGCAAAAGAAAAGGAAGAGTCAGAGGGGATCATGAACCTGGTTTCGTACCCGAGTCACTGGGAAGGACCTCCACGCTCCAGGCCTCGCTTGTGGTCTCGGAGATGGTGGAGCCATAGGGGTCCAGCAGTACTGAACCCGAGCCGGGAAGACACAGCAGGCTGCCGAGCATGTTCTCTGCAGCTGCCCCTGAGAGCGCAGGAAGACAAAGAGTTATCCTGCTTCCACAGCATGAACCAGCTCTTTTTGGTTGGAGCAGTAAGAAAGATCAACTCTAAAGTCAAAATGCACATTTTTTGTTCTTTACCAAGCCTCTATATGTTGTTAAGGCACTGCCTTGATTCATATTGTGTAATTAGGCCTAATAAATTATTCAAAACTTAAATATGAGCAACATTTGAACTTGAATTGATAGTTCAAGCAAACCTATGCTGATTAAACACATTTTAAACCACTTGACAGGAAAGTCTGTAATAATAAACTAACCCAATCTCAGGGACGTTTCAATAATCTGATATTACATAACTGAAATCAATTGGGAAAAAAATATAGATATATACATCTCATATGGGTCAATATATGCAAATGTACATTAGCAAGTCATTATTTACATTACATTACATTATTTACATATAAAATGATGAAAATAGCAAAAAAAATGTTTATTTCAACTTCTCTGAGCCCAAAGTAAAAAGTTCTAATTGCTAGTTTTGAAACAATTCAAATATTCAATTTATTGTGATATAAAAACTAGTAGCAAATCCTCGGATATGAGCAAGAACCAGCAAACGTTTGGTATTTTTGCTTGATTAATGACTGAATACACACGCTCTATCTTAATTAAAACCTGTTCCATCACCTTTACAGTATGCCTTCAGGTGTGTCTTTCAAACAACACTGTGGAATGGCCTAAGATAAGCAAAAACACGAGATAAACCCTGTGTGAAGGCTGTGTGGATGGGGCCAGTGAGTTTGCATACAGAGACACAGAGAGAGTTGGAGGTCACATGTGTTTCATGCTGGGACCCACAGGCACATATACCACTGTGCCAAAGGTCAGAGGTTAATGGTAATATCTCACCCTTCCCTGGCCTCCAGGGCCATGACTTTGAGCTGTTGATTAAGCCTAGCATTACTCACATCCAAATTACCACTTCGCAAACCCTCCCACAAAGTCCTCAGCGCAGTGTCTCTCCATCTCCATTTGGGAAGCCGTGGCTTAACAAGGCGGAAGAATGCGGAGGAGATCTAGCAGGTGTGAGTGGGAATCGGTGGCCTAGGCTCAAGACCAAAAATTTCAACCAGAGGTAGCCGCGCCCCCTGGTATGTCATGCTTCCACTTCATGGCACACGCACGCCATGAGCATGCATCCATGCCAGCACCCAGGCAACAGTGTATACTGATGTTGGCGGGGGCAGGGCTCTCATTGACGGTGGGAGAGCTCTATCCCGCTGTCCGTGTTTACAGTCTTGAAGGTAGGGGCGCAGAGTACTTGTCTTTCAGGTGGATGATTAAATGAGTGGCACAACAAGAAGTGAAACAATTAGAATTTCTGCCTCATTATCATGGTAATCTTATCAGTGGGATAATGAGGTATTAATGGATATTTAATGTGCATCTCATAACCCAATCCCTTGGAGAAAACACATAAGGAAATTGCTGTAAATTCACTTAATGATGGAAAAGTCCCCCAACGCCATATTCCGAAGAATGAAAAATGGTGGATGCAAATGAGAAGGAACCAAGGTCAATAAGACTGCAGGGACTGAGTGAATGTCAGAGAGAGGGAGAGAAGGATAGAGAGATGGGCAGGGGGAAAGCTGTGACGAAAAAGACTGAGGCAGAGGAGCGAGGAAGACGGGGGTCTGAATAACTCAAGTGTTCCGTCTACAGCTGGTTTCACATTAGATAAAGCAGTTATCTTTACGACCTGTGTTTACTGCCATAGTTTGGACTCAACAGTGCAGAGGCTGAACTTGCCCTCCACTATCTACTGAAGATGTGTATCTTATACATATAAGCATATAGCATATTATGATTATGCATGTACTTATTAGCTGCTCTGATAATGCAAGCTCACGTCAGGATACGCTTCCAGAGACACGTAGAAAATAACTTGGTTTTCCCCAAGAGACTCTTTTCATCAAATGCGTCCACTTCACTAGTGTATCCCATCAACTGGAAGATAATTGCATATTCAGGCAAATCTAAGAGTCGGGGGCAATAAAATGAAGCTTTTTCTTCAAACTTCAGAATCAAAAGATGAATATTACCATTTTAAATAATGGGACTGTTATTCAGTGTTTTTCTTTAATTGCAAAAGCACAAATACTGAGATATACTGAATTAGTGAGACAGGAAATAGCATTACCGTAATAGTCCTATCTACCAAAATACAAAGCACTAGGTATCGAGTGACATTGGTCTTTTCAGGGCTGATACCCATTCCGATTATTAATAATCAAGAGACCGATTGGAGTCGAAATACATTTGCAGTAAAAATAAAAATTTTAGTGTCAAAGTTTTGAATAACAAGTAATTGAATGCAGAGTCCCTCTGTCAGTTAAATTTATTAATGGGCAACTCCAGCAGGACAGACAGAGGTTCTAAGATAACAGTGTGTCTGTAAGTATGTATGTGAGAGGTGTGTCACTGTAACTTATGTCAGAGTAATGTTTGTAAATGTGTGCCTATTTATTTATTGCCTATTTATTGTGTATTTAATGTGTTTTTATTGTAACGTCTTGTAATGTCTGGTTGATGCAGCAGTGCCCTCAGTCCATTTTCTCCCATGGGAGACAATAAAGTAACCTTAACCTTAAACAAGCACAATTTACTCAAGTAATATATTGAGTACAATTTCGAGGTACTGCTTTTCTCGAGTATTACCATTTTCTGCTACTTTATTCTTCTACTTCACTACATTTTAGTGGCAAGTGATGTACTTTTTACTTCACTATATTTTTTGATAGCTTTGGTTACGAGTTACTATGCATTAACTTTAGATTGCTTGTAGATTCAGATTAATACAAAATCTAAATTATATTATTTGTTATTACTATTCCGTGCTATTATTTTTAAATTAATCTATTATATTTGCCATCAGGAAAAAAACAAGACTAAGATTAATTTAAGGCTGAAATGCAATTAATTTTTTTAAATCTCAAAAAAACCTGAGGAAATGCATAACAAGGTCCATACATGCCTGTCAGCACTGTCATATGACACATGGTGCATTTTCTTTATAGCACCTGAGCTGAATTACAGACCAGCTTTAGGATGCTATTTCACACTCAAACCACAAGGTGATGACATTTCCCTAAATCTATTTAAACAGGAGTCACAGAAGGTCCCTATGTGCAGCAAATACCTCTCATAGAATGTGCATCACACAGGCTGCGCACATCAATTTGCTTACTGATGCAGGGACTGAATGTCTGAAAATGCAGGATACACAGTCATGCCCCACCTGCTATTTCCTGCAGCCGATCTTCATCCATATTGGGATCAAAGTCACTGCCCAGCACGTCAGTGCTCCAGGTTTCACTGACCGTCTCAGAGATGTCTCGATCATCCGTCAGACCCATCATGTCTCTGATCTCAAACTTGCGCAGTTTGTCATCCAGGTTGTCCTGAGTGGTGGCTGAAGGGGATGTTCAGTGTACGTTAGACTCATGAATATATTTCATCTGTTTACAAAATTGCTGCATCTGAAAAATAAGACATTCATGCTGCCAGCTCAACATTCTGGCAACATTCAGAGATACACACACATACCCTGTTCATGCTCCAAAAGCTGGAGAGCCTCCACCCCGTTGCTCCCTGATGGTCCGGCTCCCAGCTCAGAAACAGACTCTCCCTCCAGGTCCAGAGACGACACAGAGTTAGAACGATTGGATGGACCTGGGGGGAAAAATTTATTTCAAAAATATACACAGGTAATAAGGTCAGTTAGTAACTCATTTAGCTGTAAGCTCAGAGACCAGTTATGACCTTGTAACCTTTACAAATGCATATTGGAGTGTAAAAGTGAGCTACACCATCCTCTTTTGTTTGTTTTTGCCCATATAGCTGTGTTTGTGACAAGACAACAAAGCAGGCAGAGTAGTGATGTTCTTCCCCCAAAACCATCTTTTCACTTTCCTGGTTTTCTGATATTACTTTAAAAATATTAAAGAAAACCATAGCAGAAATGTGTTTTCTGTTATGCATTGGCTTTATATGTCATCAGACTGCAGACTGACCCTCTGAGATGCCTTCCAAGTTGTCACTACAGAGGGAGAAGCGCAGGGTTTTGTCTGGTTTGCCATGCAGCTTAGTATCATCAGCATGGCCATCCCCCTGGGCCCCATCAGCCATCTGCAGGTTCAACACCTAGAGAGCAGAAGAGAGTACGTGCGTACATTAAAAAATATATATATATCCCTTATGTTTGTTGCAGACTTGCTTTGCCATGAGTCACTCAAACCAGAGGCATTAGCTCATTCAAAGATGGCAGAAGAGTTTTACATCAGATACATGGTTTTTGGTTTTTAAAAAAAAATCAATTGCAAAACATTGCTAGCACGCACAAAGCACAATAAAATTCATGACACCGACTCACTCCCCTTCACTGACTGGAGAAAATATGACACTGAATTTATCACACCATCATCTCTCCAGCAAACGAGCACATTAATTTCAGTCACATTACCTCATTCTCTGACATCATCCCAGGGACAGTCTGAGGACCAGTTCCTATTGAAATCACCAGCACCTCCTCTGGCATCAGCTCCTGCAGGGATTCTTGGGAGCTGGCCTCTGCCTCCCCCTCCTGGGCGATGTTGGTACGACTGCGGCTCCGAGCGGCTGCTGGTTGGCCGGTTGGAGTGAATTAAAAAATGGACCACTGTTACATTCAGAGGATACTAAATAATAACATGTGTTGCTACTTTAAACCTAAGAATGCTGCTGGTTTAGGTAATATGTGCAGGAATTCATTTACACCAAACAACCAAACACTATTTGCGAAAATGAACAGCAGAGAACCGAGACTCTCCTCTGTTAGGTCACACCAATGTGCTGCCTGTCACTGCTAGAGATGATTACATTTTTGCTTCCAAATGAGCCATAAGTCACCATGGCATTATCAGTTTCAGAAAGAAAATGTCTAAATAACCTTTTAAGTTCTTTCCTTATGTATCTAAACACTGGTGTGACTTCAAAGACGAGTCTCTCTCTCGTTTCTCGATGTTAGCCAGTTAGTGAGTTAGTTCACAATAATAAAGGCTGAGCTTTCTGCAATCTGAAAGTGGTTTTCCCACTGTGCAACAAAACACAAGCCCATAGAAAGCTCTGTTCACAAGACACTATATCTGCCATATTGTTTGAACTAAATTTCTTTTAAAACACAGTAAATACAAATTTTTAACATGAAACCAAGATCGCTCTTGATATAATTTGTACGACCTGTGTTGAAACACGGTACTCTGAGCATGTTGAAATATAAACTGACCTGCTTCCACAGGGATTAAAATGGCAGGCCTGACATAATGGAACTCTCAAACAGCACATGACATTCATACCACTCTAAAGACGGGTCTGTGTTTTTGTGGCTGTAGCACACAGCATTGATCCTTTAGCCCCATCCACTAAATATATTTTTTTTTTTAAATTGAACAACTAAGTACAGGTACTGGAGAATTAACAATTTGAAGAATGTGAAAAGGATGCTGGTTATATCACATATTCTTCAATAATGACACATTATCTTAATGTAATGTAATATAAAATTAAAGTGAATCTACCTTCATAGTGTTCTTTAGTCCTCTTGATAATTCAAATCATAGTTGATTTAATAAAACACAGAATTTTTCCCCTTTTGTTTTGACTAATTCAACCCCAACACCCTTCAAAAGAAACAAAACAACACTAAAAAACAAGGTCTGGTCTGGTCTGAACCATTGATTTCAATAATCGTTTCACTCCTTATCACTCAAAATTCTTGACATTGTCGCTACATTTAGAGCTGCCACAATTCGTCAATCAATTGATTAGTCTTGACGCCAACTTTTTTTTTATTTTGATGATCGATTAATCGTCAAGAATGTCAAACATTTGCTGGTTCCAGCTTCATAAATATAAGTTTTTGCTGTATTTTTTGATCATTTAATGATAGTAAACAAAGAGTCTTTGGGTTTTGGACTGTTGGTGGGACAAAAAGAGAAATCAGAAGACGTCACTTTGTGCTCTGGGAAATTGTGATGAGAATGAGAGACGTTTTATAAACTTAAGGATTAATCGATAGCAATCGTTTGTGGCAGTCGTACTACAATTAGCTTTGCCGTTATGCTGTGTTCACACTACCAGCAACATAGCTACAAAACGACCAGACGTGGTCGGCAACATTGTCGGCGAGTCGCCTTCAAAGTGTCGCTCAAGCGCTCGTTGACGTCATCATGGGCTTGTGTATGGAGACAGCGAGCATGGATTGTCAGGTGAGAGCACTTGTGGAGCTAGCTATTTGTTTGGGTGAACTGGCTAACAGCAAGAAAAAAGTTTTTCTTTCATTGTTTACACGGAACAGGAATTGAGGGGAGACGTGAGCGGAAGTGGCAAAACAAAAACATGATTGGTTGATGCGTCACTGCGTCACTGAAGCACTGAAAAAAGTTGACGCCAGCTCAACTTTTTTTGTTTGTAGTGCCCATCACGCAGCGGCAACTTTTTGGCCTCATGTCGCCGGCTTCCACTGATGCTCTGTCGCCGGTAATGTGAAAACAGCATTACTCTCTCTGAGATGATGCCATATGTGCTAGTAAGAACAGAACTACACCATCCCAGAGCATCCATCACTGTGGGAAGGACTTTCACTAGTCTCCTATTAGAAGGACTCTACCACTACTACTCTACCTGGTAATGAAAAGCCATAATCCACTGAATGAGGAAGCAAAAAGGGGAAAAATTTAGAGAACAAAATGAGTGGAAAAAAATCTTTGCGCTAATAATGAATCAAAGCACTGTGCAAGGCAAAGCGGGCATGGTGAGAGCACATGGACAATAGCAGTGCTGGGTAAAAGTGGGCGAGGCAGGGGGGTTACTGTGCAGCTAGGAGCATGGACAAGATGAGCGTTATCTAACACGCGACTGGGTGAAAACAACAGATACATGGGTTAAGTTCTCCGCAGCTCCCACACGACCGACCGGCTACCCACCAAAAGGGGTTACTAATGGAATGTGAGCAGACAGAGTGGTGGCTGTGGGGTCCCAGGATGTTATAGCGGCTAAGTGTTGTCCTGGTCATTCATTGGCGGCACGGGAGGAAAGGAAAAGGACAAGGTAGGGAGTTGGAGAAAGAGTACAGTGTACATCTCAGTATTTAAAGTAATTTCAAGTATCAAGTCAAGACTGTGTGTATAAATGTCATATTTCAGAGAAGCAAGCACAAGTGGTTCATTTCTAATTAAGGGGGTGTTGCTACAGCATCATTTGTCTGGAGAATGCTAATGAAGGTAGTCTATGCATCTTTTCCATCCATTCCAATTAAAATGAGTTCATTTATATTTGGTAATTTAATTGGTTGTCATTTCTGTAATTGAGCCTCAATCCAGGCCACGCTAATTATCTTTATAACAAGCTGAGAAGAAGCTCATTAGCATCCTATAAAACACAGGCCTTTCACTAGCCATCACCACTCAACTCTGCTTGTTTATTTTACTTCTCATTAGGGCAAAATATTATACTTCTATCTTATAGCTCTTGTTTCAGATTGGGATATTCCTATAAAGCTAAATATCCTTTGAAACTGACATCAGGAAATTACAAGAGGTTTTATCACGTTGAGCACATAAATACATCTAAAATGCAGAGTGGCAGGAAGACGGTTGCTTCAGGTACCTATGGGGAGCCTGTTCTTCTTGTTGGCAGGAGTGGTGGCTGGGGAGAGCTGGGGGGTGTTGGAGGGCGTGAGCTCCAGACTGTTGCTCTTCACAGTTCGATTCTGGGGCACATTGGCGACCAGGGTCTCCAGTGCCATGTGCTCCTCCTCCCGAAGATGGTCCCCTGCCATCACACTGCGCACAAAGTCCACCTGTGCAGGAAATGGAAGACTTTATTCTTCAGGCCATCACAAAGAATCGATCACTTGCAGGCAACAGTTTGTCTCGGAAAGGTGTGAGATGACAAGTTTGCAAAAGTCTTGCTTGACACAAATCTAAACTCTTGCTGGTACAAAATGTGGGATTACACACAATGAATGGAGGGGGAGAAGGCCACACACAGCTTTTATACTGAGCAAAAGGCACTTGAGCTTGCTGCCTTTTGTCCTGACATTTCCATCATTTTGCATTGATGTATACATTGTATGCTGAGGTCACATTACGATCACAAGGTTAGTTAATACATAAGCTTTTCCTCTTGCCACATTCTGCTGTGTTTGCAACCGATTCATCTGCAATTCATGGAGATTATCCAGCCTATTTTCATCTATATGCAAGTTACCATTAAAGCTTTCACATACTGCTACTGGCATTCAAGTAAAAGTGACTCACTTGTGTAGTTCCCTTTTCAAAATATGGCCTACACAGTGATTGAACAGCTAGTAATGTACTTGTAAACAAGGCAAAAATGATGTGATGTGACAACAGGATAAGGGACACAGAAAAGTTGCAATGGCAACTGGTCACGACACTGACTGGAGGACATATGCAGTAACAACAAAACTAAACATACTGAGCATTTCCAGAAGGATGTCTACTGCACAGATATGCATTGTTAGGCATTTGTGTCCACACCGGCAACACACACCGGTTTGGCTCTCTAGTCTACACTGTGTGGCTCCACATAGGTGCAGCAGTTTGACATCATGAGCACATAATAACTCAAACTTTCAAATGGTAATGCTGATACATTTGGATATCAACTGCAAAAGAGCCTACCAGCACAAGAAGCTGATTATGTGTAATATAGACCGCAGTCCTACTGAGGCCTTCAAGAAGGTTCATTGAGGACATGGGTGGGGTCTCGACTGCTCTTCCTCCGATCACCACATCCAGAAAGGCAGCAACACAGCTCTGCAGACAGAGAAAGGGGAATTAACTGTATTACAATGAACGATATGTCTGGGATTCATAAAACATCACAGTGGTTGACAAACCTTATCAAATTTGGACAAACTGCTTTTCCGCCTTGGGTCTGCATCATCATCAGCCATGGCCAACTGTTGCAAGAGCTGCCCCACCTGTTTAACAAAAAGTATGCAATATCAGTATCTACACTGTGGAATAACTCCCACGTTAACAGAACACATTCTGTGCCACTGACCTGCATTAGGTTGAAGCGGGCCACTTCATTGATGGGAGCGTCCGAGATGATACCATACTGCTCTGGGTTAACTATGGCTGGGCAGATGAAGCAGGTCAGCAGCAGGTCTGTACACATGGTGCGCACCTCGCCCACCTCAAGGCGCTCCACACATGACAAAGTCTTGTACATCTGGGACACAATCCAGCGCAGGCTGTGGGGAAAGCAGTAGGTGTTCTGCTTCAAGTAACCGATGAACTTGTTGACCAGGGCTACCAGCTTGGCTTCGTTGGCCTCCACAGCTGCCTGCACCCGTTGTTTGTAGCCCTCAGAGCCCTTCTCTCCAAAGCGTTCCTGCTGGGCTGGAGTGAGGCGCTCTGTCACCTTGGCTGGGTCAGTCTCCAGGTGGTCTTCATCTTCCACCAGCAGCTGCATTATGGGTTCGTGGAGGGTGGCGGTGAGGAAGAGCTTGGCTGAGTACAGGCCTTCGGAGAAGAGCTTGAAAAGGATGCTGAAGGCACAGGTTCCCCGTCGCAGTAGACGGCGAGGGTTGTCACTCTCCTTCAGCTCAAACTCTATCAGGTATCTCAAGACCTGGGAGTGACAAAGAAAGTTTAGCTAATTAAAAAGATGTTATCTTACTGGGAGGCTATTAAATGAAAAACATGAGACACAGGCAGGCCCCCTGACCTGTAGCAGGTAGCTCTCATCCTCCTGCATGATACAGTTGCCATAAAGTGAGGTGAAGACTGTATGGATGACCCCCTGGGTGTGCTCCTGGTTCAGCCTTTCTCCTGCCACCAAACAGGATGCCACCAGCCTGGGGTTCTCCCTCAACCTGGCCAAGAACTCGCCATAGATCGTCTCCTGGAAGCCCAGAGTCTTGTAGCCATCGACAAACTGTGTGTCTTCCAGCATTTTGGCATGTTGGCAGCATTCAGCCGGAGATGCCTCCGCACTGTACAACAGAGTTGTTTCATTAATAATGTAGAATTTACAATTTATTGTGCCAAAAACTACAACCCCAGTTTCAAATAAGTTGGGACACTGTCTAAAATAAGAATGTGTAACAGAATGTGATAATTTTCTAATCCTTTTTGACATACACTCAATTGAAAACAGTACAAAGACAATAAATTTAATGTTTAACCTCATCAACTTCATTGATTTTTATAAATATATGCTTATTGTGAATTTGATGGCAGCAACACGTTTCAAACATGTTGGGACAGGAGTAACAAAAGACTGGGAAAGTTGTGAAACGCTCCAAAAGCACTTGTTTGGAACTTTACACAGGTAAGGTTCTTTGGTAACAGGTGATTGTATCATGATTGGGTACAAAAGGGGCATCCTCGAAAGGCTCAGTCGTTCGCAAGCAAGGATGGGGAGAGGTTCACCAATTTGTCAAACATGATTGTATAAAAGATATTACTACATGGGCTCGAGAACACTTGGTAAGACTGTTGTCAGAAAACACAGTTGTTTTTATTTGCGTTTTGCGCAGCGTCTCAACTTTTTTGGAATCAGCTTTGTTACTGTAATGACTTCTCACACCAACAAACAGATCTCGCTGCACCTGCAAACGCAGTGGCTCTAAAAGCATACATCCTTGCTTTTTCTGAGTGGTTGACGACACATCTCTGACTGAGTTTATAGTGCATTAGATCACATGCTCAAAGATCAAAGGGATGCTCTTGGTCTGCGTTGTCACTTTGGTATAAGCTATAGACACAGGAACACCATACAGCATCAAACTTAAACTTGTATTTTCGCATTTGTAGAATTTACATTTAGAAAAGCTACATCCTCAAATGTAAAACTTATATTTTAGCATCTGAACTTGTACCAGTATTTTAATTTCCTGAAAACAGACTGAATATTGCTCTCTGTAATTTATTCATAACTACTTCCTGTTGACTAAAGTACTAGAAGATAAAAAAAATAAATCAATACAGATACAATAACTACTTATTAAGGCCAGCATGGATCATGATCGTAGGTCTGACCTGGTGAGAATGAGGCGATCGAGGTTGATCCTCTGCTGCTTGGCGATCCATGCGGCCCGGTACAGCCTCTCGGCCGTCTTCAGCACGTCACTGTTGAGCCTCTGGATCAGCTGCTTCTCCGACGCCACGTACAGCCGCTCCTGCTTCAGGTGGTGGGCCAGAGTGTGGATGTCTGGCTTCACCATCTTCACCAGCTCACACGGGCACGGAGCTCAATGACTGGAGCGCAAAAGGGACGGATGGAAGGGAAACTGGTAAAAATGAGGTGAATAATGGAAACCAAACAAAAGCTCTGACCAAAGTCACAATAGCATGAAAAAATGTTAAAGGTTAAACTCCACCAAGATTACGTTTACTTGTCATGTAGTACTATACGCAATTGCAAAAGTCAGCTATGGCTCTGAAATGCTTTGTCAAGTCTGATAAAATAACCTGATTCATTATGTCATTGTCGTAACTGTCTAGCATGTGTATATATTAAAGCAGCCACGATTATTTGATTAATTGATTGAAATTAATTGCCAACTATTAAACAATTAATCGTTTTAGTCGTTTTTCGGGCAAAAACGTCAAACATTTGCTGGTTCCAGCTTCTTAAATGTAAGGATTTACATTTATGATAGTATATGAAGAGTCTTTGGCGTTTGGACTGTTTGTTGGACAAAAGAAAGCGATTTGAAGATGTCACACTTTGGGCTCTGAGAAATTGTGATGAAATTTTATAGACTAACAGATTAATCGTGAAAATAGTCGTCAGATTAATAGATAATGAAAATAATCGTTCAGCCCTAGTAAACATTTGTAGCATATTTGTAGCAACTGAGCTTACCTCACTGCATCCTTTACTTAGTTTTATAGTATATACTATCAGTATTAATATGCTGCACTCACACAAGGTAAATGTATTTGTGGTTCCCTTCTGGTTCTGTAAAGCTCACACATGATGCTGGCATCATGCAAGGGAAGTCATTTGCATTCCATGTGCTTCACACACACTGGCCCAACGACAACAGCAAAAGCATGCTTTTTCACAAGCTTTGGGAGACGCTTTATAGTATGCAAATCACTCTCCCTTTTCCAAACATACACAGCCAAGACATACAAACCAAGTGCAGTGCATGAAATTTGAATGATTTCTTGGTGAATCCTTTGCACAAAAGCCTCTTTGTGGCCTGTGGCTAACACAGCAAACAGATTTAGCTGTGGAGTTATGGCTCTGGGAAGAGAATGAGACTAGACTGCCTCAGAGCGGGAATGACCGCAAGGCCATGTCACTGCTTGCAAACTAACAGACAACCACAACGTTAGAGCTGATATGCCTGACAAATCAAATTGGTTATGCAGATTTAAACACATAATGATAGGCTCGACACTGAATTCCCTTAGGAAACCCAAGAACAAAAAGCGATTAGTATTACTGATCTACAATTACGGTGATAGATTGTCATCATTAAAAAATACACCAAAAGTTTAAAGACAGATTTTATATAGCACTCTAAATAATGTTTAAAAAGAAATTCATAAGGCACGGTTGCCCCTTATCACGAGAAATATAATGGCTGCCTGGGCATGGTGCCACAACTGATAAATTTAAAAAAAATAACATAAGCAATTAAAGATAGAATATGTAGCATTTCTGCATTAAAATGTTTACAACTGACTAGACCTTTGTTCTATATTTTGTTGAGTTGTGTATATACATTATCCGAAATGTAGGGCTGCAGCTATCGATTATCTCAGTAATCGAGTATTCTACCGATTATTCTGACAATTAATTGGATAAGAAATACTTTTGCGTTATTAAAAAGCAATAGTAAACGTACGAAAGAGAAAATACCATAAGACGGGTCTCTTAAAATTAACATCTAATTGTTCACTGATTGCAGGGAATATGGACAGCAGGTGTGGAGCTTAGTTCATAAGCCAGTTATGAACTAACAGAAAGTTCAGAATGTAAGAGTCAAAGTCATCATGACATATTTAGTTGCTGATACGTGATAGTTATTTACTAGTTGTATATTTGTTGCCGTTAGTTTTTTATGTTTGATGTGCAGTGTGTGTATTGCTGTGGTAAAGTGCGCCTCCTAGTGTTGTGACCGAGAAGTCCGATGAAAAAGCTGATGAGTCAGCAGTCGGTGAAGGAAGGAGGTTTGGCTCCATTCAGCTCTTTTCCTTTAATTTGGACTATTTGGATTACCTTTTGTGGAATACATTTTTGTGGATACTCCATTGGATTATATTTTTGTTCTACAGGAGGATTCTACTTTGTGAAACATTTTTGCTGTGTATAAAAGAAGGATTATTAATGTCTGCTTAGAGAGACAACTAAAGCCAACAAACAATATTATTCTGACTCCGTGCGGATTTGAAAGTAACCCTTTCATCATCGATGCAATTTTTTTGTAATTGAGTAACTCAAGTTACTCGAGGAATCATTTCAGCCCTACCAAAATGTTTTCAACAATGTTCAAACCCAGAAAAATCTCTAATTTTATTCAAGCTAACTGCGTTTTTGTTGCTTTAACTTACAGGAGAGAGTCAGAGAGCGAGGAAGGAAGTCGGCCAACAAGACTAAACGTCAGATGAATAAAACGCCCATGTCGTGAACACTTCTGCCTGAGTCACGTCAGATAAATTTTTATTGGCAATGGCTGTTGTTTAACAATGAAGACAACAACTCCCATCATCCCATGCTACTTACGTCTTTTGTTTTGCTTTTATTGAGACACGTCAGCAGAAACTACACAGTGTGCTTAATCATTCATCATCAGTCATTTATCAATATACAGTACCAGTCAAAAGTTTTGGACACATATTCTCATTCAATGGTTTTTCTTTATTTTTTATTATTTTCTACATTGTAGATTAATACTGAAGACATCAAAACTATGAAGGAACACATATGGA